>CM029668.1:17062471-17634455 GCA_017311315.1 Dendrocalamus latiflorus
TGAAGTTGTTGCGGGGTCCGACTGCTACGGGAGAGCGAGTCGGAACACCGGCAACACGCTGATCATGCCGCGGGTAGCTGTCTCGACGGGGGAAACGAGATGTACCCTCCGAACGGCGGAAGGCACGACCCGAGGCAGCACGAGGACGAAAAACAGAAGACTCAGAGAAACCAAGTCCTCTATGCTGCCCAAACTCCGCAACAGGAGCTAACCTAGACCTCGTGTTGATCTTAGGTGCACTCAGGATCTGGGGCTGACCCTGAATACCCCGAAGAGACTCAACACGATCTCTACGCGCGATCTTGGGGCGCCTGAAGCATCTCTCGATCGAGTGCCCATCCTTCTGACAGAAGGTGCAGTGATACTTCTTCTTTTGAGAGGTAGAAGTAGCACGCTCAAGCTTCGCCTTCTGAGAGGCCGACGCGACAGGTGGACTCACCTTACTGTTAGAGATCCCTTGGACCAAACCCGCTGATTTGAATTTGATCTCATCAGATCTGGGCTTGACCTCGATCACACCTCCTACTATGGGTCTGAGAATAGCAGGTGGATGCATTCTCATATCCTCATAGAAATCATATCCTAGACCCTGATTGAACTTGCAGATCTTGGACTGGTCTAGAATAAGATTAAGCTTCTTCTTGCCTCCTACAAACCTCTCGAGAGTGTTCATAAGATACTGACACTCCCGAAAGAGAGAGGTGCAAGAAGAGCAGGGGGAAGAGGGAGCAGCAGAGGGTAAGGGAGCAGAAGAAGAACCAACAGCAGAGGAAAGAATGGCTTGTGCACGCACAGCCGACTCTGAATGGACAGTCCAACTGCTAGCTAGTTGGTTCACGTCGCTAGGCGTCTCTACCTTGCCCTAGGGCTTCTCCCCCTCCTCAGCAATCACATCACAACAAGATTGTGGCTTCTCTAATGGGTCCTTAGTTAGCTTCACACATTTTTCTTCCAATGCAATCAAGTCAATTTTTAGTTTGTCACAATTTTTGCATGGTGAGCTAACAGGGTCCTTAGAAGCATAATTAGCCAATTTCTTATTGTGGTCAACCAATTCTTGAAACTGCTTGGAAACAGATTCAAGTTCAGCAGTTAATCTGGGACAGTTCGAACATGAAGCAACTCGCTCACATAGCCAAGAATACAACTCAGAAATTTTATGATCTGCCTTCTTTAGATTCAACTTCAAATTATTGTAATTTTCACATGACTCAGGCAGATCAAGGAGCATGGTATAAGGTCCTTTAGTAGCAATGTCCTTAACCTCACATGAGGTGGGAGAAGTAGTCTCATCAGTAGTAAGTAGGGTAACAGCCATCCTACTCAACTCTAGTTCAGCAAGCAGACTAACATTCTCCATCTTAACACTATCAAGCTCGGAGGACACACTATCATGCGAGGTCCTTAGTTTCTCCATGTCACCCAACAGAGCACAGCATGTATCACAATCATCACGGGAGGGAGCAGATGTAAGTAAAGTAAGCTCCCATGATAATCTATCTACTTCCTTCTCTAACTCAGAACACCTAGCCCTAGCTCTAGCATGAAAACCACCTAGCTTAAGAAAAGCATGATTGAGCTGGTCGTAGGTGGGGCATACCTCGTCCGAGTCAGAGTACAGCTCGCTGTCGCTCAGTTCGCCCTCGAGGGCCATGAAGCACATCCCGGAGAAGTCGTCGCCGCCATCCTTGGGCTCTTGGTCACCTGTCCCGTCGTCGTCGCTCCATCCCTCCACCTCGCTGAGGTCGAGGTCGTCGAAGGCGATGAGGACGCGGTGGAAGAGCTTCTTGGCTTTGCCAAAGTTGCGGAACTTCTTCTTTCCTGGCGTCTGAGCTGGAGGCTTCTTGTTGCGGTTCTTGTCGGTGTAGTCGATCTTGCCCGAACCGCCGTAGTCATTCTTGCCCTTCTCCAGCTTGGGACAGTTTGCCCGAATGTGGTTGGGGCCACCACACTCGAAGCAAATCACGGGTCCTCCTCTCTTTTTGTCCCTCCTCCCCTTGTAAGCATGTGAGAATCTTCGAGCAAGGAGGGCCAGCTGATCATCCACCAGCTGCTCTAACTGATCATCAGTTATGTCACAGAGAGTAGCAAGGGAGAAACCGCAAGAAGAATCAGAAGAGAGACCAGAAGCCGAGCTGGGATCTGTGACTAGAGCCATCGACTGTGACTTCGACTTGCGAGAGACAATGTCAATCTCGTGAGTCTTGAGACGCGAGTACAACGCATCAAGAGTCAAAGTCGAGAGGTCCGTAGTGTCCTTGATGGTAGTCACCTTCATCTCCCAAACACGAAGGTCGAGTGCAGCGAGCATTTGTCGAGCGTTATCCGAGTCGGGGTATGTGAGACCGACCGTTCGGAGGTTGCTCAGAATCTTGTGAAAACGCGCAAAACACTCATCAAGGGACTCGCCAGCGAGCATTTCAAACTTGTTGTAATCTCGCTTGAACTGGTCCTATCTCACCGTCTTTATCTGGCTGGTGCCCTCATGGTAAGCATCGAGGGTCTCCCAAATATCGAAGGCGGACGAAAGATGAGATATGCAGTCAAACTCGCTACGACTCAAGCCTTGGATTATGATGTTCCTTGCCTTAGCGTTTGCCTCAACATCATGCATATTTCCAGCATTAATGTTCTCATCGGCAGGAACAACAAATCTGACCTTCACCTTCTGCCAAATGGCATACCCCCGAGCCTGGATGTATGTTTCCATTCGGCTCTTCCAGAAGGGGTAATCCAGGCCATCAAAGACGGGAGGCTTGGTCGAGTACTTGTCCGTCGCCATGGCTCTTGAGACCGGTTAAGATCTAATGAAAAGAGCTAACCGGCTCTGATACCAATTGTTGGACCGAAATGGCAACAGAGGGGGGGGTGAATGATGCCTTCAAAAACTCCCCCAAGTATTCTCATCAACTTCTTCTCCAATAGCTACAGAAGCTATGAAGACAAAATATGGATGCTCGCTGGAAACCGAGAGGAAATGAACTGTGACTAATCAAGAGTGATGGAGTCGGTCAAAACCCAGAGCAGTCGATACCTTACTGTGTAGTCGAACGACTCCCTGCTGTGACTGAAGCAGTTTCAGAGCAGTCGAGACTCCATAGTGAAATATCGATCGACAAAAGAAAGAACACAGTAACGACCGAAGACAGAGAGAGCGCGCACGATCATTTGCACAAGGACCCGATCGAAATTTTTGCTCTCGAGAAGAACCTGACCAAATGGTCTTGAGTATGGATCCCAGTTCAGAGCAGAAGAAAACAAGGGAACTTGAGAAAAGAACTTGCTTAGATCAAGAAAGCCAGAGCACAAATGGAAACCATCATCTCAAACATATAGGGAAAGGATAAAGCAGTGACAGGACAAACAAAAACAATCAAACAATTCTCAGAACAAAAACTCAACATAGAGGAAGAGAGATGAATGATTGATAATGGATGTTTCTACAGCCACTCCAACTGGGAGATACATGAGCACACTTGCTCCATCCCGAGAACCACACACTCACAAATAAACAAGAACACAGCAACTCGGGAATCAGAATCTCACCGAGCACCCGAGCTCTACCCTCTCTATTTATAGCCTTCTACTACCGGGGGGGGGGACCCGTAAACCCCAACTAACACCGGGTTTTACCACTCTCTTTACCCACTAGCGAGAACGAGCTCCAGTGCTTTACCCGTTACACCCGACGGCACCACTGCTTTGCCCGTTAGCGCCAACCACTCCAGCGCTTTTAAAAAGACACAGCTTCCCTTTGCAGCTTTCCGCATTTCTCCAAAATGTCATCCCACTGCCTTCCTGGAAGCTTCCTCCTCCCTTGTCGCTCAAGTCTTGCAACCACCTGGCAGACCTCGTCGTCTTCGGCATCTCCCGACCACGCTTGACCTCAGCACCGCTCGTGCCTAGTCTTGGCCATCCATGCCTCTCCACAAGTAGTCTCCAAGTCCTGCAAACCATCACAGACAAGCATACATTCATAGTACCGCACAAAACATTGTGTATAAACATTTGCATAAGAAAAATAGAACTCAAACCATGTTCGACAAAGTCGTACACCCATTACGACCGGTCGAAAACACTTAAGCATTCATGCACATGACCTACGACCGCTCTCCAGGTCAAGACGACTAGCCCAGGAGTTGATACGACCGATTCTCAGGTGAAACGACCTATCCTGGAGGTCATACGACCGGTTACTAGATGTCTACGACCATGTTCAACCCTCCCGGGGACTTCCGACTGTTTAGCGCATGATCAAAACACCTTCCGACCACGTACAACGAGTTTACAGTGGTCGAGACCCTTTTCGACCGCACCCGGGGCGCTTGAGAGCACATCCGACCACGGCCAACTGTCCTACGCCCGCAGCCGACCGCATACGACCGCTTCACAATGTGGTCGCAGTCGCTTCGACTTCCCACGTGGTCGAAGTCGAGATCTGCCGACTACCGACCACAGTGGTCGAAGTCTCGACCTTCGACTACCTCTCGTGGTAACGTGGTCGTAACCTGTTTCGACCACGACCAACATGGTCTAATTGGCCTACGACCACGGCCAACGTGGTCGTAAAGGAGTTGGGAGACTTCCGACCTTCGACTGTGTGGTCGTAAATGACTCGCCTGGCTCCCGATTGACGACAACGTGGTCGTAACCTGCCCGGCAGGCTTCCGACCACGACCAATGTGGTCGAACGAGCCTACGACAACGGCCAGAAGCTACGACTTTGCACAGAAAGCGATTTCGAACATTTTTAAGGCTACGACTTAGCAGGAAACACTCAAATCAAACTCAATCACAAACCAAGTGTCAATAACTCATCACAAACTCGAGGACACCTCCACATGGTCTCTCAAATTGAAATCAATGTAATATGTGCAAAGCACAAACAGCTGGGTACATGTTATGTTGGCTTCATTTGACACAATTGGTTGTCAGTTATCGCAGTCAATTATTATAAGTACTGCTACAAAATATATTCCAAATGTTAACACAATGTGCAGACAACCTTTATGTTTAAAGCTAGGAAATTAACAACACATAACTCTGTACAATTGGTTGTCAGTTATCGCAGTCAATTCTTATAAGTACTGCTACAAAATATATTCCAAATGTTAACACAATGTGCAGACAAACTTTATGTTTAAAGCTAGGAAATTAACAACACATAACCCTGTACAATTGGTTGTCAGTTATCGCTACAATGTACCAATGTACGTCGACAATGAATTCAGGAATATCAAAAATAAAGTACATAAATCTTGTAGAGAGCCCAAAATAATGACAATGAAACAATCACAATGAGAGAGAAGCAAATCTTTGGATCCTTGCCTTATACGGCGACGGGGGTGTGGATGGAGAGGGGCTTGGGGAGGCGACCGGCGACGGAGGTGTGGATGGAGAGAGGAGGCAGCGGCGACGAGACCGAGGCAGGAGGAGGGTGACGGCGGCAACGGAGGTGAGAGGAGGCAGCGGCGACGGCGGCGGCGACGGAGGAGCGAGGAGGCACCGGCGACGGGCCCGAGGGAGGAGGAGGGCGACGGCGGCGATGGAGGTGAGAGCAGGCAGCGGCGACGGAGGTCCGAGGAGACAGATCGGGAGAGCAGCGAGACTTAGATCTATAACTACAGCATATGCGGAAAACCCTAGCCAGAGGGTATATATGGAGGCTTATTACAGACGGTTCTACACTTAGAACCGTCTGTGATAAACATATCACAGACGGTTCTAACTTTAGAACCGTCTGTGATAAGCCTTTGCCTATAGTTATTAAGACAAACACCAACCAGCAGCTGCATTCATATACAACACCAACCAGCTGCATTCACACAATTGCTTGCCTTCAATTTCAACAGTTCAAGCACAGCCGACAATCTCGTGTACTTTGACCTGCAGCACGTGAACAAAGGTTTCTCCGAGTCCTCCATCAAGCCCCGGAATTTAACATACTCTCTCTCATCATAGTTCTCTTCTACATCGTGAAGCATCTGATCCAGATTGTCATCGTGCAACCTATCCGAATCCGAACCACAATCAACATCATCCGGCGGCATGTCATTCACTTCACCGGCGATGTCATCTGGCGGCATATCATTCACTTCACCGGCAATGTCATCCGGCGGCAAATGATCATTGACTTCGCCAAGACTGGTCCAACACGTATAACCCTTTTTAAAACCCCTCCGAATCAAGTGCGCTTCAATTTGCCCTCGGTTCTTAAACATCTTGAAATTCTCGCATTCAGTGCATGGATAGTACATATATTCCACCCCCTTATTCAACATATCCTCCTTGGCAGCTCTTGCAAAAGCAGACACGCCATTAATATACTCTTCACTCACACGGCTCACGGCATACATGTTATGCATTCAGGCTTTGCTAGCTTAATTCAAATTATAAACACAACAGCTATTATATAACCAACAATTTTGCAAACCATCTTCAATAACACTCACCAATTACTTACATCTAAATTGTAATGCAAAGAAAAATAAATTTCGTTACTAACCATATCTAAAGCAACCAGGAAAGTATAAATCTTCAAAGCTCAATCTCTGCCTCCTCTCACCAAATTAATTGGCCTGAAATCGCCTAGCTTGCCTCCTGAGCGAAAGAGTAAAGCACCGGCTAGATCTGGATCGAAATGGAGACAGATGCGGTTCTGAGCAGCGCAATAAATTCCTAGCGCTATTATCACAGATGATTTTTAATAAACAACCGTCTATGATAATCCTGGGATTATCACAGACGATTTTTAACACAAACAGTCTGTGATAATTCCAGATTATTACAGACGGTTCATCGGTAAGAACCGTTTGTGATACTTGTTTTCTCCAACGCTACCAACACAGACGGTGTCCAAATTAAAACCGTCTGTGTTAGTGTCAATCACAGACAGTTTGACAAAACCGTCTGTGGTTGGTCGTCTAGTATTAGGCTTTCTGTAGTAGTGGTTAAAGCTCTCTTGTTTGCAGGAACGAATGTCAAGCGTTTTTGATGAGAGAGAAGACAAAAAGTGTTAGATCGATACCGGTAATCAGAGAGGGTGAATAATTGTGAATCTCGATCAAACCTTATTCGAATGCTATCAAAATTGGTATGGACCTTTGCAAGGATGTCAGACCAAATCACATCAAGAAACACAAGGTTCTTGGACTTATTCCATCCAATTGAAGAAATCTCATGTTAGGTCACAACAATACACCAAACCCTAAAACCTAAATTACTTCTTGCTCATGAGGATCTAAGTTTTGAGAACCTCCAGATCATCTCTCACAAGTCCTAACAAGATAATTTAAGCAAAGGTTTGGGCTAAAAAGGCCACGATCATAAAATCACAAATATTGGTCAACAAAGTCAAGAACGATCTCAATTCTTCCTATGGAGTGATCTTGATGGACAAAAATTGATCCCAAGGATCTACAGTGCCCCTTACACATCATGGACCGTAATAAGATCAAGAGAAGCATGAAAAAAAACCTAATCACAACAAGCAAGAACAAGATCTTAAGCAAAGAAAGACAAGAGGATAAGGATTGCAAGAACTGTTTCGTTGCATGAAGGGGAATGATTCCTTATAGCTTGTTGGTTACAAGGACCCTTCACAAGCCCCATTGTTGCTCACACTATGAAGAAGAGAAAGAACTAGACTAAGCCTAGAACTCTACTCTATTTCCTTGCAAACCCTAGCTTTCCTCAACCTTCATCATATGGGCTAACCAGCCCCCTTAGTGGGTCTACACCCGCTAAGGACTTGGGGAAACCTATCAACCTCACAATATTGGCTTTTACACTCATAATTATGCTTTTCAAAGCACTTACAAGGATCAACCCACTCACACTCGAGTGTTTGATACACATAGCACATACGATCCTAGACTAACTCTAAACCACTTTCCTTACGTCTCTCGATGCCGTGGTTTCAGTGTAGGCCTTAAGTTTGGTTTTGGGCATTTTCCTAAAATGAACCCGGCGAAGCTTCTGGGCACCTTCTTATCATGCAAATCACCATGAATGCCACATATAGGTTGAACAATGGCTTCCCTTCCATTGGCAAGTCTCTCCGTTTTTGTCTCTCACTGGACCACGTCTCACTTGAACTGATGACGCCACTTGATCCAGCCTATTCCTCAAACCTTCCCTCAAACTCATTCCTTGACTTTACCATGTGCCATGCTCAAGCACAATCATCCCACACAACATCCTTGACCGCTTTGGACCACGATCCACCTTGAGCTAGTCTTGGTCATCCATCGTTGACCATAATTGCCTCCAAGCTTCTCTGCATATCCGAAGATCAAGAAATCATTTTTCGGGCGCAAATTCTTCACAACTTAATCCACGTTAGTATAAACATGCAACACAATGCAACCAAGACAGGAGTTCCAAGAGCATCCTGTTGTGGTTACAGACCAAACAGAGAGAGAGAGTGTGGTAGTGGAGAGTTAGGTGAGTGAATGGCTTAGGGTTTCTCCCCATGGCCTGTGTTACATATATACATCCATATGGAGAGTGCTTTTACAATAATACCCTTACATCTGAGTACTCCCCTCAGGGGTATTCATGTCATTATACATGCCCCATTTTGGGCCTTACATTCCTCTGACAGGCCTGCTGGGCTTAGGTGGGGGCCACCCCTACAACAGGAGCCTCTCATGGTGAAGGGCTTCACGGGCCGAAGCCATGTTGCCGAGTCCTTTGGCCCCCTCCGTCCCTGCGGCCTGTGAGCTTATGCAATCGTTCGTCGAAGTGTAGTGTTCACCTTATTGCGAAGGTATGGCGCCGGGCGGCTTGGCGAAGTCTTTGTCATCCACAGAGTTCTGCTGTGGCGGGGTCGGGGTTGCCGTCCGGGGCAAATGTTGAAGTCGAGGTTGGCATCGCGACCGAGGGCCGACGTCGACGTCGGGGGCGGATTGGAGGTCGAAGTCGCCTCCGATTTGGCGGGGTTGGTGGTTGCCCGGGCCGGATTGGAGGTGTTGGCGGAGTCAGACGCGTCGGCATAGGTAGGCGGAGCGGGTCCCTAAGTCGTCGCGCGTGCGTCAAGTAACAGCGGACTCTGGCGTCGAGTGCCCTTGACGATAAGCGACTGCCAGCCTGCCCAGCGAGGCTTGGTTGACGCGGCGCGAGACTTGAGGGGTCGTGGCCATACCATGTTGCGACGTTCCTTCTTCTGGCCGTCCAAGTGGCAAAACATGCTTGGCGCGATGCGGGTCTTGAAGCATCGTGGTGGTACGATGCTGCGACGCTCCTCCGCCGGTTGGACTCCTGCCAGTTGGACTTCTGCCGGTTGGCTCCCCCGCTGATGGGGTATATATATGGTGCTGGTGCGGCATTGCACCTGCATTGTGCACTCGGATAGATGCTGCTCCCCTAAAAGGGGCCTCTTCAGTTCATCCACATTCCATAGTGGCATTACGTGGCTTGGGGGATGTTGATGCACTGATGGAGGCCTGTTTTTCTTGGGAGCTTGGTTAGCGTCTGTTATCGGTAATTGGTCGCACTTCCTGCCTTCGTGCTGCGTCTCTGCATATAATGACAAGGTTTGCCCTGTTCTCCTAGACAGGCCCACCTTCAGTCGGGGTTTCTGATCGAGCCTATCCGCATTACTTTGAAAGAATGTTGATGCACTGAAGGTGGCCTGTTTATGAGAACAAGCCAAAACTTGGTGTGACGTAACCCCTACCTGTACCCTATGTTGGGAATGCCGACGGACGAGTCCCTGCGTGAGTCCGCTCCTCGAAGCCGAAGCCGAGGTTGAGACCGTGGCCGCTTTGATGGCGGGCGGCGAAGTCCTGCGTCAGAGCCATGCCGTCCCGCCGAGGCAATGCCTACAAGGCGGACGGCGAGGCGACGCTCAGAAGCCGCTGTTCCCCTACCTCCGAAGATAGTGCCCGCGGAGAGCGGGCGCTTGCGGGGTAGGCCGAGGGCGCTACGCGTGCGGAGACAGGGAGGCGGAGCCGCCGTTCCCCTACCTTCGAAGACAGTACCCGCGGAGAGCGGGCGCTTGCGGGGTAGGCCGAGGGCGCTACGCGCGCGGAGACAGGGAGGCGGAGCCGCCATTCCCCTACCTTTAAAAATAGTGGTGATGCAATCCTTGGTGCCACGCGCGCGAGGGCGCTATATCCAAGTGGTGCGCCTCTTAAAGCAAGGCACTCCCTGAGGTGAACGCGACCCCGCGGTAGTGCGCCTTAATGGCTCCGGGAATCGCGCCAACCCCTGTGCTGGCACGAGCAGGCTGCTGCGGTCATACATGCTTGTCCACTCGGGGTGCACATGCAGCGGGCCATGATTGGCGCGTCACGGGCTGTCAGCGGTCAAGCCCCTTCCCTAGAGGGATGGGGTACGTGGCGCGGCGCTGTAGGCGCGCCGCGCGCTGGCTGCCCACCTTCCAACGCGCATCCCCGCGCACTAGCGGTTGTGCTTTTTGCCAACCTTCGGTTGCCTTTGTCACGCATATTTGCGGTTGTCCCCTGTGCAGGACGGCGAAGTCCTCCTTGCCCTACGGTATCAGGGGCGAGTTGCTTCCCGGGCGTAAGGTCGGAGCCGATGTCGACGCCAAGGCCAGAGCCAAGGCCGGAGCCCAAATTGGTGTGGGGGGGGGGGGCTGAGGCGGAGCTGGAGCCGCAGCCGGAGTGGGGGATACCTCGCAGCCCAAACTCCGCCCCTGATGGTCCAGTCCGGCGCCTTCACCGCGGTGTCCCTTCGGACCAACGCGGCCAAAGTCGGGGCGGCGAAGACCTCGTTTGGACTATTGCGGTTGAAGGGTCCGAAGAACCACGCCGATGTGTGCCGAAGGCTATGTCGGGTCGTGCGACCTGCATTTATTCCCTGCACTGACCGACACGCGGTGGGACGCTAGTGGCGCATCGTGCGGTGACAGGACTCTATACTACCACGGTCATATGTGGGCTACGTGTGCTCTTGCGACGCTTCGACTTCGCACGTGGGGAGGTGAGCGGTTGTCGTTCGCCGTTTGTGCTTACCGATGGTGGGAGGCGAGGGGTCTTTAAGTACCCCCCGTGGTGCTGTGTCTGCCCCTCCTCTCTATGCTTTCTGGTTGTTCACGCCGCCTCCTACATTTGCTCGTCCTGTTCCTATGCTCCTTTTCAGCCGTCAAGTACCCCGTGGATGTCAATGGCGACTTGCGACGAGCGTGCTCAGGTGGGCGGCTACGCCATCCGCCGGCGGTCCTCGCCGCTTGAGGTGAAGTACGCGCTCGAGGAGCGCGATCCGGCGGCGGCACACAAGTGGTGGGCGGCGAAGAAGAGGGAAGGCCCGTACTACGGCGACTTGGGCCGCACGCTCGTGACGGAGGACACGATTCGGTCACTGTTGCGCAAGGGGAGGCTATCGGACCGCCAAGCGGTGCGGCTGCCCGCCGATGATAAGACGGAGCCGCGCTCTGCGAAGTCGGAGGCGATCATCTTTGTCGCCTACTTCGAGGCCGGACTTCGCATACCCTCCGCAGCGATTGTCGGGGACGTGCTGCGGACCTTCAAGCTGGAGTTGTCGCAACTGACTCCGAACGCGGTGGCTCACCTTGCCGTGTACAGCTGGGCCCTTCGCTCGGAAGCATGTTGGCCCAGCGCCTCATTGTTCGCATACTTGCACATAGCCCGGTGCCAACCGAAGGAGCGGAAGAACAGGACGCTGTCGAAGTTTGGCAGCGTCAACTTCGTTCTACGGGCATCGTGCGGAAGGCTCTTCCCCGTGAACTCGACACGAGGGAAATGGGAGTCCAACTGGATGAGGCGGTGGTTCTATCACCGTGTGGCGAGTGGTAGCGGCCTTGAGTGCACGGGCGGGCCGATTGCATTCAAGACCACACCCGGCCTAACCCTCGACCAGGAAGATAGGCGAAGGGCGCGAAGACTTGTGGGGGTCACTGCCTGCTTCAACATGCGCGACCTCGCCGAGGAGTACATAATGCACGGTGCGACGCCGCTTGCCCGCGATTGGCGCTTCACGGCCGGGGAACGTCGGGACGACAACGTTCAACCATCTGTTTGCTCGCTGCCCGTGCCGACTAGTCTTCATAAGCCTCGACCGTGCCCTCCTCTCCGTGCGTACGTATTGCATCGTGTGTAACTGTGCTTTCTACCTTGCGCAGGAACTCGCCTGGAGGACGTGGAACGCGTAGCGCGCGTGTTCCTTGGGCCATACACCGCCAGAGAGCACGGGCAACGCACAGCTGCGACTGCGGCGGCGGGATTGGGGCGGATAAACCGCGTGTGCGAGGCCTTAGGGCTTCCCGTGCTGGATCGCACCCCTCCGGACGCGCAACATCAGGACGACGGTGCCGCGAGGACGAAAGCGTCATCCCGCAAGAGGACCCGGACCCCTGCGACCATGCCTTGTACGGAATCGGATTCGGCGAAGTACGCCGACTCAGACTTGGAGGGCGCGGGTACTGAGGACGAAGGCACTAGGGGCGGAGAGCGCGCCGCAGAGATCTCGTCGCCCGTGACAATCGTCGATGCGGAGGTGGTGCTGGCTGGTGGCACCGGTGCGAAGTCCTCGTCTGCGACCATGGTTGTGGCGGGGCTGCCCTCCGCGGGAGTATGTGGAGCGCAGTCTTTGCCAACAGCGGCGGCCGAGGCGGAAGTGCCCCCTGCAGAGGCGGAGGTGCCCCCCATAGAGGTCGTGAGGACGAAGCCCCCGGCCGCTGTCGTTGTAGTTGTGGAGACCCCTTCGCCGGATATTGTTGCCGCAGAGGCTCCTTTTGTAGCGGTTACCGAGGTGGGACCTTCCCCTCAAGTGAAGCGGCCACGCCTGCAGTCCCCCCTTCAGCGGACTTCGTGAGGGTTTGCCGTGGCGACCGGTGTTGGGAGCTTGTGGGACTCCGCTTCGAGCACCGAGCTTCCTCTACCCCGCGCCCTCCCGGCTCAGAGGTCCCCCAACCTCGCGAGTCAACGTCGTCCGTTGGGGCCGAAGTCGTTGCGGCCCCGCCCGGGGCTAGGGAGGCGTCTCCGCGAAGTCCGCCATCCGCCACCGAGGGAAGGCTATGACGGCATTCCTTTAGCACAATTTTTCCGCGCCTCATGACAAACGTATACTTCCTCTTGCAGTGGCACTTATCCCGGAGGAGGAGCCATTCCTTGAGCACGGGGGTCCTGGCGCTGGCGACACAGATGTCGCGCGCCCGAGCCCGGCGGACTTTGTCCCTCCGTCGGATGCGCTGAGGGCATGGCGCGGGATTGCGGACGATGCGGCCGCCAGCATCGGCCAACAGGCGTTGCAGACCTACGGGTCAGGGCACCTTGGAGACGCATTGGAAGTGTCGGAAGTGAGGGTAAGCGTCCGTCCTTTGGACCACTTGCAGCCGTTTAGCGCTTGCTAACTCCTTCGCCGCACAGACACTCGTGTTGGCCTAGGCCCTGCGAGCTGCTCACGTTCGCGAGGAAGAAGCGCTACGGAGTAGGCTGCAGGCCGCCGAAGGGGAGCTGCAGGGAGCTACAGGGGCGCGCTCTGCCCAGGATGCTCGTATACGTCGCCTGGAAGCGGAGTGCGCAGAGATGAAGACACGCACCGAGGAGCTCGTTGCCGCAGCGTGAGCGTCAGCTGCCGAAGCGGTGCGGCAAGAAGCTGCTGCAGAGCGGGACGGCGTACTGCAACAAGTCGCTGTGTTGGAGAGGGAAAACAGCGAGCTTGCCGCCTCTCTAGTGGAGCGGGATCGGGCCTTGGGCGACGCTTCGGTAGCTGCTTGGGATGCTATGTTGGCCCTGGAAGACACCCTCAAGGGGCTTATCGCCGAAGTGCCGGCGCGCTCCTTCGGGCCCGAGGACCTGTCGCGATCACTTCGGTGAATCGGAGATGCGGCCGACGTGGCACGCGGTGCCGCCACGACCTTTGGCAACCACTACGCCTACATGGCGTCGTGCCTGGTATGCGCGCTCCTGCGACTCCGCGGATGTGAGCATGTCGCCGGGCTAGCCGATCCTCGACTGGAGATGCCCGCCGGAGGCGGGGTAATGTCCGGTGCCGTGCGCGCCGCTCGCCGCGCCGTGAAGTTCTTCCATGAGCGAATATGGGAGTACTGCGGGGAGGCCGCAGCCATGGTCGAGCTGCGGAATAACCTACATGGCGAGGGAAACGTTGGCCAGTTTCTGGACGAGGTCCCGCGGCGTGACGAGGATGGCACTGCGGCCCCGGACGACGCTGCGAACCCACAGTGTGACGGCAGGTTGTCGCGTGTTGGTGTGCGTTGTAACCGATGGCGTTTCTTTTTTGAATAAAGTACGAAGTTGCTTCGCTGCTGTGCTGATCCTTGCCCCCTTGTTGCGAGCAGTTACACAGCCAGGGTGGGCTGCTAATTTTCGACCTTGCGACCCGTCGGCGTCTTCGGTGCTGGTGAAGGGCCGAGGAAGCGTTGGATTTTGGGCGGGTCGGGTGTCTTCGAGCGGAGCCTTGGCACGGACGCGTGTTAAGGATGAGCCTGTCGATTAGCTACCTTGTGCGCCGGAGGTGTTTGTATGCCTTTGTAATTCGCCTTTGCAAGCATCGTTAACGAATGCAAAGAGTAATCTTGGTTGGAACTTTGCGAGGTGCGTCTCCGCCCCTCTGGCTATGCTGTCCCATCGCGAACTCGGAGGGTTATCGCATTCGCCCGTACATGACGATTTGCGCCTCGTAGGGTAGGGTGGTCGAGATGGACGCATAGTTGAAGTAACCGCACAAGCGCTCCGTCCCTTACCCCCTTCGAAGTGGGATCAGTGGAACAGCGGAGCTGGTGCCTTAATCGAAGTAGACGCATGAGCGTTCCGTCCCCTACCCTTCGAAGTGGTGGCGACGGAGCTGGCGCCTTAGTCGGAGTAGACGCGCGAGCGCTCCGTCCCCTACCCTTCGAAGTGGTGGCCACGGAGCTGGCGCCTTAGTCGAGGCAGACGCGCGAGCGCTCCGTCCCCTACCCTTCAAAGTGGTGGCAGCGGAGCTGGCGCCTTAGTCGTAGTAGATGCACGAGCGCTCCGTCCCCTACCCTTCGAAGTGGTGGTAGCGGAGCTGGTGCCTTAGTCGAAGTAGACGCGCGAGCGCTCTGTCTCCTACCCTTCGAAGTGGTGGCCACGGAGCTGGCGCCTTAGTTGAAGTAGTGGCACGAGCGCTCCGTCCCCTACCCTTCAAAGTGGTGGCAGCGGAGCTGGCGCCTTAGTCGAAGTAGACGCGCGAGCGCTCCATCCCCTAGGATTGCGCAAGGACAGCCTCTGGTGCCTTCCGCCCGCAGGTGCGCTCGCGCGGGAGCTAGCCGCTGGTGCGTCACCTTGGTACTTCGTGGGATGCGCATGGGAGTGGGCTCCCATGGTGCGCTTTGCACTCTGTAGAGTACGCCAGGATAGCCTCCGCGTCTCTTTTATACCCCACGCCCTATTTATACTCCGGAGAGTACGCACAGGAGCAACGCCTATGCGTGCGCAGGGTTCACGTCTTGTTTATACTCCGTAGAGTGCGCAGGGATAGCATCCGCGTCTTTTTGGTACTCCGGAGAGTGCGCGGGATCGATATCCACGTCTTATTTATACTCCGAAGAGTACGCACAGGAGCAACACCCATGCGTGCGCGGGGTTCGCGTCTTGTTTATACTCCGTAGAGTGCGCAGGGATAGCATCCGCGTATTTTTTATACTCCAGAGAGTGCGTGCGGAGGCAAACCTCAACGCTACATCTTATTTAGAGTCCGTGGACTACGCGCGGAGGCAAGCCTCTGCGCGTTGCGGGCGGTGAGGTGCGTGCGGAGGCGAACCTCAACGCTACGTCTTATTTATACTCCGTAGAGTGCGTGCGGAGGCAAACCTCAATGCTACGTCTTATTTAGAGTCCGTGGACTGTGCGCGGAGGCAAGCCTCTGCGCGTTGCGGGCAGTGAGGTGCGTGCGGAGGCGGACCTCAACGCTACGTCTTATTTATACTCCGTAGAGTGCGTGCGGAGGCGTCCCTGTGCTCGTCTTTGTTTATACTCATACCCATGTCTTTGATGGAGAGTGCGCTCGCGGACATGTGTCTTTGTTTATACTCATACCCGTGTCTTTGACAAAGAGTGCACGCGCGGACGCGTGTCTTTGTTCATACTCATACCCGTGTCTTTGACAAAGAGTGCGCGCGCGAACGCGTGTCTTTGTTTATACTCATACCCGTGTCTTTGACAAAGAGTGCGCGCGCGAACGCGTGTCTTTGTTTATACTCAGACCCGTGTCTTTGACGGAGAGTGCGCGCGCGAATGCGTGTCTTTGTTTATACTCACACCCGTGTCTTTGTTGCAAGAAACAAGAAGAATTTGTGCAAACGGTGAACTTTGTGCACGAGGAGCGCGAGACGCTCACCGGGGGTGCCCGGGGGCTCCGCATCTGCACACCCGGCCTAGGTGCCTTGGCGAGCCGCGTGGCATGGACCCCTGGCAACAAGCTCTCTGCGCCGAGCCATGTCCTGGTCGCCTTGGACGATGATGATGGCCCGCGGTCCGGGAAGCTTCATGCAAAGGAAGCCGTGGTGCGGAACTGCCCCGAGAGTATTTAGGAGCGGCCGCCCCAATATGGCGTCTTCGCTCCTCACGTTGTCGTTTTGGCCGAAGGAGACTTGGAGGCATATCTGGCCCAAAGCGCGCAAGGTTGCCCTCCAAAGCCTTGCAACGGGATGCCTGAAGGGCCCAACCGACTCCGAGGGATCCCCATCTGGTCGAAGGCCGTGGCGAACAGGATGTTCGCGGAGCTTCCTCCATCGACCAGGACGCGCCTGACCTCGCATCCTGCTACGAGGACCCGGACGACGAGAGGGTCTTGGTGGGGAAACTCCACGCCCTCAGCGTCAGCGGGCGTGAATGTGACTTCGTGTTGTGCCCACTCCGGCGGCGCCTGCGCTGGGTATGCCACGACGTGGTGCAGCCTCCTCGCTTAGGCCTTCCGTTGTCGCGCCGAGGCGAACTCCAACGAGGAGCCTCCGGAAATGACGTTTATGATTCTGCGCTGGGCTCCTTCCGGGGCTTGTAACTACAGGAGGCCCTCCCGAGGTTGTTGCACATGGGTCTAAATTCGCAGGAGGCCTTCCTGGGGCTGCATTCCTTGGTCCTGGGGGTGTTGGACATGGCCCATGACGGGCGCGCGTGCCTCTGGGTTTTTGTCCCTGGCGACGCTCTGCCGGAGCGCTGCGATAGTGGTGCAAGCACGCGTGTCATGGTTGCCTCGGCCATGGATTTCGCACCACTGCCCGTGGTGCTGGTCGATGTACTCTTCGCAGGTTCTGTCGTCGCGACCTTAGCCACGCCCCCGTCCCCGGCCCCGGCGCCCTCTGCCTCCGCGACCTGCGGAGGCATTATCTTCGGAGCCGCCCTCGATGTCAAAGACGTAATGAGGTTTCCTGGACTTGCGTTGGTCGCGCTTGGGCCTATCGCCTGACGAGTCATTGTGTTGGGGGTCTTTGCGTTCGGAGGCGCCCTTCGGCTGCTCTTGCTTGCGTTTACCTTTCGAGGAGCCTTGCTTCATCGAGCCTTCACTCTTTGCCGAGCCTTCCGCCTTGTTGGTGTCGGAGTCATCGCCGTGTCGCCGCCGCGCGTCCTCTTCCGCTCTGGCGTACTCTTCCATCTTGTCGAAGAGCTTCGCGACCATCCTAATGGGCTTGCGCACGTTGTACACGGCAATCGGTCCCGGTCGGAGGCCTTGTATTACTGCGTTGATGACGGTTGTTTCATTCACGTCCTTGACCTGGCAACGTACTTTCGTGAAGCACTTGAAGTAATCCCGGAGCCTCTCCTCAGGTTTTTGCTTGACTGCGAAGAGCTGGTCCGCATCGACACGCTCGACGTAGTTTCCTTGGAAATTGTTGTAGAGTCGATCGCGGATCTGTTCCCATGCGTAGATGGACTGTGGTTCAATGGTGAAGAACCAGGACAGCGCCACCCCTTGAAACGCGAGAGGGAGTCCTTTTGCCTTCGTGGTGTCGTCTCCGCCAACGGCTTCAATAGCGGTCTCATACACTCGCACGAATTCTCGCGGGTCGGAGTCACCCTTGTACACCTCGATGACGCTCAGGAACTTGAAGTCCTCAGGCCATGCCGCCTGCTGTAGGCCCACGGAGAGCGGGGACTCCGGGTCTACGTGCCACAATGGGACGCGACTAGACGTAGGGGCGTCGCGGCTATCCGCCCTCTCCGGAGCGGGTTCGGATGCCACTGCCGGGGGGCGTGTTGGCTCCGAGCCTCTTGCATGTCTTGCACAGCTCCGCGGAGGTCTGCCAGCACGGTAGTCTCCACCGTGGACATGGCTGGGGCCGTCGGTGCGCCCGGCGGTACGACCGGCACAGCGGTGACCACGGCCTACGCGCCCAGGCTGCCCGCTGCGTTGTCCTGGTGGACCCTGGAGCCGGTGACGAGGTCCGTGTCACCGCTGGGACCATTCACCGCTTCTGCGCCGGGTGGGAAAGTGGATGCGCCTGCGTTGCCATCGCCGGGGTTGGTCGTCGGGGCGGTGTTGGCGGGGTCTGGCGGCACGGCGACGTTGGTGAGGTCGGGCGTTGTGTCGCTCGTGTCGAGGTTGTTCGTCGCGGCGGTGGCGGGGTTGAGTGTTGCGGCGATGGCGGGGTTGGGCGTCGCGTCGGTGGCGGGGTTGGGCGTCGCGTCGTGAACGTCGGTGTTCACGGTCGTCACACCTGCACCGCCACCCGTACCTGCAGCTGCTAAAGTCGAAGCCCTGGTGTTGACGCGAGACTTCGCCGCTTCCGCCTTCTTCTTCTTCGCCGCCGACGGTGAAGCTTTCTTTGGTGCCATCCTCCTTCGGATCTGGAAGCTTGCTCTTGTCCTCCCCACGGATGGCGCCAACTATTGTAGTTACAGACCAAACAGAGAGAGAGTGTGGTAGTGAAGAGTTAGGTGAGTGAATGACTTAGGGTTTCTCCCCATGGCCTGTGTTACATATATACATCCATATGGAGAGTGCTTTTACAATAATACCCTTACATCTGAGTACTCCCCTCAGGGGTATTCATGTCATTATACATGCCCCATTTTGGGCCTTACATTCCTCTGACAGGCCTGCTGGGCTTAGGTGGGGGCCACCCCTACAACACATCCCATGATCAAATCCCCATAATTCCTAATTTTTAGAACCAACTTGCCCTAGCCGGTATGACAGCACTACCCATGGAAGCTGTACTACTCCGGTTATACTACCAACCACTAGCCAATCCGACCAATCCTTGACCCTTTCTCGGTAACAAGGGATCGGTATGATCCCTTGCCAGGGCCGATACTACTACCCTAGTAGTATGACCAAGCAAAGCCCGGTCATACCGTCCTCCGATAGTGCCATAGTTTTGTACAGGTACTACCAGACCTGGCCAAACCCAAAAACAACCCTCTTTAAAAAATAGCCACCGCTATCTAGAGACCGATCATACCTCACCTGCTATCGTACCTGTTAAACCATGTGGCTAGGTTTAGGATATTTTGGTGATGAATAATTGACAATGGTTAATTTGTTATGATGAATAATTGGTGATTTTGTTTAGCGATGTTATGCGAGGTGTGTGGTGCGTGCGTGAACTGATGTTGGTTAAGTTGGGATGAACTTGTGCCGGAAAAATATTCTTTGGTCTTTGCATGTGCAGGTTGAGCATGGAGACGATCATGATCGGTGACGAGGTGGATCTGGACTAGGATGGGGAGATCCGAGGTTCAGACGGTCAAGGAGGTCATGAGATGGTCGAACTTATGCTTGGGGCGCATGGAGATCAAAGGTGGATGATACGTGGAGAAGCTAAGGGAGGTGCGGTGCTAGAGGCTTCGACACGCGACGCATTAGAAAAGTCGTGAGTGTGAAAAACCCGTGTTATGAAGGGTTTCGGGTCCCTTGAAAATTAGTGGGCCAAAAGCCTAGTTGAGGTAAAAAGGCCCAGGTCTAGTTGGATGAGTTGGATTAGAATTCTAAATAGAGATTGGATAGGATTCTGAATTGGATTAGGTTCTAAGTAGAGATTGAATAGGATTCATTGTTGGCTGCATAAAAAGAACGGAGCACAAGGAGAAAAAAAATAGTGCAGCTGGGGAGACAAAAAAAATACGCGTTTTTGGAACGGCGCGGTAGGCGTGCAGTGGGGTAATGCGAGAAGAAAAAAGAGGTGCACTGTGCTAATGAATGGATGAACAGTATACGTGTTTTTCAATAAAAGTTTGTGAGTTTTTTATTTCGCATCTATTATCCTTTTTCTTGGTTTTTTGATTTGTATAGATTCTCAATGCATTGATCTATGTCTAGGTATTTTTGTTGCTTACATACATGAATTAATTTTGATTAAAAATCAATTTCTAGATTAGATCAAAAACGTGTAAATCGCTACAGTAAATTGCTACAGTACTTTCCTACAGTAAATCAATGCAGTATGCTACAGCAATTGCTACAGTAAAATTAGAAAAAAAATATTCTTTTTTGTTTTTGTTATTTCTGGTTTTTGCACTTTAAATGGTAGAAAATCTAAAAAATTTTCCGCTGTGTATTGCAATTATTCACCCCCTCTGATTGCTATCAACGATCCTACAAGTGGTATCAGAGCAGGTTTATTTTTCTAATTGATCTTAACTGGTGATTAGAAAACATGTCGACGGATAGGTATTCCACAAAACCTTGTGTTTTCGATGGTGTTGATTTTCAGTATTGGAGAGCGAAGATGGAGGCATACATTCAAGCTCAAGGCTTTGCAATATGGGAGAAGGTCTAAAAGCCTTATCAAGTGCCTGAGAATGATGCTGTGTCAGCAGCAAATATAGCACAAGTGGAGGCAAATAGCATGGCAAGGAACTTGATAATTGAAGGACTAGGAAGGAGTGATTTTGATCGTGTTGTGCATCTTAAATCCGCATATGAGGTATGGAAAGCACTATGTGATTATCATGAGGGTTTATCTACTATTAAAGAGGTACGTCAAGATATGTACAAAAACGATTACATGCATTTTAAGATGAAACCTGGTGAATCAATAGATGATCTGTTTGCCCGTTTTAATAAAATTCTTAGTAACCTACATGCTGTTAATGTTACTTATACTGATGCTGAAAATGCATGTCAATTACTTGGAGCATTAGATATGTCTATATGGGAGATGAAGGTTACATCCATTAGAGAATCTACTGTCATGAGTACACTTACATTAGATGTACTTTATTCTAAATTCAAAACTCAAGAATTAGTTGTTTTTGCTAGAAAATATAATGGTAATAGATCAATTGCTTTAGCTTCACAATCTAGCAAGTCTAATTGTGATAATTCTTCTACTAACTATGCTTTGTCTTCTTTGTCTTCACTAACCGATGAACAGCTAAAGCAACTCCCGAAAGATGATTTGGCACTCCTCTCTACACGCTTGACAAGAGCTTTGCAGAATGTGAGATCAAGAAAGAGAGGAAATTTTGGTCCTCAAAGGTGTTATGAGTGTGGTGATCTCAATCATATTCGTCTCAAATGTACAAAGTTTCTAGCAAGATTTGCATGGGAAGAAAATGAGAAGGAAGAAGAGATGGAGAAAGAAAAAAAAAGGAAGAATAAAAAGAAGGGTTACATGAATCGCAAGGTGGTGCATCGTGTTCTTTCGGCTCTTGGGCAAATTAATTTGAGTGATGTGCACACGGACAGCGAGGATGATACTCCCAAAGGCAAGAAAGATTTAACTGGTTGTGTCTAATGGCAAGTAGCAAAAGCTCCACCAACAATGATGATCTTGACAGCGACAACTACAATGAGATAGAACCTTCTTATGATGATTTAGCTAAAACTGTTGCTAAACTTGGTACTTTGCTAGAAAAGAAAGATAAAAAGATTAAGAAATATGATACTTTGATTGAATATCTAAATTCTGAAATTGCAAGACTTAGAGTTTTAATTCCTGATGATGAATCTTGTGTGTCTTGTCAAATTTCACATTCTGAGTTAGATAATGCTAGGTCACTTAATGCTTTAAACATGGATCAACTTAGAGATGTAACTGCTAAATTTGATGAATTAAGATTAGCATATGACTCTTGTGATGAAAAATTGAAATGTGCTAATGATGAAATTGGAAAGCTCAAGTTTAGTTCTTCTTCATGTTTAGAATCAAGTATTTCAAATGTTTATTCTAAAACTTGTTCTAAATGTGAATTATTAGAAGCTAGACTTAGCTCATCTTAGGAAACAATTCAACAGATGCTTTATCATGAGATATCTTCTTGTTCTAATTGTCCTAAGCTTAACACAAAAATAGAAGCATTGACTAGATAACTTAATAATTTCGCTAAAAAAGAAAGATTGACTCAGTCTAGCGCTTCTAAAAATCTTGTGAATGAATCTAATAAATGCACAACTTGTCCCACTCTAGCTAAAGAGAATGAGTACCTGAAAGACACTTTAGAGAGATTTTCTTTTGGCAAGAAAAATTTTAATATGATTCTAGACAAGACAAAAACAAGTGTGAAAAATCGTGGTTTAGGATTTAATTTTGTTGAGCATGCCAATAATAATCCTTCTAAGGTTATTAAGTCTCTTGAACTGGAAAAATTGAAGTGAAACATGAACCAAATCAAACTGTGTTTAAATCTGCTGGCTTTGTGCAAAGTTCATCAAATAATAATGTAGGTTCTAGCTCATCATCTCAAAAGAATTCTAGTTATGTTAAATTTCATTGCACCTACTGTGGAAGAGATGGACACTTGAATGAATTTTGCTTTAGACGTGCCAAGAAAGAGAGAAAGGAAAGATTGAATACTTTAAGACAAAAACGTGAAACCTTTTTCATTCCTAGATCTCATGCAAAATCTATGTTTTTAGAGAACTTTTATGATAACTTTAAATCTGGTTCACGTGCTGATTTTTGATGTAATTTAAACAATTCACGTTCTTTTCGGCATTATGATCATTCACATTCATGTGACTTTGGGTCTAGCTTTGTTTCTCCTATTCGTCGTGTATCTCAGTACTGGATTCCTAGATCTTATTTCACTGACCCAGTATTGTGAGATCGATGTTTCCTGTGATGTAAGAACAGCTGATAGGGATGGAGAACATGAGCTAGATTGGGTTCTGGTCTTATACATCATTACTTGATTAGAACTATTGATGGTTCTTCACCCTCTTTGATGGCTTTCAACAGATTTCACTTTTTGAGAGACCATGTGAAAAAGGTAATGTTATCTTACATCTTGTTAAATTCTGAAGTTGCTGATATGCACATGAAATCGCTTGATACTTCTCATTTTCCTCATTTGCGAAGTAAGTTAGGCGTATTATATCTTATGGAATTATTCTGAGGGAGGGCTTGTTGTTTAAAAGTTTCAGAAGCCTTGTTTATTATCCTTGTCAAATAACTCATCAAATCCAAGTCATTGAAACTAATTGAGTAGTAGAGCTCTTTTTATCATATTTATCCATATGCTGTGTAGCTTTATCACAACTTGTTATAATTAAATTGCTACATTTGAATTAAAGGCATGACATGGCGGAATATTTTGACTAGAATGATTATATTTATTACTTTGCGATATCCATAAAAAAGGATGAGCTTGATTGTGAGTCTTATTTTAACTCTTGGCTATGAGGCTCGTATGTTTCATGTTACAATTTTTATGATCACTCAATTTGACATGTTATTGTTAAAAAAGGGTTTATAAGAAAGAGAGAATTGAAAAGATGTATGCTTCAAGCATTCTATGGTGAATAAAAAAGGCACAAAAGTGCGCAAAATGAAAAGAAGTATGCTTCAAGCATGCCACCATCACAAAAAAATGTCATTATGAAAAAGAAGTATGCTACAAGCATGCCACATGCCTAAGAATTGAGTGTGGAGCAATAAGTTGTTACATGAGACTGCTAGCCCATCTAGAGTTAAGGTTTGCTTCACTTTTAGGCTTTGACTTTTTGTTGTGATATCTCTTTGTGCTCTTTATAATTAGTCTGGTCATTGTTGCGATGCTTGTCATTGATATAAATCGCTTAATCATATTGACAAACTTGTTTTGACATTGCTATGTGATATATGGCTTTATATGATCTAGATAGCTCTACTAACAAATATGACTTGGTTGTGTTTTTAAACCAATGAAATGTGACTTGGATAATCTACAAACCTTTTAGATTTTTATTATCATTGCTCTTTCTTAAAATTATTTCTTCTTTGAATTTTCTTGATGATTACATTGCCAAAGGGGGAGAGATTTGGTGTGCTTTTTGAGAAATTGCCTCTCTTGTGTTGAGGGGGAGAGTTTTTGGAGAGATTTGGCTTGTGGCTTAAAATGTTTTTTCTTTTGGCTTCAGTTCTTCACTTACTTCACTTATATCTATTTGAAGCTAATTCATCATGCTATCTTGAGATTTTGTCAATGTATTCATCAAGGGGAGATTGTTAGACCATGTGGCTAGGTTTAGGATATTTTGGTGATGAATAATTGACAATGGTTAATTTGTTATGATGAATAATTGGTGATTTTGTTTAGCGATGTTATGCGAGGTGTGTGGTGCGTGCGTAAACTGATGTTGGTCAAGTTGGGACGAACTTGTACCGGAAAACTATTCTTTGATCTTTGCATGTGCAGGTTGAGCATGGAGACGATCATGGTCAGTGACGAGGTGGACTGGGACTAGGATAGGGAGATCTGAGGTTCAGACGGTCAAGGAGGTCACAAGATGGTCGGGCTTATGCTTGAGGCGCATGGAGATCAAAGGTGGATAATACGTGGAGAAGCTAAGGCAGGTGCGGTCCTAGAGGCTTCGACACGTGACGCATTAGAAAAGTCGTGAGTGTAAAAAACCCGTATTACGAAGGGTTTCGGGTCTCTTGAAAATTAGTGGGCCAAAAGCCTAGTTGAGGTAAAAAGGCCCAGGTCTAGTTGAATGAGTTGGATTAGGATTCTAAGTAGAGATTGGATAGAATTCTGAATTGGATTAGTGATGTGACCACGCCACAAACACATACGACAATCGCGCCCAATATCAAGATTGAACTAAAGGTGAATTCGTTTCTTCAGCCTTCATATGTTACTGAGAATAGACTGCTACCTAATGCAAGTGATTTAATTGTGCTTAGGAATTTGGGAAAGGATGAAGGAAAGGGACATGGAGTTCTGGACATGCATGGAAGGAATAATGGAGGTCACCACGTCACTTTGGGACCAAGTCAAGCACGAATTCGAGTTGGACACGTTTCGGAATCAGACTCGGACTGCTGCAATGGTGCAAGTTTAAACGGACGTAACTTTCTCATACGGACTCCGTTTGGGACGTTCTTGGCGTTGATGGAAAGCTCATGAAGTCTACATTCCAACAGATCCAACCTCATCTTTAAATTCCATCCGAGCCGGCTGCAATCATCAAAACAATCCGTATTGGTCATGTACTGGAATCAGATTCGGACTGCTGCAATGGTGCAAGTTTAAACGGACGTAACATTCTCATACGGACTCCGTTTGGGACGTTCTTGGACTTGATGGAAAGCTTATCAAGTATACTTTCTAAAGGATTTAACCTCATCTTCAAATTCCATCCGAGCCGGCTGAAATCATCAAAACAATCCACGTTGTTTTTTGAGTCCGAGTCAAAAGGGTGCTGCGCCACCACCAATTGGGCCCATGGGCCTTGTAACCCTAGAGCATGCACTTTGGACGCGCCTCCTGGTTGTTCTCCCTATAAAGGAGCCACCGCCTCCCTTGTTAGGACTTGGATTTCGTTGAGTTTAGGTTTAGCTATTTTGCAAACTTCTGTTCTTCAGTTGTGTCAGACGACCACCTATCAAGACAGCCTTCGGAATCCCACCTTTTGATCTCAATTTAAATATTTGCAATTTCAGATTGCTTGTTATCTTGTTCTTGCTTGTTCTTCGGTTGCATGCAGGAATAGACCTTCGTGGTCAGGTCAACGGCGTTCTTGGCACGGTTGATAACATCTTGGGGTTGGTTCAGCGATTGCTAAGGTGCAAGCGATGTCGTTCGGTTGTAGTCGGATCGCAAGGGTCACCTCCACCAAAATCGATAGTTATCATCCTATCGGAAGATCGGGACCCCATCGCCTCGTCAAGTGGTATCAGAGCTTCAGTTGACCGGTAGGAATTCTTTGTATCCCTAGTTAGTAGATTGATTTTTATTTCCCATAGTCCAGAAAAATTGCCCAACAAAAAGGGTTAATTTCCGCTGTCCAAACCCCGTTGTGCTTTTCAATTTGTTAGTTTTGGTTTGCTAAATTGAATTTGTGTCCGTTTTAGCTTTGTCTAGTTGCTGGTCATATCTTTGTTCCATTAAAAATCCAAACAAAAAAAATCCCCCACCCCAAACCCTAATTCCAATTTCGGCTGATTAGTTTTGATTCCAAGATTAGTTTTGAGTGAGACCACCGCCATTGGATTCAAAACTTTATTTTCCATCTATCTATAAAATTTCACGTCTTTCCAGAAAGTCAGTTAGGCGATATCTACGGTGGAAGTTGACCTAAAATTCCAGATTGAATCTGCAACAGTCGGCACTTGTGAATTTTGTACGAATTTTTTGGTCGGTTTCCAGAACTTGGCCCCAAAACAAAAGTTGTAGACAAAGCCGTCAGGAAAAGGAGAAAAAAAGAATCATTGAAAAAAAGGCAACTGACAAAAAGTTACGGCCGAAATACCGACGTGCTGTCCAGTGGACAGAAATCTTGAATTTTCAAGTTTGGGATCAATCCTTGTGTTCTTCAATTCCAAATTGAATTCGATTGAATTATCTTGTATTTACTACTCTCATACATTGTCATACACTTGTTTTTGCCTTCTTCCATCCTTGGTTGATCAGCAACATAGGCTAAGTGCTAGATACGAACTATAATTCAATTCTATGCAATTTCTGAAATTAATTGATTGTTTTCCTTTGCTACAAAATACATAGCCTATCCAAGCTCCACGTTTCTACTAACCGAACAAGTCTCGCTGTACCTTGCAATCGCTTTACTCATCACTTGAGTTAGATTTATCACGAACCAGCCACCGGTTGCACCACCTGTTTGTTTTGGTAAGAACTTGTAAGAATTTGGTAAGAGCTTGAGAGATGCATTACTTGAATTGAGCCACCATATTCTAGTAGTTGATAGGAGCATATACTTGTGATTTGTTTCCTTGTTTGCTACTAACCATGGCAGGTTCACGGAATGATTACAAGATAGATCCACATCTTCTTCGAGAAATTGGCTGGGAGATCAAAAAAAATTCGCGAGGAATATGCACGCTTGAGACAAGCTTCTTCACCACGGGAGGTACACAATCGTGATAGTGCGTCTGGTAAAGCTAAAATCACTTTGCCATCCTTTGCTGGTGAATTTGATCCTGATGCCTATATTGACTGGGAGATAGCACTAGATAAAAAAATTTGATTGTTATGATTGGTCTGATAGGCAAAAGATTAGAGCTGCCACTAGTGTTTTTATTGATAATGCAATACTTTGGTGGAAGTACATAAGTAGCCTTGGAAGAGCGCCTCAAACGTGGCATGCATTAAAGAAACTTTTGAGAGATCACTATGTTCCTAAATATCATGCTGATTATTTTCTAGCTAAATTGCAACATTTAAAACAAGAAAGTAGAACTGTAAGGGGATATTATCGTGAATTAAAAACTCGTTTATTGCGTTGTGGTTTAGAGGAACATGCTGAAGCTACAGAGAATAGATTCTTACGTGGGCTTAATAAAGAAATTCAGGACCTTCTCATTCACAAAGAATATAATTCTCTCCCTCATTTGTTTATACTTGCTTGTAATGTTGAATGTCAGATTGAGGAGAAATTGAGAGTGCTTGATGATAAGAAATGTGAGAACAAACCCATGTTTGTGCCTTTTTCTGTAACTAACAACTTGCAGGCAATTGAGAATCATGTTGAAGAGGAGCATGAGCTGATTGAACCATCGATTCCATTGGTTGAGAACGAAGATGAGGAGATGGATGTACCTACATCATCTGAGGGGAGCCAAAAAGATAAAGATCATGGTGCTATCATCACTCACGGTGAGTATGCTTGTGAAGAACAACAATTATGCACTGTTCATGCTATTTTAGAGAAAACCTTAGTGGAAAACAATTCTGACACGCCCATATTTCAAGTAGAGAATTCACACTGCATTGATTTGAGTATTGAAAATGAGTTTAGTGCACCTTGTCAAAAAATAATTGAATTGCCCGCTGTTTTGAGTGATTCATGTGATGAATTAATCACATACAATGATCATGTGGCTTTGGTTAGACATAAATAAGTTTTAACTAGAATTTCTCCTGCCAATTCATTGTGTTACATCATGTTGGATCTTCCTATGAAATTGTCACATGCTTTGGAGAAAGTTTCTGAACTTACATGTTCAAAATTCTTGTTTTGTGCCTACACCCCTGGGTATAAGTTTAATTTGATTGGAGATTATGGTGTAGGAAATCAATTTCTTGTATATCGAATATGCATAACTTGTGACCACATGGATGAATTGCAGCTTGTTGTTTTGAACAACAACTCTTGTATGCTCAATCTTGTTCATTATGAAAGAAAAATAAAATTTAGTGATCATTCAATGCCTATGTGTTCTTCCCTTATTGAACCATCTAACATTGGCAATCTGAATAATGAAATTGATGTATGGAAGAACTTGCAAATATTTTCACCCTTAATAGATGAATTTGCTATTGCTCAATTGAAATCTGATTATATGGATAAACTTTGTTTGATTCCAAAAGTTGTAGCTTTGCCTATATGTGCCACCACAACAAGTTTACAACTTCAAAGATTTGAATTGCATAAATGCTTCACTTACATTTGCAAAACAAGTTGCGATAAGTACTGTGTGAGAAATTTTGATTTGTTCATTAACATATATGATTACTTTTGGGTTAATAATACAATGAGCTTTTATGATTGCTGCTGTGTTATAACATTAATTGTGCAACAACGAAGAACTGTTAAAACGGATGACATATACATATACCATGCATACACCTTGGCTTCTTTGTTACCATACTTTCAGTTTATCAAAAGCCGAGGACGGCTTTGTTTTCAAGAAGGGGAGGATGATGAGGACACGACCCCTATGGACACAACCATATTTGCTATGCTTGTTGTTCCAATTACAAGAGCTCCTACGCATCACTTAAATTATAAGGTGAGCTCGTTTCAAAAAGGTTTTACTTTGTGTGATAAAGAACGTATGATATTACATAATGAGAGTTTGTTGCGTTTGTTATTATGTACCGAGATTTATGATGAAGATCATGCAATACGTGAGGCTACACATATGCTAAAACCGAGGACGGTTTTCTATCAAGAAGGGGAGGATGATGTGACCACGCCACAAACACAAACGACAATCGCGCCCAATATCAAGATTGAACTAAAGGTGAATTCGTTTCTTCAGCCTTCATATGTTACTGAGAATAGACCGCTACCTAATGCAAGTGATTTAATTGTGCTTAGGAATTTGGGAAAGGATGAAGGAAAGGGACATGGAGTCATGGACAGCAATGGAAGGAATAATGGAGGTCACCACGTCACTTTGGGACCAAGTCAAGCACGAATTCGAGTTGGACACGTTTTGGAATCAGACTCGGACTGCTGCAATGGTGCAAGTTTAAACGGACGTAACTTTCTCATACGGACTCCGTTTGGGATGTTCTTGGACTTGATGGAAAGCTTATGAAGTCTACATTCCAACGGATCCAACCTCATCTTTAAATTCCATCCGAGCCGGCTGCAATCATCAAAACAATCCGTATTGGTCACGTACTGGAATCAGATTCGGACTGCTGCAATGGTGCAAGTTTAAACGGACGTAACTTTCTCATACGGACTCCGTTTGGGACGTTCTTGGACTTGATGGAAAGCTTATCAAGTCTAATTTCTAAAGGATTCAACCTCATCTTCAAATTCCATCCGAGCCGGCTGCAATCATCAAAAGAATCCACATTGCTTTTTGAGTCCGAGTCAAAAGGGTGCTGCGCCACCACCAATTGGGCCCATGGGCCTTGTAACCCTAGAGCATGCACTTTGGATGCCCCTCCTGGTTGTTCTCCCTATAAAGGAGCCGCCGCCTCCCTTGTTAGGACTTGGATTTCGTTGAGTTCAGGTTTAGCTATTATGCAAACTTCTGTTCTTTAGTTGTGTCGGACGACCACCTGTCAAGACAGCCTTCGGAATCCCACCTTTTGATCTCAATTTAAATATTTGCAATTTCAGATTATTTGTTATCTTGTTCTTGCTTGTTCTTCGGTTGCATGCAGGAATAGACCTTCGTGGTCAGGTCAACTGCGTTCTTGGCACGGTTGATAACATCTTGGGGTTGGTTCAGCGATTGCTAAGGCGCAAGCGACGTCGTTCGGTTGTAGTCGGATCGCAAGGGTCACCTCCACCAAAATCGATAGTTATCATCCTATCGGAAGATCGGGACCCCATCGCCTCATCAATTAGGATTCTAAGTAGAGATTGAATAGGATTCGTAGTTGCATAAAAAGAACGGAGCGCAAGGAGAAAAAAATAGTACGGCTGGGGAGACGAAAAAAAAGAATACGCGTTTTTGGAACGGCGCGGTAGGCATGCGGCGGCGTAACGCGAGAAGAAAAAGAGGTGCACTGTGCTGATGGATGGATGAACAGTATACTGTTTTTCAATAAAAGTTTGTGAGTTTTTTATTTCGCATCTGTTATCCTTTTTCTTGGATTTTTGATTCGTGTAGATTCTCAATGCATTGATCTATGTCTAGGTATTTTTGTTGCTTACATACATGAATTAATTTTGATTAAAAATCAATTTCTAAATTAGATCAAAAACGTGTAACGCTGAGATCGGAAGCAGACATCGACCGGAAAATTTTTTTCTTGGCGCTACAGTAACTGCTACAATAATCGCTACAGTACTTTACTACACTAAATCACTCTAGTATGCTACAGTAATTGCTACAGTAAAATCAGAATTTTTTTGTTATTTCTGGTTTTTGCACTTTAAACGGTAGAAAATCTAAAAAAGTTTCCAGTATGTATTGCAATCATTCACCCCCTCTCTGATTGCTATCAACGATCCTACAGTACCGCTGCTCACACTCGGTACTACTGCTGCCACTAGGCCGATATTATCGCCTGAGACCAATAACAAACATGAATTTTGAGGGAATTGCAAACCTTTTGCAAAACGATAGATTGAACTCAACCCAATTGCTAATTGTTCATCATAAATTGACCTGGACCTACCCACATGGTCTGCCAATCCCCTGTTCATGAACACGTTGGCAACAAAATCAAAAATACAACTGAGTTGACTTTTTCGAAACGAGAGAGATGTTTTGCAAAGACAAGCTCCCCTTGGCCTAGAATGGAGCTTAAAGCATGAAGATGAGCAAGAGAGCATGGAAATGGAATGAGGGCAAAGGCAAGAGCAGGTTTCATCAAAACCACCACTACAACAAAAAGGGTCATCACAGGCAGTTCGGAATTGCCATCACAGACAGTTTTTTGAACCGCGTGTATTTATGTGTCAGTGATAATCAGAATTTATCACAAACGGTTTGTGACAAATATAACACAGATGGTTTGTAACTAGAACCGTCTGTGAAGAAAACTATTACAGACAGCTCGAAACAAAAACCGTCTGTGATACTCACACATCACAGACGGTTGGTATATAGAACCGTTTGTCATTCATGAGTATCACAGACTGTTGGTATATAGAACCGTCCGTGATAGTCCTTCATACATGGTTTATAGCACAAACCATATATGATAGTTCATCATATACCTATGACCTTTGAAAACAAGCAAATACAATGGCAAACTCAACAGCACATTCCATTTCCATTATGAGTCTTTTGGTTGCCTTAATTTTATTTTTGATTTGCCCTGATTTTTCTACATTTAAAAACGTTGGATTTGAAAAGTAACTTAGGTAAAAACATAAAAATATTATTAAATAAAATGATATTTTGATTCTATATAAAAATCTTATTTCAAATTAATTATTTGGAAGTATTTGGCATTTATCTAGATTTTTTTTGTGTTTTTCTGGATTTTAAAAATCAATTTCAGAGCTAAAAAGTATTTTTGTAAAAATTAAAAGACCAACTTTAAGTTGGAAATATTTTCCTATGTCTAAATCATCTCTAGGAATTTCTATGAACTTTTTAGAATTCTTAGACTTTATTTTCTATTTTCTAAGTGTTTTTGAAAGTTCATGAAAATCTAAATCTAATGTTTAAACCCTATCTCTTCTCGAGCTGACAAGTGTCACACTCAGATCCAATCTTCCACATCCGATTAAATATCGGCCCTCCATCTTCACTTAACCCACTCCACCTCCATCTGATGGCCTGAATTCAATCTACGCCACTCGATTTGACCCCATCCCTAGTACATGAACCCAGTTCACTATGGACCCAATCCGCAAAAGTCACCTATCAGCCAAATATAATGCTATCCCTTTTGAAAAATAATTTGATCAAAAAATAAAAATCCTTGCTGGCGTTGCCCTGCCGTCATAAATCCATTTTTCCGAAGAAAAATAGTTCAATTACTTGCTGATGTCATAATCTTTCTTTTTCAGTACAAAAATAATTCATAAAATCACCTTTTTCCTTTTCTTTAGTTTCAAACTTCTAGAAGTCCGTTCTCCTTCATCCTAACTCCGATTGAGCCTGTTCAAAATTTTAAATTCTTTAAAAATTCTAATCTATCCATTTATATCTTCTTTTCAAATTTTTAGAGTCTGTTTGAAATTTATTTTGATTAAATTAAAGCTTGGAAAATAAAAACATTTTAAATGGTTAAAATACACTTCAATTAAATCCGAAATTATTTTATTTGATCTTCTCGGGTTCCAAGGATTTTGGTGAAATTTTCTTGAATTTTTTCAAAATTATTTTATTTTTGAAAAAAAAATATTTTTTCTTTCCATTTTCTTTCTCCTATCTCTCTCTCTCTTCATCTTTTTCACAAATTGTTTTCTCTAGAGCGAAGTGCGTGACGCCATGGTCGACACTTTGAAGCTGTCAAGCCTCATGATTTCCTCAACAATTTCTTGCGCAATAAAAGACATTTAATCCCTCTCACTAAGACACTTCTATTCCTGGCCTTAGCCCCCAATTTCATGCGCCCATTTCGCGGGAATATTCGTTGCCACCAAAAGACATGCCTCGCGGATCTCCTCATCTGGTCCACCTCCGGCCTATAAAAGGGAGCACCGGGTGTGCCTCCTCATACTCATTCACCTCCGAAAATCTCAAGTCCTCCCTCCCTTCCTCCTCGCCACAATCGGTATTTTTCTCTCGCCAACCAAACGGCGTTCTTCGGCCATTTGCGCTGTCTACAGTGGATTTCAGCCACCTTTCAACACATCATTGGCTTCTCCTTAACGTGTGTCTCTCGTCAGAGCTTCACCGGAGCATCGCCAGAACACCGTGGCCAAAGCACATTGTCGTGTCTCTCGTCGCTGTCAGTTGACCATACATGTTCCACCATAACCGAGGTGAGCATTGCGTTCCCCATGTTCTCCTCTTCATTTCACCACAAACCTCACCCGCTAACTCCTCTCCGTTTGCCCGGAATGCCGACGTCAAGCCGCTGGTCGCCGAAAGTCTTCTCCGCTGCGTTCCGCCACCATTCGATATCCTTTAGCCGAGCCATTTGCACCGTTGAGTTTGCCTCGACATGTTCTATGTCATTCTTCCATCGCCATCACTTGAAGATTCCCCGAGTCCTCGTCGACCTTGTCGAGCACCAATACTAAACCCATGTCTTCCCGCGTACACCACTTTTTTGGTGAGCGATTTGATTTTTTATATCATATCGTGTCCTAGCCTCTAAGCAATTTATCTACCATTTTTATTTAATTTTTTTATGGAGGCAATTGTTAGAAATTTAGCTTTCCGTGGAAACGACCGTTTTTTTATTTCTCAACGTCGGTTCGTCGCATCCGTTGAGTTTTAGCTTATGCCATCACCTCCGTTAGAATTGTCTCATCGCGGTCTACACTGTGCTTCCCTCCTTTCCTCCAAAAACCATCCACAAATTTTTGCCTCCAACACCTAGTCATAGCCGCCTTGGGCATCTCGCGTTCCCATCCTATCTGGTGATGCTTTCTCCAATTTTTAGATTTGCTTCAAAATGTGCCAAAGCATCCTAGATAGCTACCTTCCAAGTGGTTTTATATTTGCTTCACCGAGCACCAAGATATCAAGCTTTTCCTTTTTCTCTACCGTCGTCGTTCAAACGTCGATTGTATCATCTCCGATGGATTTTATCTTAGCCAATAATTTTCCTAGATTCACCGTACCGTGTTCTACCCCATGCTCACTTTACATCTCCATGTTCCATACCTGCATACTATCTCTCTCCAACCTGTCGCTGTCGCTACCACTCCATCACTGTCGTTTTTCTTTCCCCGCGGGTGATTGCCACCGTTCCTCGCCGCCGTACCTGTGTCACCACCTACGCCTCGTCACTGGGATTCTATTTTGCCCGTTCGCTGGCCACCTCACAGCCAACTGACACTGTACTGTTCAAAAAGTAATTCTTGTATTTTGTTATCATTTCATGTGATATCCAAAACTTCCAGATATTCGTTCTCCCTCATATGAACTCTGAATCCATTGATTCTTTCTCTTAAATTCATATAAAATCATAATCTATCCCTCAATATATATTTTATAATTTTTGGAGTTTTATTTAGATTTTATTTGAATTTGGTCGGTTATTTTCACGTGTAGACTGTGACGATTCGGAAGAATTTGACAACGACTCACACCAGACTACAGAGCAAGGCAAGTCACACTCCTTGATCATGTTGATCCTAGTTTCCAAATAAAATTATGTTGATTTAAATTATATTGCATGCATATGTTTATTCAAGTATTTTCAACTCCAGTTTTAAACTTAGTTAAATCCCAATTGTTATTGACACATTTGACCTTGTGTGCTTGTCACCCTAGAATCAAACTCTAGTTAGTACACTAGTATTGGCTAGAGAGTTTTACATCAAATACTTAGACCTACTTAGACATAATCTTTATTTTGAGATAACCTTTTCACATAAAATGATAATCTTTTCAAATGTATTCTTGACTTCGGTGAGTCAAGAAAGATTATAAAATATTTTAAAATAAAATATAAAATCTAGTTTAGGCTTAGGCTATTGGTTAGATGGTGGGTGCAGGCATGCACTGTTGCTCAGAGACACAGTGTTGATTGTCGGGCACAGGGGGTAAGTGGTTGAGCCTAAGTCAATTAAGGATCGGTCTGTGAGCTACTATTGCAGAGCCCTATCGTACAACCACAAGGCTGGTATGGGATAGTCCTGGCTAATTAATTTGCGGGTCCCAACCTGAGTCATATTGTAGGTTGAAAGTGAGCGTGGCGTAGGCCATGAGAAGTCTCACTCGGCTCAAGAGGGGGTCCCGGTCTAGTGGATTCCTTACTAGGGTGAAACCTTAGTGTTGGCTTGGCCAGGTTGAAGGATTTGCATTGTAAAGGCCTTGTCATGATCTCCTCACCGCACACCAAAGTGTATTAATCCGGTGGCAATATGGGATGGGATGATCATGTTTTGTGGGTAAAGCTGTACAACCTCTGCAGAGTGTATAATCTATCCTGGATAGCCGTGCCCATGATCATAGGCATGCTGAGTAAAGTTTTTCACAGATTAGACTTTGTTTTTCAAAAATGGTTTATGAAAACCTTGCGGATGGATGTAGTCCATGAGTGATTGGAAGCATGTAGATGGATGGAATCTATACGAGATCTTTTGGAAAAGATGGCCCGTGGTTAGGTTAGTGTTTGCTTGGAGCCTGCACTAACGGTATTAATTTCATTGGTATATGGTTTTACAATGTCAAGGGAGGTAACATCAAACAAGCATTAACTAAATTTTAAAATTGAATTGAAATACAGAGAATAAAAGAGGCATCCAGAATTAATTTAAAACAACATAAATTTTGTTTGAAACTTGGGATCAACATAATCAAGGTGTGTGACTTGCCTTGCTCTGCAGTGGGGTGAAACGGCCTTGTTGTCGAAGAAATCTCCCGAATCGTCGTAGTCTACACGTGAAAATAACCCACCAAATTCAAATAAATTCAAAACAATTTCAAATATTTTAATTGAGGGCAGAAATGGATAGAGGGGAATTTTTGATGAATTTAGAAATTTGAATGGGCTCAATCGGAGTTAGGACGAAGAAGAATGGGCTCACAGAAGTTTAAAATCAGAGAAAATGAATAAAAGGAATTTCTGAAAGGGATTTATGACGTTAGCAAGAATTAATGGAATTATTTTTCTAAAGGAAATTCAAATTTATGGCATCAGCCCTAGCTTAGTGAGACTAATAGTGGGCTCTGGTTTACGTGGACCGGGTCTATGGACCAGAGAGAGACCTGAGGTGGCAGGGTGCTGACATGGTGCTGATGTGGCTGATGACTAGGCAATTTTGTTGACGTGGCAGCTAGGTCGCGCTGATGTGGCTGTCACGTGGGTCTAGGGGCCTCGGGTGCTGACGTGTCAGCACACGTGGCTGCAACGTGGGCTTGACTACTGAGGTGGCTAGACACATGGCTCCACGTGGGTAGGAGCGGAAGGTGGAGCTGACAGAGCAGGGAGGAGCCGAGGTGGCATGCCACCAGGCGCCATATGGCATGCCACAGATGCCCAGGCTGACGACGTGGCTCGCCGACCGGAGGAGCACTCGGGACCCAAGGGTTGCTGGTGTTCCGGTGGGCGGCGGCGGTCGGTGTGGGGTGCAAAAGAGAGAGGCGATCACGGGCATCGTGTTCTTTTGGCTCTTGGGCAAATTAATTTGAGTGAAGTGGACATGGGCGCGAGGAAGACGAGTGGTCTGACAGGCAGGCCCGGGGGGTCAGCGGCAGAGGAGGGGAGAAGAGCTGGCAGCATGGATTTGCGACGCGTGGCCAGGGAAGGATCAGGCAACCGAGGCGTTTAAGTGGAAGGGAACGGGTAAGGTAAGCTGGGGGCGACGTGGGCGGGATTAGTCCGCACACGTGTCGCTCGGAGAGGGAGGGAAGGCGGGTTGAGCGGGCGGCTGGATGGCGGCAACGTGGGCGGATCTCAGCCGTCCACACGTCGGCTAGACGGAAAAAGGCATTTTATTTTCCTTTTTGATTTACAGAAAACCCGAGAAAGGAAAATAAAGCTTGGAAATTAGCAAAAAGATCCAAATAAATCCCAAAAAATTCCTATAAGTCTAATTAAATGCAAGGAACTTAAATAAAATAAAATAAACTTATTTTGAACACAATTCGTTCCAAAATTTAATAGTTCTGAATCTATGCCCAAAAGAAAATAGGGAATTTAAATTCTAGAAAATAGTAAATAAAATTTAAAAATTCTGGGATGTCACAAACCTACCCCCCTTAAGAGAATCTCGACCCCAAGATTCGGACGGGCTAGTAAAAGAGGTGGGGATGGTTGGCCTTCAAATCGTCCTCTCTTTCCCATGTAGCTTCGTCCTTTGTCTGGTTGCTCCATTGAACTCGGCAGAAACGGATGGTCTTCCTCCTAGTCTGGTGCTCCACTGTCTCAAGAACTTTGATTGGCTGCTCCCTGTAGGTGAGATCTTCTTGAAGATCAAGGGTCTCGAGCGCTGCTTGGTCAGTGGGCACTCGAAGGCACTTCTTCAATTGGACACATGAAAGACGTCATGTACCCCAGCCATGGTTGGGGGCAGTTCCAGCTGGTATGCCACCTCACCTTTACAGCTCAAGATCTTGAATGGTCCCACGAACCTTGGTGCGAGCTTTCCTTTGGTTTGAAATCTTTTGACTCCTCTTAGTGGGGATACCCTCAAATAAACAAAGTCACCTACTACGAAAGTCAGGTCTTGACGGCGATTATCAGCATAACTCTTTTGTCGGTACTGAGCTATCTTCAATGTTTCCTTGATCTTCCTGACCTTTTCTTTGGCGTCTTGGAGCAGACTGGGTCTAGGGTCTTGAAAACTTTCTGGCTGGTCCCAATATAGTGATGTTCTACACTCTCCCATATAAGGCTTCAAAGGGGGCCATCTGAAGACTGGACTGATAGCTGTTATTATAGGAGAACTCTGCATAAGCCAAAGCATGATCCCAACTATTCCCAAGGTCCAGGGCACAGGCTCTCAACATGTCCTCCAGCTCGGTCTGACCATCGGTCTGTGGGTGATAGCAGTGCTGAAGTTGAGCTTGCTCCCTAATTCCTCGTGAAGCTTTTGCCAGAATCAGGAAGTGAACTGGCTCCCTCGATCTGACACATTTTTCTTAGGGACTCCATGGAGACACACAATCCTGAACATGTATAATTTTGCCAATTTACCTCCCTAATAGGTAGTCTTGACGGGTATGAAGTGTGCCACTTTGGTTACGACCCATATGGAGTCATAACCGGACTGAGTCCTGGGTAATCCGGTAATGAAATCCATACCGATTTCTTCCCACATTTAATCGGGGGTTGGCAAGGGTTGCAGGAGTCCGGCGGGTTTTTGGTGTTCTACCTTGACCTTCTGACAGGTATCGCAGGCATCAATGTAGTTGGCAATTTCTCTCTTTATGCTGAGCCACCAATACTTTTCTTTGAGCCCTTGGTACATCTTGGTACAACCCGGGTGTATGGAGTAAGGGGTTTGATAGACCATGTGGGAGTGACCCCGTATGTGTGATGAGTAATTGACATCTACTTTAGGAAAGTCGAGTTTGGTTTGGACCATGTCGTTGCACGGTGCAATTGGTTTCGGTCGGACTTTGTCAAACTTTGTCGAGGTGCTTAGGATGTCTATTCTCTTGATTCGACAGGTTTTGGCTTTTTCATGCTTAAGATTTCTCGTAATGCTATTGTTGATTACATTATGTCGAGCGGTGCTATGTGATGTGTTTCTTGTCTGTGATGGCTGCAGGATGTCGAGGTGGAGTCGTGGTGAGGCACGGATGACCGAACTAGGCGCAGGTGGTGCCTAGGTCAAAGCGGTCAAGGTGTGCCGAAGACGGCGTGGACTCGAGGTGGTTGCGAGGCTTGGACGGCAAGGAATGAGGAAGCTTCCCGGAAGGTTCAGGAGGGGCGTTTTGGTGAATACGCAAAGCCGCACTAAAGGAAGTGGGTTTTGGATAAAGCATTGGAGTTGTTGGAGGCTTAATGGGCAAAGCGTGTTGCAAACCCATTAGTAGGAGACTATAAATGGAGGAGTGTCTCCTGCATGTTCTATGCTTCTGAGAGGGTTTGATGGCTTTGGGAGTCTATTTTTGCTTTGTGCTTGAGTTGTTGAGAGTTGGTGAGAGTGCAGAGGAGTGTGAGACTTCTCCTGCGTGAGGGTTCTTCCCATATAAAGCATGTAGTGAGAGGGTAGTGATTTTCCTTGTATCAGTTGCGTATGGGGACTCCTATGTAATCTTTCAAGTGAAATGGATCCATTTGAGTGCTTGGACCTGTTTATTTCTCTCTGTGATGGATTTTATTTTCAGTTTGTGTTTCTGCTGGGTGTTCTGTTCTTGAGGTTCAGTTGGGAGTTCTTGTTTGACTCTTGCTATTTGAGATGCTCTATGTTGGGAAAATATTCTAGACCACTTGGCCATTCCATTCCCAAGAGCAAGTGATGGATTCATTGAGTTATCACATGCATCTCTCTGTGCTTCGTCAAACTTCCTCTGTTTTTCTTGTTCTAGGGTTCCTTGGTAGGGGATGGTGAGATATTTGTGTTTTCTTTCAAAAAGGTTATGTCTAGAGATGAGTTCCCATGCCCTGAGATCATTGCTTGGCTGATTGCAAAGATTCATAAGCAATAAATCAAAGATTGGCAAGCAATCTGAAATTCAGTCTCTTCCCATGACTATTTTAAGATTTTTGGCTAAAATCTCAAATTCTTGATTTCCTGGTGATTTCCCTTTAGCCTTGGTGTCCCTCTGCTATTTTGTTTTTAGTCTTGTCCCTTAGGCCTGAAAAGAATTGTAGCATATCACCAAATTTGGAGATTTCATCAAGTTTCAAGTTTTTCAGCTTGTCAGGCTTAGCTGCGGATTTTAGTTCCCAGGGGACCGGTCTGACCGAAAGATTTATGGCAGTTTGACCGGGCCTAAAATGGCGGTCTGACCAGCCCTATAAGAACGGCTGACCGGCCGGCCAACAGCGGTCAGACCGGCGTTGCCAGACCGGTCAGACCGGCGGCATGCATGCGGTCAGACCGCCCGTGCTGTAGATCTAAGATTTGATTTTCGTTTTTCGCTCCTTTGGTTGTATTGCCTTCTCTTCTACTTGGTTGAGGTTTCCTTGAGTATTTGAGGTCCTCTTCATAGCTCTGTAGTTACCGGAGAGCAACTCATTCTTGGATACTTTTTGGGGGGTTATCTTTGAAAAGCAACATTCACCCCCCCTCTGTTGCCGATTTCGATCCAACAATTGGTATCAGAGTCGGTTAGCTCTTCCTCGTAGATCTTAACCGATCTCTAGAGCCATGGCAACGGACAAGTATTCCACCAAGGCTCTGGTCTTTGATGGCATCGATTATCCCTTCTAGAAGAGCCGGATGGAGACCTACATCCAGGCTCAGGGTTATGCCATCTGGCGGAAGGTGAAAACCTGATATGCTGTTCCTGCCGATGAGAACATCAATGCTGGAAACATGGCTGATGTTGAGGCGAATGCTAAGGCAAGGAACATCATAATTCAGGGTCTGAGCAGAAGCGAATTCGATCGCATCTCTCATCTGACGTCGGCCTTCGACATCTGGGTGACCCTCAATGCATACCATGAGGGCACCACCCAGATCAAGACGGTACGATAGGACTAGTTCAAGCGAGATTACAAAAAGTTTGAAATGCTCGTTGGTGAGTCCCTCGATGAGTGCTTTGCACGGTTCCACAAGATTTTGAGCAATCTCCGAGCGGTTGGTCTCACATACCCCGACTCGGACAATGCTCGACAAATGCTCGCAGCTCTGGATTTGCGTGTTTGGGAGATGAAGGTGACTACCATAAGGACACCACCGATCTTTCGACCTTGACTCTTGACGTGTTGTACTCACATCTCAAGACTCACGAGATTGACATAGTCTCTCGTAGGTCGAAGTCACAGTCGATGGCTTTAGTCACCGATAACAGTCTAGTTTTTGGACTTTCTTCCGAGTCGATTTGTGGATTCTCTCTAGCTGCTCTCTGTGACGTAACCGATGATCAGTTAGAGCAGCTATCGGAGGACCAGTTAGCCCTGCTAGCCAGCAAGTTTTCCCACACGTACAAGAGGGTGAGAGATCGAAAGAGGAGTGGCCCGATAATTTGCTTCGAGTGCGGTGGCCCCAACCACATTCGAGCGAATTGCCCCAAGCTGGGGAAGGGCAAAAACGACTACATCGGTGTGAGCAAGAACGACTACATCGACAAGAACTGCAACAAGAAGTCCCCAGCTCATGCCCAAGGCAAGAAGAAGTTCTGCGACCTTGGCAAAGCCAAGAAGCTCTTCCACCACGTCCTCACCGCCTTCGACGATCTCGACCTCAGCGAGGTGGAGGGGTGGAGCGACAATGATGGGAAGGACGAGCAAGACTTCAAGGGTGGCGATGACTTCTCCGGCATGTGCTTCATGGCCCTTGAGGGCGAAGTGAGCGACAGCGAGCTCTACTCTGACTCCGACGAGGTATACCCCTCTTATGACCAGCTTAATGATGCATTTCTTAAGCTAGGTAAATTCCATGCTAGATCTAGAGCTAGGTGTAGCGCGTTGGAGAAGGAAGTAGATAGATTATCATGGGAGCTTACTTCACTTATATCTGCTCCCTCCCGTGACGAATGTGATACATGTTGTGCCTTGCTTGATGACATGGAGAAATTAAGGACCTCTCATGATAGTCTATTTTCTGAGTTTGACATGCTTAAGGTGGAGAATGTTAGTCTTTTGGCTGAACTAGAGATGAGTAGGACTGTTACTCCATCGTCTACTATTGTTGAGACTACATCTTGCACCTCATGTGAGGATAAGGACAATGCGTTTAGAGGCCTTTATACTATGCTCCTTGATCTGCCAGAATCATGTGAAAATTGCAATAACTTGAAATTGAACCTAAAAAGGCCAGATCATAAGATTGCTGAATTGCATGCTCCCTTGCTTGAGCCCATTGTTTCCTGCACCAACTGTCCCAAATTAACTACTGAACTTGAATCTGTCTCAAAACAGTTTCAAGACATGGTTAATCATAACAAGAAAATGGTTCAATATGCTTCTGAGGACCCTGTTAGCTCACCATGTAACAATTGTGAAAAACTAAAATCTGAGTTGATTAATTTGGATGAAAAATATGTGAAGCTAACTAAGGACCTTCTAGTAAAGCCACCAACTGATTGTGATGTGATTGCTGGTGTGGGGGAGAAGCCCAAAGGAGTAGAGACGCTTAGGCACGATGACCAAATAGCTAGAGGTAGGATTGTTCCTCCTAGTCCTTGCGAAGACCTCAATGTTGAGACGGCCATGCGTGCACATGACATTCCTTCTTCTGCTGTTGGTTCTTCCTCTTCTCCTACTGCTGTCTCCTCTTCCCCCTGCTCTACTTGCACCTCTCTCTTTCGGGAGTGTCAGTATCTTATGAACACTCTCGAGAAGTTTGTAGGAGGCAAGAAGAAGCTAAATCTTATTCTAGACCAGTCCAAGATTTGCAAATTCAATCAAGGTCTAGGATATGATTTTCTTGAGGATGTTAGGAAGCATCCACCTGTCGTGCTCAGACCCATAGCCGCAGGTGTGATCGAGGTCAAGCCCAGAACTGAGAAAGTTCAATTCAAGTCAGCGGGCTTTGTCCAAGGGATTTTCTGACAGTAAAGTGATTCCATCTGTTGCTTCGGCCTTTCAGAAGGCGAAGCCTCATCGTGCTACTTCTACCTCTCAGAAGGTGAAGTATCATTGCACCTTCTGTCAGAAGGATGGACACATGATCGAGAGATGCTTCAGACGCGCCAAGATTGCGTGGAGAGATCGTATTCGCGATCTTAGGAGTATTCAGGGTCAGCCCCAGACCTTGAGTGCACCTAAGACCAACACAAGGTCTAGGGTTGATCACTCTGAGGGTTTTAGGCAGTATCGAGGACTTGGCTTTTCCGGTGTTTCTGATTTTCGTCCTCGATTTGCCTCTGCTCGTGATATCCGCCGTCCTGAGGGTAGATCTCATTTCCCCCGTCGAGATAGCTACCCGCGGCGTGATCAGCATGTCGCTGGTGTCTTGACTCGCTCCTCCGTAGCAGTCAAGCCCAACAACAGCTTCAGGTCTGCACACAGACCTTCTGGCTTGCTCAGCAACAGAGAGCGTAGGGTAGCTAGAGGTTAGTCGTGTGTGGCAACTTCTTCTACTCGACGTGTTACTCAGTATGTTAGTGATATGCCCTAGAGGCAACATGGAGATGTTATATATATCACATACTATGTTTATGATGCATTAGTTTGTTCCTTGAAATAGACATTATCATTATTGATCAATGAGTATGTGACTTATTCATGAGACTCTTAATGTCAAAATGTTGCTATTTCTAAATGATCCCTGATTATATATCATATGAGGAACAAATATGATTCAAAGATCAGCATATGTATTGATTGATGATCATGTCTCATGGATCATGGTATGGAGATACCAAATCAATAATATGGACATGTGTTAGTGAACATATGTTGGATAGACCCGCCATGAGACACTGCAGAGATTCCATGTGTCATCAGTTGGTCTCAAGTAGTGTTTATGTGGAATCCTTAGAATTGAGATCATCATGGTTCCCAACATGCGTAGTAGCTTATTTTGGGACTACTAAACACTACTCCGTAACTGGGTAGTCATAAAAGTAGTCTTTGGGTTTGCCATGAAACATGTAGTGGGATGTGAATGATCAAGATAGAATTTGCCCCTCCTTATGGGAGAGATATCTTTGGGCCCCTCGATGTAATGGATTATGAAAGTGCATGGCCATGCCAAGGCGATTGAGGAGTCAATCACGAGTTTATAATCCATCACGGAATCGAGAGAGTGATCGAGCTATTAAGAGGATGACACAGGTCTCGCCTTGAGCTTAATCTATATCGTGAGGCAAAGGGATTCGTACATGAGAACATTATAGGTTCAGCCGATATGATCTTTACGTATACTTTGGGGTTAATATGTCTTGCTAGAGGCCGCTATTAACAGGGTGACCGGAAAGGCGTTTCCGGGTCGCGACCAAGTATACGTGAACCTATAGGGTCACACACTTAACGGGTTGGAACACTAATTCGAATGTTATTCGGATGTGGGCTCAATTCGGATAGAGATCCGGATAGACTCCTATTGGGCCTTGGTCCACGAGGCCCAAGTGAGGAGGTCTATATATATGGAGGCGGGGGGGGGCTGAGGGATGCATGCTTCTGTTCCTCCCGAGCAAAACCCTAGCCGCCACCTCCTGAGCCAAACCCTAGCCGCTCGCGAGTGCTGGTACACTCGCGATCGGCATTCCAGCCCCGGACGTGTGGATACCGGTGGAGGCGCTGCTCGTTGCGGCGTTGGTCGGCATCAACAACCTACAGATTGGATCTGCTCGTGGTGTGGTTGATCGCGTGGAGGAGACGATCTGTTCGGGACGATCGACTACTTCCACTACTACCTCGACGCGCGTGGTTGGATCGGCTTCTCCAACTCTTCTTCCGCTGCGCTGCGCGTCTAGCGGTAAGGATCCATGATCCCTCCTTAGCATGATGTCCTGGTGTGCGCGGTAGAAATTTTTGTTTTATGCTCTCGTAGCATACGTGCGTTCCTTCAGTGGTATCAGAGCCATCTTGCTTAGTTTGCGATCTGGATCAGCGCATATGTTGATATGCGGTTGTAGTAGATTGGATCTGTTACAGTCTAGATCAGTCGGTTCATGTGATGAATCGATGGTAGCACGGGTTGATGAGATCAATCGGTGAATAGGGGTTAGATGAGGCGCATATTGTATCACTACTAGTGCCCTAGAGATTGTCTCGGATCGGCATAAGGTGGTTATGTCGAATACTAGTAGGATATGAATCTGATAGCCTCAGGCCAGTGGGAATACTAGTGCCCTAGAGATTGTCTCGGATCGGCATAAGGTGGTTATGCCGAATACTAGTAGGTTATGGATCTGATGGCCTCGGCCCAGTGGAAAAACTAGCGTCCTAGAGAATGTCTCGGATCGGCATAAGGTGGTTGTGCCGAATAGTTTTTCCATTGCGATTTCATAGATTGGATCTGTACCCGCCTTGTATAGCGTCTTGGGTTCACATCGTTAGGTAGAATGCGATTCTACGTCTAACTTGTTTTTGCAGGGAATGATGTGAATAGTATGGCCCTATATCTTATTGGAATGTATGAGATGTGATGAGGACATCACTTCTTCGGATACACACAACACTCCTCCACTTGACATTCAAGGACCAATCACTAGAGCTCGCGCCCGACAATTGAATTTACAGGTGAGCTCGTTCCTAAGTACTTCTTTTTGTTCATTTGAGAATCGATTGCTACCTAATGATTTAATTATGATTAGGAACCATGGAGAGGACCTAGAAGTACTTGGAGATGGGCTACGAGGCGCACAAGTCCAGCAAGGGTGGTCGAATCATGTTGGAGGTCCAACTCAAGCCGACTTCGAATCCAATTCGGAGTCCAGGACCAGGCCGCACTAAAACGGATGCCCAGATCGTATCCGGACTCCGTTTTGGACGTTCCACATATGTATAGAAAGCTGAGAAGACTACCTTTCTAATGGCTCTGTTCCCATATCAAAATTCCTTCTGAGTCAACGGAAATCTTCGAAACAAGTGGACTCAAGCTGACTTCGAATCCAATTCGGAGTCCAGGACCAGGCCGCACTAAAACGGACGCCCAGATCGCATCCGGACTCCGTTTTGGACGTTCCACATATGTATGGAAAGCTGAGAAGACTACCTTTCCAATGGCTCTGGTCCCATGTCAAAATTCCTTCTGAGTCAACGGGAATCGTCGAAACAATTGGACATTCAGAATCTGTCAGGGTGCTGCGCCACCGTCTTTTGGGCCGTTCGGCTTTGTATCGTGTTGGAGCCCATTAGGGGCGCATCCAGGGGTTTTGCACGCCCCTAACTCCTATATATCCAGCCGCCACCCCCACCATTAGGGTTTGGGTTTTGCTTAGATTGATTTGTCTTTGAACAGATTCGCCGTTCATCGGTTTGTGAGACCCCAACTTTCGAGTGCTAAATCTATCCATCTGCAATTCAGTTGTGTTCTTCCTTGTTCTTGCTTGTGTTCTTCGATTCGCAGGCGAGGATTAGCCTTCTTGGCGAGGTCAACCGGGCTGCGCACGGTTGATAACCTGAGGAGACGTGGTGCTGCGATTGCGGGGTTCGGAACGTGTCGTTCGGAAGCCGGATCAATTTGTGTCGCGCCTCCACCAAATCGAATTTACCCAGAAACCTGTTGGAAGATCGGGACCCCATCCCCATCAAGTGGTAATCAGAGCTTCAGGTGTTCCTTCAGGTTCGAGTTTCCCTTACCTTTATTGTTTTCATCCTAGAGTTCAAGAAAAAGCCCTAAAAAAATTGCCCCACAAAAAGAATTAATTCCGCTGTCCAAACCCCGTTGTGCCTTTCAATCTATTAGTTTTGGTTTGCTAAATTGAATTTGTGTTCATATTAGCATTGTCTAGTTGCTGTTCATATCTTTGTTCCATTGAAAATCCAAACAAAAAAATCCCCACCCCAAACCCTAATTCCCAAATTCGGCTGATTTCTCCTTTCTCTGCAGCCGCCACAAAAAACGCCATATCTTTTGATTCCAAGATTATTTTTGAGTGATACCACTGCCATTAGATTCAAAAATTCCTTATCCATTTATCTGTAGAATTTCACGTCAATCCAGGAAGGCAGTTAAGAGATATATGCGGTGAAAGTTGACCCAATTATCTGTTTTGAATCTGCAACAGTCAGCAGTTGTGATTTTTGTGCAAATTGTTGTGTCGGGTTTCGGAAGTTGGCCCCAAAAGAAAATCTGTAGAAAAAGCCGTCAGAAAACAAATAAAAAAAGAATCAGTGAAAAAAAGACATCTGACAAAAAGTTACGGCCAAAATACCGACATACTGTCCAGTGGACAGAAATCTTCAGTTTTCAGTTTTGGGTCAATCCTTGTGTTCTTCAATTCCAGATTGCATTGGATTGAATTATCTTGTATTTACCACTCCTACACATTGCCATACACTTGTTTTTAGCCTTCTTCCACTCTTGGTTGATCAGCAACATAGGCTAAGTGCTAGATACGGACTATAATTCAATTCTATGCAATTCTGAAATTAACTGATTGTTCTCCATTGCTACCATATTGTGCCTTCCAAGCTACACCTACTCTTGATCAGCACAGTTTTGACCCTTGCAATCGTACCCACGCTCGACATGGTTTCACGAACCAGCCACCGGTTGTACCACCTGCTGTTTTGGTAAGAACACTTGTAAGAGCTTGGTAAGACACTTCCTTTGCGGATTTCCACTGCCTTCCTTTCTAGTTGATAGGGATAATCCTTTTGTTTTCCCTGTGTTTCCACTAACCATGGCAGGAGACGAAGGGGATGAGACACCGATCGATTTCAACGAGTGTGTTAGTCGCGGCCAGCTACAAGCTGCGCTCGACAAACAAAATGCTTCACTCGGCGCGAGAATGGACACCATCGTCGCCGCCATTGCCAAGTTGAACACCACGGAAGGCATTGAGCGGGTGGAGCGGCGTTTGGCTGACCTCACTGGTCGGATGGACACATTGGAGGCACACCTGCCACCTGTCAATGACGGCCATCGTCGTGATGATGACACAGTGTATGATGCGGATGGCAACATTGATCAGCGGGCGACACAAGATGCACGACTACGTCGGCGTCTTCAGCAAAACCGACAGGTTATGGGAGGTAATAACCAGAACCGTCGTGGTAACGACGACCCTTTTGCTAAAGTCAAGTTTACCATTCCATCTTTTGCTGGTCTTTATGATGCTGATATATATCTTGATTGGGAGATGACGGTAGAGCAGAAGTTTAATTCTCACTTGGTTCCTGAGAAACATAGAGTTAGACAAGCTACTAGTGAGTTTAAGGACTTTGCTATTATCTGGTGGAATGATATGGGTACCATGCGCTTACAACCTGATACATGGAAGCGGTTAAAAGAAGCTATGCGTGCTAGATTTGTTCCTCCTGATTTTAAACATGAAATGCAAAAGAAATTGCAGTGCTTAGACCAAGGTAATAAATCTGTCGAGGAATATTATCAAGAACTACAAATAGGCATGTTGCGTTGTAATGTTGTAGAAGATGAGGAGGATAAGATTTGTCGTTTTTACGGGGGGTTACGGCGTGAACTTCAGGACATTATTTATTATAAAGATTTTACTACTATCAACCAGTTGTTCCAGCTTGCTGTGCTTGCAGAAAAAGAATTGCAGGGTAGGCAACAAAGGACAAGGAGCAACTTTGGAGGTATGTCTACATCGAGATCAACGCCTGGGCGAGCCAAGATAGCCCCACCACCTATTTGTCGAGCTGCTGCCCCCTCTGTGAGTAGGGCGCGTTCAGCAGCACCGCCGCCACCATCACACGCACCCGAGACAAGCAAATCTACTAGTGTGCAAGCACCAGCAAAGAGCTCTTCATCGATTGCTTCCACGGGCCGTACAACGGGCATTGTGTGTCACCGTTGTAAAGGGATGGGCCACGTCATGAGAGATTGCACAAGTCAGCGGGCGTACATTACGACAGAAGATGGTGGTTATGTAAGTGCTAGTGATGTTGAGGATGAATATGCTCTTGCAGCTAACCTTGCAAGTAATGATGATGATCATGAGAACAAACCTGTGTTTGTGCCATTTTCTGTGACTAACAACTTGCAGGTAGTTGAGAACCATGCCAAAGAAGAGCATGAGCTAATTGAATCACTGATCCCATTGGTTGAGAATGAAGATAAGGAGATGGATGCACTTACATCATCTGAGGAGAGCCAAAAAGGTAAAGAACATGGTACTATCATCGCTCACGGTATTGATTTGGTGCCACAACAAGACATAGAGCAACCTTGTGAGTATATACCTGCTGTAGTGCAATCTTTTGATATTCCTTGTGTTGACTTAAATAAACCATGTGCTGATCTAAATTCTCATAATTTTGCACATATTAAATTAATAACACATAAAGAAGTTTTGACTAGAATTTCTCCTGCTAATTCATTGTGTTACATCATGTTGGATCTACCTATGAAATTGTCACATGCTATGGAGAAAGTTTCTGAACTTGCATGTTCGAAATTCTTATTTAGTACCTACACCCCTGGATATAAGTTTAATTTGATTGGAGATTATGGTGTGAAAAATCAATTTCTTGTATATCGAATATGCATAACTTGCGATCACATGGATGAATTGAAACTTGTTGTTTGGGACAACAATTCTTGTATGCTGAATCATGTTGAATGTGAGAGGGAAGTAAAATTTAGTACTCATTCAATGCCTATGTGTTCATCTCTTTTTGCACCATCTAGTATAGACAATCTGAATAAAGATGATGAATTATGGCAGAACATACAAAGCTCTTCACTCTTACTAGATGAATTTGCTATTGTTCGATTGAGATATGATTATATAGATGAACTTTGCTTGATTCCAAAAGTTGTAGTTTTGCCCATGTGTGCCACCACTACAAGTTTACAAATTCAAAGATTTGAATTGCATAAATGCTTCACTTACATTTGTAAAACAAGTTGCAATAATTACTGTGTGAGAAATTTTGAATTGCTCATTAACAAATATGATTACTCTTGGGTTAATAATACAACGAGTTTTTATGATCATTGCTGTTTTATAGCATTAATTGTGCAACAACGAAGAACGGTTAAAACGGATGACATATACATATACCATGCATACACCTTTAACATTTCAGATTTGAAGCCATACTTGGGAGAGGAAGATGAGACCGAGTTGAGGACAACTCCGCTTCAAGAGGGGGAGGATGATGAGGACATCACTTCTTCGGATACACACAACACTCCTCCACTTGACATTCAAGGACCAATCACTAGAGCTCGCGCCCGACAATTGAATTTACAGGTGAGCTCGTTCCTAAGTACTTCTTTTTGTTCATTTGAGAATCGATTGCTACCTAATGATTTAATTATGATTAGGAACCATGGAGAGGACCTAGAAGTACTTGGAGATGGGCTACGAGGCGCACAAGTCCAGCAAGGGTGGTCGAATCATGTTGGAGGTCCAACTCAAGTCGACTTCGAATCCAATTCGGAGTCCAGGACCAGGCCGCACTAAAACGGATGCCCAAATCGTATCCGGACTCCGTTTTGGACGTTCCACATATGTATAGAAAGCTGAGAAGACTACCTTTCTAATGGCTCTGTTCCCATATCAAAATTCCTTCCGAGTCAATGGAAATCTTCGAAACAAGTGGACTCAAGCTGACTTCGAATCCAATTCGGAGTCCAGGACCAGGCCGCACTAAAACGGACGCCCAGATCGCATCCGGACTCCGTTTTGGACGTTCCACATATGTATGGAAAGCTGAGAAGACTACCTTTCCAATGGATCTGGTCCCATGTCAAAATTCCTTCTGAGTCAACGGGAATCGTCGAAACAATTGGACATTCAGAATCTGTCAGGGTGCTGCGCCACCGTCTTTTGGGCCGTTCGGCTTTGTATCGTGTTGGAGCCCATTAGGGGCGCATCCAGGGGTTTTGCACGCCCCTAACTCCTATATATCCAGCCGCCAACCCCACCATTAGGGTTTGGGTTTTGCTTAGATTGATTTGTCTTTGAACAGATTCGCCGTTCATCGGTTTGTGAGACCCCAACTTTCGAGTGCTAAATCTATCCATCTGCAATTCAGTTGTGTTCTTCCTTGTTCTTGCTTGTGTTCTTCGATTCGCAGGCGAGGATTAGCCTTCTTGGCGAGGTCAACCGGGCTGCGCACGGTTGATAACCTGAGGAGACGTGGTGCTGCGATTGCGGGGTTCGGAACGTGTCGTTCGGAAGCCGGATCGATTTGTGTCGCGCCTCCACCAAATCGAATTTACCCAGAAACCTGTTGGAAGATCGGGACCCCATCCCCATCAAGATGTATGTGATGCATGTAACATTCGTTCATGGCCTGCGTGTCATGATTATTTCAGCTATTGTTAGCTGTCTATATTGTATTTAACGACCTGCGTGTCGACCTTAATGCTTGAATCTATCTTTGTAATCTTCAATTTCTAGCTATTATAGGTAGTAGCCTAGTTTTGAGGTTACAAGCTTTCAAGCATGGTGGCCTAAAGGAGTGATGTGGAGGATGGAGATCGTCTACACCTACATGGAGATGGAGATCACCATTTTTGGGCCATACTACTTCACAGTTAAATGTGTTTATCTGTGATGTTATCTATCTTATTCTTATGCAATGATTTTTGTCATATGTTGCTTTGGTAGGATAGAATCCCTCATAAAAATTAGGTGTTCATGCCCTTCCATATGTTGCACCAAAAAATATTGATCACCGCATGGTAGGTCTACCAAAGTAGAGTGCCGTCGGTTATCATCATTTTTTGGGGTAGATGTCGGACATCTACATGCGGAAGCATTTGGTTTACTTAACAAGGTTATCAAAACAGTTTTGGACCTTGGGGCATAGGTTGGAGCCGGGGCATATTGATGTCACCCAACAAGCAAGAGTCACATAGGGATGTGATTAGCAAGGTGTTGCTTACCCATGTCACTAGTTTTCTAGCCGTGATGCCAAAGCTCACTAGGAATTAGTGAAATGAGGATCTTGACCCACTATGTAACTTAGAGGGAGTTTTGTTGCAAAACACATAGTGGGAGTCTTTTGTTAAATAGTTTAATAAAAGATGAACATAAACATAGTGTTAAACTTTGCATATTCTTTGTTGTAGATCATGTCAACTAATGCCGCATCCAGTTCTTTTAATTTGCGATCTATTCTTGAGAAAGAAAAACTCAATGGAACGAACTTTATGGATTGGTATCGCAACTTGAGAATTGTTCTCAAGCAAGAGCGCAAGGAGTATGTCCTTGAGTCTCCTTATCCTGATGACTTGCCTGATAATGCTACTGCGGCTGCGCGGAGAGCTTATGAGAAGCAAACGAATGATTGCCTTGATGTGAGCTGTCTCATGCTTGCCACAATGTCCTCTGAGCTTCAGAAGAAATATGAGAACACAGATGCCTACAATATCTTTGTGGGGTTGCGTGGTATGTTTGAGAACCAAGCAAGGGCTGAGAGGTTCAACACTTCAAAGTCCTTGTTTGCGTGCAGGCTTGCAGAAGGGAATCCCGTCAGCCCTCATGTGATTAAGATGACTGGCTACATTGAGAGTCTAGAAAAGCTTGGTTTTCCCCTTAGCCAAGAGTTGGCTACTGATGTGATTCTCCAGTCGCTCCCCCCGAGCTTTGAGCCATTCATACTGAACTATCACATGAACAACATGGATAAGATCTTGGCAGAGTTGCATGGGATGCTAAAAGCTGCCGAGGAAAGCATTAAGAAAAGCAGCAATCATGTGATGATGATGCAGAAAGGCAAGGACAAGCCCAATGTCAAGAAAGGCGCGGTCAAAAGAAAGTTAGCTCCTGATGAGATCGCGAGCAGTTCTAAGGCCAAGCAAGTCAAGAAGGGCGCTGCTCCTAATGCAGATTGTTACTACTGTAAGCAATCAGGTCATTGGAAAAGGAACTGCCCAAAGTACTTGGAGGATCTTGAGAAGAAGAAGGGAAGTACGACTTCCTCTCCAGGTATAAATGTTATAGAGATCAATCTTGCTACTTCATCCACTAATTCTTGGGTATTTGATACCGGATCGGTTGCTCACATTTGCAAATCGTTGCAGGGGCTAAGAAGAAGTAGAAGTTTGAGGAGGAGCGAAGTGGATCTTCGCGTTGGCAATGGAGCAAAAGTTGCTGCGGTGGCTGTTGGCACCATGCCATTGTCTTTACCTTCAGGATTAGTTTTGGAATTGAATAATTGTTATTGTGTTCCATCTCTTTCCAAGAACATTATTTCTGCTTCATGTTTGCAAGCAGAAGGTTATGACTTTAGGTCTATGAACAATGGTTGTTCTCTTTATTTCAAAGATATGTTCTATTGTCATTCTCCATTGGTGAATGGGTTATATGTTCTTACTCTTGAAGAGTCACCGGTCTATAACATTAATGCAAAGAGGCAACGTTTGAATGATTTGAATCCCACATTTATTTGGCACTGTCGCTTTGGTCACATAAATGAGAAACGCATGGAGAAGCTCCATAGAGATGGTATTATGCACTCATTTGATTTTGAATCATTTGAGACATGCGAATCTTGTTTACTTGGCAAGATGACAAAGGCACCTTTCACCGGTCAAGGTGAACGAGCAAGTGACTTATTGGCACTCGTACATTCTGATGTATGTGGACCAATGAGCTCAACAGCCAGAGGTGGTTTTCAGTACTTCATAACTTTTACTAATGACTTTAGTAGATATGGGTATATCTACCTAATGAAGCATAAGTCTGAATCCTTTGAAAAGTTCAAAAAATTCCAAAATGAAGTGCAAAATCATTTAGGCAAGACAATCAAGTTTCTACGATCTGATCGTGGAGGCGAGTATTTGAGCCATGAGTTTGGCAATCATCTGAAGGATTGTGGAATTGTTCCACAATTGACTCCGCCAGGAACACCTCAATGGAATGGGGTATCTAAACGGAGAAATCGCACCTTATTAGATATGGTGCGCTCCATGATGAGCCAAACTGATCTTCCGTTGTCTTTTTGGGGGTACGCTCTTGAAACAGCCGCTTTCACACTAAACAGGGTTCCATCAAAATCAGTAGAAAAGACACCATATGAGATGTGGACAGGACAACGTCCTAGCTTGTCTTTTCTTAAGATTTGGGGATGTGAGGCTTATGTAAAACGTTTACAATCTGATAAGCTCACTCCTAAATCTGATAAATGCTTCTTTATCGGGTATCCTAAGGAAACAAAAGGATATTACTTCTATAATCAAGGAGAAGGCAAAGTGTTTGTCGCCCGGCATGGTGTCTTCTTAGAGAAAGAGTTTCTCTCAAGAAGGGATAGTGGGAGCACGGTGCAACTTGAAGAAATTCGAGAAACACCTGAAAACGTTTCAGCTCCTACAGAACCACAACAGGATGAACAAACTGTTGAAGAACCTGTTGTGGACACACTAGCACCACGTAGTTCAGAGAGGTCACGTCGTGCACCTGAGAGGTACATGTTCTTGACTACTCAACAACGGGACATATTGTTGTTAGACAACGATGAGCCTAAGACCTATGAAGAAGCGATGGTGGGACCAGACTCTGAGAAATGGCTTGAAGCCATGAGATCCGAAATTGAATCCATGCACAGTAATCAAGTTTGGAACTTGGTTGATCCACCTGATGGTGTTAAAACCATTGAGTGCAAATGGATTTTCAAGAAAAAGATAGACATAGATGGAAATGTTCACATCTATAAAGCGCGATTGGTGGCCAAAGGTTTCAAACAAATTCAAGGTGTTGATTATGATGAAACTTTTTCGCCCGTCGCAATGCTAAAGTCTATTCGGATCATTCTAGCGATTGCTGCATATTTCGACTATGAAATATGGCAAATGGATGTCAAAACAGCTTTCCTTAATGGAAATCTGAGTGAGGATGTGTTCATGACACAGCCCACGGGTTTTGTTGATCCGCAATCAGCTGGAAAGATATGCAAGCTGCAAAGATCCATTTATGGATTAAAGCATGCATCTCGGAGTTGGAACATTCGTTTTGATGAAGTAATCAAAGGGTTTGGTTTCATCAAGAACAAAGAAGAGCCTTGTGTTTACAAAAAGGCTAGTGGGAGCGCACTCATATTTCTGGTCTTATATGTGGATGACATATTACTGATCGGAAATGACATTCCTATGCTCGAATCTGTTAAGTCTTCATTGAAAAATAGTTTCTCTATGAAAGACTTAGGAGAGGCGGCATATATTCTGGGCATCAAGATCTGTAGGGCTAATTGGATTAAGCCAAGATATGTACATTGACAAGGTGTTGAAAAGGTTCAACATGCAGGATTCCAAGAAAGGCTTCCTACCTATGTCACATGGTATAAATCTTAGCAAGAGTCAGTGTCCTAGTACACCTGATGAGCGGGATAAAATGAATGTGATTCCATATGCTTCGGCTATGGGGTCCATTATGTATGACATGCTTTGTACACGTCCAGATGTCTCGTATGCTTTAAGTGCTACAAGTAGATACCAATCAGATCCAGGTGAAAGTCACTGGATTGCCGTAAAGAACATCTTGAAGTACTTGAGAAGAACTAAAGATGTGTTCCTCGTCTATGGGGGTGAGGAAGAGCTCGTTGTAAATGGTTACACCGATGCTAGCTTCCAAACTGACAAAGACGATTTCAGATCGCAATCTGGATTTGTGTTCTGCCTGAATGGTGGTGCGGTGAGCTGGAAGAGTTCCAAGCAGGAGACGGTTGCTGATTCTACAACAGAAGCCGAGTACATAGCAGCTTCTGAAGCTGCTAAAGAGGCTGTTTGGATCAAGAAATTTGTTTCTGAGCTTGGTGTGGTGGCTAGTGCCTCCAGCCCAATGGACCTCTACTGTGACAATAGTGGGGCCATTGCGCAAGCCAAGGAGCCTAGATCGCACCAAAAGTCCAAGCACAATCTACGGCGATTTCATCTCATCCGCGAGATTGTGGAGAGAGGCGATGTGAAGATATGCAAAGTATAAACGGATTTGAACATTGCAGATCCATTGACAAAGCCGCTTCCCCAGCCAAAGCATGAGGCTCACACTAGGGCAATGGGTATTAGATACCTACATGGTTGACTCTAGTGCAAGTGGGAGACTGTTAGTGATATGCCCTAGAGGCAACATGGAGATGTTATATATATCACATACTATGTTTATGATGCATTAGTTTGTTCCTTGAAATAGACATTATCATTATTGATCAATGAGTATGTGACTTATTCATGAGACTCTTAATGTCAAAATGTTGCTATTTCTAAATGATCCCTGATTATATATCATATGAGGAACAAATATGATTCAAAGATCAGCATATGTATTGATTGATGATCATGTCTCATGGATCATGGTATGGAGATACCAAATCAATAATATGGACATGTGTCAGTGAACATATGTTGGATAGACCCGCCATGAGACACTGCAGAGATTCCATGTGTCATCAGTTGGTCTCAAGTAGTGTTTATGTGGAATCCTTAGACTTGAGATCATCATGGTTCCCAACATGCGTAGTAGCTTATTTTGGGACTACTAAACACTACTCCGTAACTGGGTAGTCATAAAAGTAGTCTTTGGGTTTGCCATGAAACATGTAGTGGGATGTGAATGATCAAGATAGAATTTGCCCCTCCTTATGGGAGAGATATCTCTGGACCCCTCGATGTAATGGATTATGAAAGTGCATGGCCATGCCAAGGCGATTGAGGAGTCAATCACGAGTTTATAATCCATCACGGAATCGAGAGAGTGATTGAGCTATTAAGAGGATGACACAGGTCTCGCCTTGAGCTTAATCTATATCGTGAGGCAAAGGGATTCGTACATGAGAACATTACAGGTTCAGCCGATATGATCTTTACGTATACTTTGGGTTAATATGTCATGCTAGAGGCCGCTATTAACAGGGTGACCGGAAAGGCGTTTCCGGGTCGCGACCAAGTATACGTGAACCTACAGGGTCACACACTTAACGGGTTGGAACACTAATTCGAATGTGATTCGGATGTGGGCTCAATTCGGATAGAGATCCGGATGACTCCTATTGGGCCTCGGTCCACGAGGCCCAAGTGAGGAGGTCTATATATATGGAGGCGGGGGGCTGAGGGATGCATGCTTCTGTTCCTCCCGAGCAAAACCCTAGCCGCCACCTCCCGAGCCAAACCCTAGCCGCTCGCGAGTGCTGGTACACTCGCGATCGGCGTTCCAGCCCCGGACGTGTGGATACCGGTGGAGGCGCTGCTCGTTGCGGCGTTGGTCGGCATCAATAACCTACAGATTGGATCTGCTCGTGGTGTGGTTGATCGCGTCGAGGAGACGATCTGTTCGGGACGATCGACTACTTCCACTACTACCTCGACGCGCGTGGTTGGATCGGCTTCTCCAACTCTTCTTCCGCTGCGCTGCGCGTCTAGCGGTAAGGATCCATGATCCCTCCTTAGCATGATGTCTTGGTGTGCGCGGTAGAAATTTTCGTTTTCTGCTTTCGTAGCATACGCGCGTTCCTTCACAGTATTGGTGCCAAAATCACTCTTGATTTACCCAGTACTGAGACTTTACTCTCTCGTTGACTCAGGTTCGCCGGGCAGGGAAGGGAGAGGTTTGGCTCGTTGACTCCGGGTGTTCTCGACACATGACCGGAGGCTCTTGTTGGTTCTCTTCCCTAGCTCGTGCTCCATGTGATGAGACGATCTCCTTCGGAGACGCTTCGTCTGGGTGCGTCATCGCCAAAGGTACAGTGCACGTTAATGAGTCTTTTATTTTAAAAGATGTTGCCTTGGTTAGTAAGCTGCAGTATAATTTGCTTTCTGTTTCTCAGCTTACCGATGACGGTTTTGAGGTGAGCTTTAAGAAAAACGCTTGCAAAATTCTTGATTCTTCAGGTAGTCTGGTTTGCGGGATTTCTCGTTATGGGAGGATCTTTCGTGCTGATTTTTCTGAATCTTCTGGTGATCCTCTCCGGTGTTTAGTTGCTTCTGAGTCCCGTGACCTTACTTTCTGGCATAGGAGACTTGGTCATATTGGATTTGATAATTTGACTCGAGTTAGCGGCCACGATCTCATTCGTGGTCTGCCGAAACTCAAGATGGTCAAAGATATTGTTTGCGCTCCTTGTCGGCACGACAAGATGGTTGCCGCTTCTCACCCTCCGGTCACAGTGACTATGACCGATGCACCAGGATAGCTGCTCCATATGGACACAGTTGGACCAGCCCGAGTGCAGTCAGCAGGAGGGAAGTGGTATGTCCTTGTCGTGGTCGATGACTTCTCGAGGTACTCTTGGGTGTTTTTCTTAGCCTCAAAGGATGAGACGTTTACACATTTTTGAGGTCTTTTTAGTAGGCTTTTTGTTGAGCTTCCGGGTGCCTTACGAGCGATCCGCAGTGACAATGGCACGGAGTTCAAGAATTCCTACTTTGAGAGGTTCTGCGATGAGACAGGTGTAGAGCACCAGTTCTCTTCTCCACACGTCCCACAGTAGAATGGCGTCATGGAGAGGAAGAACCGTACCTTAGTCGAGATGGCCAGGATGATGCTTGATGAGTACTCTACACCTAGGAAGTTTTGGGCTGAGGCTATAGCGACCGCATGCCATGTTTCGAACAGAGTTTTTCTTCGGGCACACTTGCATCGCACTTCCTATGAGCTGAGATATGGGCGAAAGCCCAGTGTCTCTCATTTTCGTGTGTTTGGTTGCAAGTGTTTCATTTTGAAGTCCGGGAACCTAGACAAGTTCGAGTCACGATCTTGTGATGGTATCTTTCTAGGTTACTCGACTTCTTCACGGGCGTATAGGGTCTGGAACTGCGAGTGTAGTAAGTTGGTAGAGACCTGTGAGGTGACATTTGACGAGGCTAGTCCGGGGACTAGGCCCGATATCTCAGGTTCTTTAGAGTAGTCCGAGCCCATATTTGTGGATGATGAGGATGATGGAGATGAGGGTTGTCTACCCGATCTGGTTCCTCATCCTCCCTTTGAGGTGCCTTCTTCCACTGCACCTTCAGGTGATCAGCCTATGCCTTCTGCTTCCTCTGAATCTAGTGGTTCTGTTCCTACCTCTTTAGCTCATGAGATAGAGCCCACTTCTTCTTCTCATCCAGGACCTCTCCGACATATCCAGAAAGACCATCCTTCCGAGCAGATGATTGGAGACCTCTTTGAGCGAGTCACACGCTCAAGTATGGTATGTCACATTTTTGTCTCTATTCTGCCTTTGTTGCCACATTTGAGCCCAAGGACGTTTGTCATGCTCTTTCTGATGAGTCTTGGGTCAATGCCATGCATGAGGAGTTAGAAATTTTGAGAGAAACAAGGTCTGGTCGCTTGTTGAGCCCCCTCGAGGTCACAATGTTATTGGGACTAAGTGGGTGTTCTAGAACAAGCAGAGTGAGGATGGGGTAGTCATTCGAAACAAGGCTAGACTGGTAGCTCAGGGTTTCTCCCAGGTTGATGGTCTAGATTTTGAGGAGACCTTTGCCCCTGTAGCTAGACTTGAGGCCATTAGAATCCTGTTTGCTTTCGCAGCTTCTAAGGGTTTCAAGCTTTACCAGATGGATGTCAAGAGTGCCTTCCTCAATGGGTTTATTGAGGAAGAGGTCTATGTGAGATAGCCTCCAGGTTTCGAGAACCCTAAATACCCAAACCATGTCTACAAGCTTTCGAAAGCCTTGTATGGACTTAAGCAGGCCCCTAGAGCATGGTATGAGAGGCTTAAGTCATATCTGTTAAGTCATGGTTTTGAGATGGGTAAGGTAGATAAAACTTTGTTCATCCGTAGGCATGGCACTGACCTACTACTCGTCCAGATTTTTGTGGATGACATCATCTTTGGCGGCTCTTCTCGTACTCTTGTTTCATAGTTCTCAGATGTCATGAGCACCGAGTTTGAGATGAGTATGATGGGCGAGTTGACCTTCTTCCTTGGCTTCCAGATCAAGTAGACTCGGGAGGGTACCTTCTTGCATCAGGGCAAGTACACTCGTGACCTCCTGAGACGGTTTGACATGAGTGATGGCAAGCCAGTGCCAACTCCCATGGCATCCACAGCTTCTCTTGACCCAGATGAGTGATGGCAAGCCAGTGCCAACTCCCATGGCATCCACAGCTTCTCTCTCCCATTGGCTCCCTCTTGTACCTCACTGCCTCGAGGCTGGACATACACTTCTTTGTGTGTCTGTGTGCTTGCTTTCAGGCTTTTCCTCGCGTATCTCACCGCCAGGCGTTGAAGCGCATCTTTCGGTGCCTTCGAGCTACCATTGACTATGGTATCTGGTACTCTTCCTCATCCTGTCTTTCCTTGAGAGCCTACTCGGACGTAGACTTTGCTGGTTGTAGGATAGATAGGAAGAGCACTCCTGGCACCTGCCAATTTATTGGCACTTCTCTTGTTTCTTGGTCTTCTAGGAAGCAGTCCGGTATTGCACAGTCCACCGCAGAGGCCGAGTACGTTGCTGCCGCCAGTTGTTGCAGCCAGGTACTTTGGATGGTCTCGACCTTGCGGTACTTTGGATGGTCTCGACCTTGCGGGACTTTGGGTTAGCCATAGACAATGTTCCACTCTTTTGTGATAACACTTCTGCCATTAACATTGCCAAGAACCCAGTGCAGCACTCTCGGACTAAGCATATTGATATTAGATATCACTTCTGTTATAGGGGTGGCCCCCACCTAAACCCAGCAGGCCTGTTAGAAGGTTATAGGGCCCAAAATGGGACATATGTAATGGCTTAAATACCCCTGACAGGGAGGTACCGATGTAAGGGCACAATTGTAAAAGCACAGCCCATATGAATATATATACAAGGGAAGGCTAGGAGGGAGGGCAGAGACCATCACTTTCTCCCAACTCTCCACTACCACATCTCTCTCTGTTTGGTCTGTAACCACAACAGTTGGCGCCGTCCGTGGGGAGGACAGGAGCAAGCCTGAAATCCGAAGAAGGATGGCACCTAAAAAAGCTTCGTCGACGGCGGCGAAGGGAAAGAAGGCAGCTGGGTCGGAGCGTCGCATGGGTACCAGGGCTTCGGCATCGGCTGTCGCGGGTGCGAGTGACGGCGCGGGCCAGTGGTCGCGGATGTCGGCACTCGCACTACGACGACCGACCCCACCACTGGCGCTGCGACGACCAACCCCGCCAACGCCGCTACAACGACCGACCCCGCCACTGGCGCTGCGACGACCAACCCCGCCACCGCCGCTACAACGGCCAACCCCGCCGACGCGACAGCGACCAACCCCGCCACCCTCGCCGCAACGCTCACCGGTAGCGTGGACCGGGCGGCTAGAGATAGCCACAACGGAGCGACCGACAGCTCGGGAGCTCGCGAGGCGATCGTACCAGCGGTGGAAAGTGCCCTGCTGGTGGCCCTCAACGCGTTCCAGCGGGAGCTAGGGGATCTTCGCGGGGCTGTCCGAGACATGCAAGAGGCTCGGAGCCAGCAGGCCGCGCCAGTGGTCGCGCCACAGCCCGCGCCGGAAAGGGCAGACAGCCGCGACGCCCCCACATCCAGCCGCGTGCCGCTACGACGCGTCGATCCAGAGTCCCCGCTTTCAGCAGGACAACAGCAGGCGGCGTGGCCCAAAGATTTCAAATTCCCTAGTGTCATCGAGCCATACAAAGGCGATACGGACCCCCGCGAGTTCGTGCGCGTGTACGAAACCGTAATCGAGGCCGCGGGTGGAGACGACACCACAAAGGCGAAGGGACTCCCCCTCGCGTTGCAAGGAGTGGAGCTTTCCTGGTTTTTTACCATAGAGCCAAACTCCATCTACACGTGGGAGCAGATCCGCGACCGCGTTCATAACAACTTTCAAGGAAACTATGTTGAGCGGGTCGACGCGGACCAGCTCTTCGCCGTGAAGCAGAAACCCTCAGAGAGGCTCCGGGACTATTTCAAATGCTTCGCGAAGGTACGATGCCAGGTCCAGGACGTTAATGAGACAACCGTCATCAACGCGGCCATGCAGGGCCTTCGTCCGGGCCCCCTGGCCGAATACAGCGCGCGCAAGCCTATCAAGACAGTCGCCAAGCTCTTCGACAAAATGGAGGGGTATGCGTGAGCTGAGGAAGATGCGCGAAGACGCAACACCCCTGCCCCCGACCTCGCCCAAGCGAAGCGCTTGCCATATGAGGAGGTGGGCGATGACTCCCCGAAGCAGGGCCGCAGTCGACAACCCCGGGAGGACACTCCCGGAAACAACGGCCCTGGGGAGCAGGAAGGCTCGTTGAAGAGCAAGCGCATGCCCCGACGTCAAGTCAAAGACGTTAATGAAACCACCGTTGTCAATGCAGCCATACAGGGCCTTCACCTGGGCCCGATGGCCGAGTACAGCGCACGGAAGCCAGTCAAGACAGTGACGAAGCTCTTCGACAAAATGGAGGAATACGCCAGGGCGGAAGAGGACGCACGGCGAGGACAAAGGTGACGACTCCGACACCAGCCAGGCCGGTGGCTCGGCGAAAATCGAAGATCTGCCGACGGACGGTTCTTCGAAGGGAAAACGCAAGCAGGAGTCGTCCAAGGACGCGCCCGAGCGCAAGGACGCCCCGCACAAGGAGCCGTTCGATAGGCCCAAGCGCAGCCAGCAGAAGTCGCGGCGAGGCCGGTATGTCTTCGACATCGAAGGTGTCTCCGAAGAAAATGCTTCCGCTGGTCGTGCCGGTCGGGGGGCGCCGAGGCCGAGGACGCGGCCATGGCCGGGGCCGCGAGGATAAAGGCCGTGGAGATTACGATGACCAGGACCATGGGTTGTGGTGCAAAGTCCACGGTCGCGGTACCCACGACACGCGTGCGTGTACCTCCATCACGGCGCTCCGCCAAAGCGTCGCCAGGGATAGGAACCTGGAGGCACGCCCGCCTATGGTAGCCCACGTCCAGCACCCATACGAAGCCCCCATGCACATCCAGGCACAAGGGACACAGCCCCACGGGGGCCCTCTGCGAATTCAGGCCCATGTGCAGCAGCCTCGGGAGGGCCTCCTACAGCTGTAGGCTCCGGAGGCAGCCCACCACAGGGTTATCAGTGTCATCTCCGGAGGCTCCTCGCTGGAGTTCGCCTCGGCACAGCAGCAGAAGGCCTACGTCCGGAGGCTACACCACGTAGCGGCGTACCCAGCGCAGACACCGTCGGACTGGGCACAGCACGAGGTCACGTTCACACCCGCCGATGCCCAAGGCGTGGAACTTCCTCACCAGGACCCCTGGTCATCCGGGTCGTTATAGCGGGATGCAACGTGGGACGTGCCCTAGTTGACGGCGGCAGCTCCGCGAACATCCTGTTCGCGGCAGCATTCGACCAAATGGGGATCCCCCAAAGCCGCCTCGGCCCATCGGGAATTCCGCTGCAAGGCTTCGGAGGACAACCTCTACAGGCGCTCGGCCAAATATGCCTTCAGGTCTCCTTCGGCCAGGACGACAATGAAAGGGTCGAGACGCCACATTCGATGTCGTCGATCTCCTATACCCCTACAATGCCATACTGGGGCGCCCAATCCTCAACTCCTTTGGAGCGGTGCCACATCACGGCTATTTATGCATGAAGCTCCCGGGGCCGCGGGCCATCATTACCGTCCGTGGAGACCAGAATATGGCCCGACGCATCGAGTACGGCACCAGATATCCCCGTCGCGACGATCAACAGCACGCTTAGAATCGGCATCGCAGTGCGGGGACCCACGGCGTCATCCGGGGATGGCTTGGCAAGCCCTACAGATAGTGCAACTACTAGAGGCTCCGGCCGCGCCAAAGACAAGTGGTTAGTACCTCCGCCCTATGTAATCGCTCACCCGCGCAAACGGGAATGTAATAGAGTTCCGTTTGTCGCCAACCACTTATCAATGTGCAAAAATACACGGCGAGAGCGCGCGGAGGCCTCGCCTACGCGCGTGCTCCCGGAGCATAAACCAAAGACGCACGTTCGCATGTGCACTCTCCGTCAAAGACACGGGTATGAGTATAAACCAAAGACGCACGTACGCATGTGCACTCTCCGTCAAAGACACGGGTATGAGTATAAACCAAAGACGCACGTACGCGTGTGCACTCTCCGTCAAAGACACGGGTATGAGTATAAACCAAAGACGCACGTTCGCGTGCGCACTCTCCGTCAAAGACACGGGTATGAGTATAAACCAAAGATGCACGTTCGCGTGTGCACTCTCCGTCAAAGACAAGGGTATGAGTATAAACCAAAGACGCATGTTCGCGTGTGCACTCTCCGTAGCCAGGGGTACGGGTATGAGTATAAAGCAAAGACGCATGTTCGCGTGTGCACTCTCCGTAGCCAGGGGTACGGGTATGAGTATAAACTAAAGACGCACGTTAGCGTGTGCACTCTCTGTCAAAGACACGGGTATGAGTATAAATAAAGACGCACGTTCGCGTGTGCACTCTCCGTCAAAGACACGGGTATGAGTATAAACCAAAGACGCACGTTTGCGTGTGCACTCTCCGTCAAAGACACGGGTATGAGTATAAACCAAAGATGCACGTTCGCATGTGCACTCTCCGTCAAAGACACGGGTATGAGAATAAACCAAAGACGCACGTACACGTGTGCACTCTCTGTGAAAAACACAGGTATGAGTATAAACCAAAGACGCACGTTCGCGTGTGCACTCTCCGTCAAAGACACAGGTTTGAGTATAAACCAAAGACGCACGTTCGCGTGTGCACTCTCCGTAGCCAGGGCTACGGGTATGAGTATAAACCAAAGACGCACGTTTGCGTGTGCACTCTCCGTCAAAGACACGGGTATGAGTATAAACGAAGACGCACGTTCGCGTGTGCACTCTCCGTCGAAGACACGGGCACGAGTATAAACAAAGACGTGTGGGGGGACGCCTTTGCACGCACTCTACGGAGTATAAATAAGACGCGGAGGTTCTCCCTGCGCACTCTACGGAGTATAAATAAGACGCGGATGTTCTCCCTGCGCACTCTACGGAGTATAAACAAGACGCGAATTCCGCGCATGCCATGGACGTCGTCCTTGCGCATACTCCCCGGAGTATAAATAAGACACGGATACTGTCCCTGCGCGCTTGGCAGAACGCAAACGCGGCGCGAACCTTGCGCGGCTGTCAATCCCGCACCCCCTCAGAGTGTCGAGGCTCGTCTTCGCGCACCACGGGAGATGTACGCAAGGTGCGCTATGGAAACCCAATTTCGAGAGCTTCAAGAAGTAATGGCGTAGCGCGCTAGAGCCTGGCCCCAGCGAGGGCGCGCACGTGGACTACGAGGTACACTAGAGGCTACCCCCACTTTGAAGGGTAGGGGGACGGAGCATGCCTTCGCACGCGCCAGTCTACGGACTTTAAACAAGTCGTAGTGCGGAGGTCCGCCTCCGCATGCGCCAGTCTACGGACTTTAAACAAGTCGTAGTGCGGAGGTCCACCTCCGCACGCGCCAGTCTATGGACTTTAAACAGGCCATAGTGCGAAGGTCCGCCTCCGCACGTGCCAGTCTACGGACTTTAAACAAGTCGTAGTGCGGAGGTCCGCCTCCGCACGCGCCAGTCTACGGACTTTAAACAGGTCGTAGTGCGGAGGTCTGCCTCCGCACACGCCAGTCTATGGACTTTAAACAAGTTGTACTGCGGAGGTCCGCCTCCGCACGCGCCAGTCTAAAGTCGTAGTGCGGAGGTCCGCCTCCGCACGCGCCAGTCTACAGACTTTAAACAAGTCGTAGCGTCAAGTCCCAGGGAGGGCGGGACTGAGTATAAACCAAAGACGCATGTTCGCGTGTGCACTCGCCGTCGCCAGGGAGGGCGGGACTGAGTATAAACCAAAGACGCACGTTCGCGTGTGCACTCGCCGTCGCCAGGGAGGGCGGGACTGAGTATAAACCAAAGACGCACGTTCGCGTGTGCACTCGCCGTCTGCGGACTATAAAGAAGACGTAGCGTCAAGCCTAGCTCCGCACGCACCAGTCCGCGGACTTTAAATAAGACGTAGCGTCGAGCCTAGCTCCGCACGCGAGAGTCTGTGGACTATAAAGAAGACGTAGCGTCGAGCCTAGCTCTGCACGCACGAGTCCACGGACTTTAAATAAGACGTAGCGTCGAGCCTAGCTCCGCACGCGAGAGTCTGCGGACTATAAATAAGACGTAGCGTCGAGCCTAGCTCTGCACGCGAGAGTCTGCGGACTATAAATAAGACGTAGCGTCGAGCCTAGCTCCGCACGCACCAGTTCACGGACTTTAAATAAGACGTAGCGTCGAGCCTAGCTCCGCACGCGAGAGTCTGCGGACTATAAAGAAGACGTAGCGTCGAGCCTAGCTCCGCACGCACCAGTCCACGGACTTTAAATTAGACGTAGCGTCGAGCCTAGCTCCGCACGCGCGAGTCTGCGGACTATAAAGAAGACGTAGCGTCGAGCCTAGCTCCGCACGCGCGAGTGTCCGGACTCTAAATAAGGCGTAGCGTCGAGGCCTGCCTCCGCACGCGCGAGTCTCCGGACTATAAAGCAATGCAAACCGCGGCGGCATCAACACATAGCGCATATCTTAAAATGCCAGGACGTCGGCATACCGGAAGAATCATATGTACAAAGGCCCGGCAACATCCCGGCCGCTCTAAGCCGCTACCCCGCGGATTCGTCCTTGACAGGCGCCAAAGTTGGGGCCCCGCTCGAAGAAGGCCGGCTCGCCCAAAAGTCCAGCGACTCTTCGGCCCTTCGCCAGCGTCGCAGGCGTCGCCGGGTTGAATGGTCGGTCGCGCGAAGCCGGTCCCAGCAAGGAAGCTGCCCGGGAGGTAGGTGAAGGTCAGAATACAAGTAGCAAGTGTGTACTTTATTCGTAAAGACAAGGAACAGTACAATGCACGCCTACACCTAAGCACCACGGCGTCAAACCTGCGGGTTCCCGGCGTCAGACCTGCGGGTTCCCGGCGCCTTCGGAGGGCCCAGCGCCACCATCGTCGCGTCGCGGGACCCCGTCCAGAAATTGGCTGAGGCTCCCCGTCCCGTAGAGCGACTTCCGCAGCTCGATCCGCGCAGCATCCGCCCCGACGTGGCTCCAGATCCGGTCGAAGAAGGGCCCGAGGGCGAGGCGAGCGGAGCGGACGGCGCCAGACATCACTCCGGCCCCGCCAGGCATCTTCAGCTGGGGATCATCCAGCGCGGCGATGTGCGTACAACCGCGGTGCTGCAGGAGCGCGCACACCAAGCATGCCGACGTATATGCGCAGTGGGTGCCGAAGGACGTCGCCGCGTCGCGTGCGACATTGGCGGCATCCCCGACCCAGCGGAGCGTCCGAGACAGCTCCTCCGGACCGAAGGCGCGTCCTGGCACCTCCGCTACCAGCCCTTAAAGATGGCTCTCCAGCGCTTGCATGGCGTCCCAGGCAACCACCGAGGCGTCGCCCAGCGTCTGGTTGCACTCCGCTAGAGTCAAGGCGAGCTCGCCTTTTTCCTTCTCTAGCGCGGCGACCTGCGCCAGGAACCCACCCCGCTACGCCGCGAACTCTTGTTCGGCAGCTGCCGCGGCTGACTCCTGCGCCGACGCAACTAGCCCCTCGGCGTGCGCCCTCGCGTCGGCGCATTCCGCTTCCAGCTAGCGGATGCGGGCGTCTTGGGCAGAGCAGGCGCCAGAGGCTTCGCGCAGCTCCTCCTCGGCGGCCCGCAGCCTATCCTCGAGCGCTTTTTGACTACGAGCATAGGCCGTTTGCAGGGCCTGCCCCAGCACAAGTGTCTGTAGAAGGGAGAAGACTTAGCAAACCCAGCTAAACTCAGGCGCAGTCGCATGAGCACTTACCCTCACCCCAGACACCTCGAAAGCGTCCTCGAGGCGCCCCACGCCGTAGGCCTGCAGCACTTGCGGGTCGACGCTCGTGGCCGCGTCATTTACAATCCCGCGCCACGCCCTCAGCGTCTCCGGAGGCGGCGCGAAGTCCGCAGGGCTCACGTGCTCGGAGGCCCCGTGCTCCGTAGGATGCTCCCCCTCCGGGATGAGCAACGCTGTAAATAAGGATACAGGTGACCACCCCAAGGCATAAAAGCATACACCAGAGTAAGCTAAGTCACCATACCTTCGGTAGCAGAAGGAATGGTCCCGCCGCGAGCGGAGGCCTCCGCGTTCGGGGAGGACGACGGCTGTCCCTGCGCGGCGGGCGGTGTGGCCAGAGGGGCAGAAGGCGCATAGGCCACGGGGCCCCCGGTGCTCGCGCCGGAGTCCCACAAGCTTCTGATGCCCGTAGCCACGACGAACCCCCGCGGTGTCCGGTGGAGCTCCGGCCGCACACATGGCCGTTTGGCCGGGGCAGCCAGCAGCGCCACCGCCCTCGCAGCTGTGGTTGGGGAGGACCCCGTGGCTGCTGCGCCTGGGGGCGAAGGTTCCACGGTGGCAGTCGTCGAAGGGGGCACCTCGGTCCCCGCAGCTGTTGGTAAAGACAGCACGGCTACGTGCGCCCCCGCAGGGGGCACCTCCGGCACCACAGCGGCCGCGGTCGAGGGCTGCACCTCGGCATCGCCGGTCCGCACGGGGTCCGCCTCGACGACTTCGGCGGGCGGTAAGGCTTCCCCCCTCCGGCCGCCCGCGGCAAACCCGCCGTCCGGGACGCTTGCCGAAGACACCTCGCCTTCGGCGCCCGCGCCACCCAAGCTCGAACCGGCGTACCTCGCCGAGTCTGTCTCCGCGTCCGCCGCGCCCTCGGAAACACTAGCAGCAGGCGCGGCAGGCGCCCCGCTGCGGCCCCTCTTCCGAGATGAGGTCTTCTTCTTCTTCGCTCCACTATCGTCTGGAGCGACACGGTCCGGCACGGCAAGGCCCAGGACCTCGCACACGCGGTTTATTCGCCCCAGCCCCGCCTTAGCGACAGCAGACTTGCTCCGCCTGGCGGTGTATGGCCCCAAGAATACGCGCGCGGCTTGCTCCGCCTCCTCCAAGGAAATCCCTGAAGCAAAGAAGGATAGCATCAGCACACAACGCATTTCGCGTCAGCAAAGGAGGGACGCAATCGAGGCTTACGGGGGTCGGGCGGCGCCGGTAGCGAGCAGACCCACCGCGAAACATTGTCATCTCGATGCCTCTCAGCGGCAAGACGCCAGTCACGGGCAAGCGGTGCCACGCCGTACATCACGTACTCTTCGGCAAGGTCGCGCATGTTGAGGCGGGCGGCCACGCCCACGAGCCGCTTGACCCTCCGCTTGTCCTCATCATCGAGCGTTCGGCCGGGCGAGGGCTTGAACGTGATTGGTCGGCCTGTGCACTCAAGGCCGCTCCCGCTCTCCACATGGTGGTAGTACCACCGCTTCATCCAGTGAGACTCCCACTTCCCGCGAGTCGAGTTCGCAGGGAAGAGCTTCTTGCACGACGAGCGAAGAATAAAAGAGACGCTACCGAAGCTCGACAGCATCCCGTCCTTCCGGCCCTTCGGCTGCCATCGCGCCTCGTGAAGATAGGCGAACAGCGACGCGCTGGGCCAGCACGCCCCCGAGCGCAAGGCCCAGCTGTACACCGCGAGCCGGGCCACGGCGTTTGGAGTCAGTTGCGCTAGCTCCAGCCCGAAGGTCCGCAGCACGTCGCCCACCACGGTCGCCGCTGGGATCCGGAGCCCCGCGTCGAAAAAGGCAACGAATACGACTGCCTCCGACCACTCGGGATGCGGTTCCGTCTCGTCGCTGGCGGGCAATCGTACGTCCTGCCGTCTGGACAACTTCCCCGCACGCAAGAGCCCTTGGATCGTCTTCTCGATCATGAGCGAGGGGCCTAGATCGCCGGAGAACGTGCCTCCCTCCTCCGCCACCAGCCGCTCCTGGTCAGCTACCGACGGGTCGCGCTGTTGGAGCGCGTATTTCACCTCCAACGGCGAGGATCGCCGGCGAATGGCAGGGTCACCGATCGCCTGGCCGCGCTCGCTACTGAAGGCCATCGCCTCCCACGACGAGACTGAAGTGGCAAAGATAGCGCGAAGGTGGGGAAGGCGGAGCGGACAAGGAAAAGGGCGTAAAGGTGCAGGGACGCTGTTATGGGGGGGGCTATTTCAAGCCACCTCACACGTACCGCCCCTACCAAAGCGTCACAACGATACGCGTGCCGGATGCAGCCGTAGTGGTGTAAAGGCACGCCCCACACGATTCCCCATAATTGAAAGCGAAGGGTCGCGGCGGTCCGGGCACGAGGCGAGACCACGGTCGTACAAGCGCCCACCCAGCGCTGGAAGGTCAAGACCGCAGGCGCCATTTACTGCTTGCCCCGTGTCCCCCCTCCCTAGGGAAGAGGCGAGCGGCTGCGAACACGCAACCGTCCACATCCCGCCGCCCACCGGTCATAGGCCGTCGCGTGCCCCGACAGACCAGGGGCCGGCGTGATTCCAGGAACCCGTACAGCGCAAGGCCACATAAAAGACCCCAAGTCACCACCCACGCGGCGGTGTTCGCAGGGCAAAGGCGCCAGCTTCGCTGCCACCCGTTCGAAGGGCAGGGGACGGAGCGTGCGCGCCTACTTCAACTAGGCGCCAGCTTCGCCGCCACCCGTTCGAAGGGTAGAGGACGGAGCGCGCGCGCCTACTTCGACTAGGCGCCAGCTTCGCTGCCACCCGTTCCAAGGGCAGGGGACGGAGCGCGCGCGCCTACTTCGACTAGGCGCCAGCTTCGCCGCCACCCGTTCGAAAGGTAGGGGACGGAGCGCGCGCCTACTTCGACTAGGGGTCGGCTTCGCTGCCACCCGCTCGAAGGGTAGGGGACGGAGCGCGCGCGCCTACTTCGACTAGGCGCCGGCTTCGCTGCCACCCGCTCGAAGGGTAGGGGACGGAGCGCGCGCGCCTACTTCGACTAGGCGCCCGCTTCTCTGCCACCCGTTCGAAGGGTAGGGGACGGAGCGCGCGCGTCTACTTCGACTAGGCGCCAGCTTCGCTGCCACCCGTTCGAAGGGTAGGGCACGGAGCGCGCGCGCCTACTTCGACTAGGCACCAGCTTCGCCGCCACCCGTTCGAAGGGCAGGGGACGGAGCGCGCGTGCCTACTTCGACTAGGCGCCAGCTTCGCTGCCACCCGTTCGAAGGGCAGGGGACGGAGCGCGCACGCCTACTTCGACTAGGCGCCAGCTTCGCCGCCACCCGTTCAAAGGGTAGGGGACGGAGCGCGCGTGCCTACTTCGACTAGGCGCCAGCTTCGCTGCCACCCGTTCCAAGGGCAGGGGACGTAGCGCGCGCGCCTACTTCGACTAGGCGCCAGCTTCGCCGCCACCCGTTCGAAAGGTAGGGGATGGAGCGCGCGCCTACTTCGACTAGGCGCCGGCTTCGCGGCCACCCGCTCGAAGGGTAGGGGACGGAGCGCGCGCGTCTACTTCAACTAGGCGCCAGCTTCGCCGCCACCCGCTCGAAGGGTAGGGGACGGAGCGCGCGCGTCTACTTCGACTAGGCGCCAGCTTCGCCGCCACCCGTTCGAAGGGTAGGGGACGGAACACGCGCGTCTACTTGCACTAGGCGCCAGCTTCGCTGCCACCCGTTCGAAGGGTAGGGGACGGAATGCGCGCGTCCACTTCGACTTAGGCGCCAGCTTCACGGCCACCCGTTCGAAGGGCAGGGGACGGAGCGCGCGCCCCTACTTCGACTAGGTGCCAGCTTCGCCGCCACCCGTTCGAAGGGTAGGGGACGGAGCGCGCGCGCCTACTTCGACTAGGCGCCGGCTTCGCTGCCACCCATTCGAAGGGTAGGGGACAGAGCGCGCGCGTCTACTTCCACTAGGCGCCAGCTTCGCTGCCACCCGTTCGATGGATAGGGGACGGAGTGCGCGTGTCTACTTCGGCTAGGCGCCAGCTTCGCTGCCACCCGTTCGAAGGGTAGGGAACGGAACGCGCGCGTCTACTTCAACTAGGCGCCAGCTTCGCTGCCACCCGTTCGAAGGGTAGGGGACGGAGCGCGCGCGTCTACTAGGCGAGGGGATGGAGCGAGCTTGAAGAACGGAGAACAGCACATACGACCACCATAACTCGAACATGCAAAGGTCAATTTGTGGCAAGAACAGACATGATCTCGTAAACAGATATGCGTCGCCACACCAGCATATGCTCGTTCGCACGATCAGAGCGTATGGATGACTTCATATCTGTCTACGAGAGCAAGTCAGGCCTTGCCATTTCCACATCAAGCTGTGAAGCATTTCCACAAATAGGACGTATTTTGTTCACCGGCGCTCGCGGGCATTGACGCCGGTCGACGCAGTCATCAAACGCAGGTGAACAAAAATCTCCCTACATATGAGAAGCTAACCATGAACAGGTACGGGATGTGCAGCAAGGGATGTCTAGGGAGCGGCCCCCGGCGCCAACATATTTATACTCGCCCTCACCAGGCGAAGAGCCGCCAGCATGGAGGGATGCCAATCGGTGGCACACCAACCGGTGGAAGCACAAGCGGGGGGAGTCGGGCAGTTCAGCTGCCAGGGGTGCGTGAGTGCAACCGTGTGCACCCCACCGCGTGCACACCGGGAACCGTCGCACGCTCCACTCACGAGAAGGCGCACTACACGATGCGACAGCCTGCCCCCGGCAAGCCAACCGTCATTAAAAAGCACACCACCGGGCGGCAAGGTCGCAACGACTGCGGAGCGCGCGCGCCTCAGAAGTTCACAGGCCGCGGGAACGGAGGGGGCCAAAGGACTCGGTGACATGGCTTCGGCCCTGTGAAGCCCTTCACCATGAGAGGCTCCTGTCGTAGGGCTGGCCCCCACCTAAACCCAGCAGGCCTGGTAGGAAGTATAAGGCCCAGAATAGGCCACATGTAATGACACATATACCCCTGAAGGGGATAATCAGCTGTAAGGGCATAATTGTAAAAGCACTCTCCATGTATATATATAGAACACCGACCATGGGGAGACGGCAGGCGATCACACTTATCTTCATCACTCTCCACTACCATCTCTCTCTCTGTTTGGTCTGTAGCCACAACAGCGACGAACACAAGCGCCTCCGACTCCTCAGGGCGCGGTTCCGTCTCGTCGGCGGTGGGCAGTCGTACCGCCTGGCGCTCGGACAACTTCCCCGCGCGCAGCAGCCCTTGGATTGTCTTCTCGGTCACGAGCGAGGGGCCCAACTCGCCGGAAAACGAGCCCCCCTTCTCCGCCGCCAGCCACCACTTGTCTACCGCCGCCGGGTCGCGTTTGCTGAGCGAGTATTTCACCTCTAGCGGTGAAGACCGCCGGTGAATGCCGCAAGCACCAGCCGACTGGCCACGCTTGTCACCGGATGCCATCGCTTCTCACAGAAGGAAGAATACAGCGGTGAGAATACCACGGGAGTGTAGAAGGCGATGCAAGCGAGAAAGGGGCATAGAACTGCGGGGGCGCGGTTACGGGGGCTATTTCAAGCCACCTCGCCCCGAAGGTGGCAGCCGAAGTGTCGCGACGGTCCGTGTCCCGGACGCGACCGCAGTCGTACAGAGGCCCGTCCCGCATGATTCCCCATAACTAAGGACGAAGCGTCGTGACGGTACGCGCCAGACGCGGCCCCAGCAGTGAGGACCGTCAGTGGACGACGCGCCAGTGGCCTCCCGCCGTGTGGCAACCCCCGCACCCGGAAGATGGCCCCTTCACGCAAAGGCCAGATAGCGGGTCACAGCCTTGGCCGAGGGGTCGAAGCTCGTCGCATGCACCAGCTCCGCTGCCACCCGTGCGAAGGATAGGGGACGGAGCGCGCCAGCTTCGCTGCCACCTGTTCGAAGGGTAGGGGACGGAGCGCGGGTACCAGGGCTTCGGCATCGGCTGTCGCGGGCGTGGGTGACGGCGTGGGTGCAGTGGTCGCGGACGTCGACGCTCGCACTGCGACGACCAACCCCCCCACTGGCGCTGCCACGACCGACCCCGCCACTGGCGCTGCGACGACCAACCCCGCCGTCGCGACAGCGACCAACCCCGCCACCCTCGCCGCAACGCTCGCTGGTAGCACAGACCGAGCGGTTGGAGATAGCCACAACGGAGCGACCGATAGCTCGGGAGCTCACGAGGCGATCGTACCCGTGCCGACCCGCCCGCTGGGCACGCCGGCGGTTCCGCCTGCACCGGCGGTGGAAAGCGCTCTGTTGGCGGCCCTCAACGCGTTCCAGCGGGAGCTAGGGGATCTTCGCGGGGCTGTCCGAGACATGCAAGAGGCTCGGAGCCAGCAGGCCGCGCCAGTGGTCGCACCAGAGCCCACGTCGGAAAGGGCAGACCGCCGCGATGCCCCCACATCCTGCCGCGTGCCGCTGCGACGCGTCGATCCAGAGTCCCCGCTTTCGGCAGGACTACAGCAGGCGGCGTGGCCCGAAGACTTCAAGTTCCCCAGTGTCATCGAACCATACAAAGGTGATACTGACCCCCGGGAGTTTGTGCGTGTATACGAAACCGCAGTCGAGGCCGCGGGCGGGGATGACACCACGAAGGCGAAGGGACTCCCCCTCGCGTTGCAAGGAGTGGCGCTTTCCTAGTTTTTCACCATAAAGCCAAACTCCATCTATGCCTGGGAACAGATCCGCGATCGCCTTTACAACAACTTTCAAGGGAACTATGTCGAGCGGGTCGACGCAGACCAGCTCTTTGCAGTGAAGTAGAAACCTTCGGAGAAGCTCCGGGACTACTCCAAGTGCTTCGCGAAGGTGCGCTGCAAAGTCAAGGACATTAATCAGACAACCGTCATCAACGCGGCCATATAGGGCCTTCGTCTAGGCCCCATGGCTGAATACAACGCGCGGAAGCCTATCAAGACAGTCGCCAAGCTCTTCGACAAAATGCAGCAGTATGCACGGGCAGAGGAAGAGGCGCGGAGATGCAGCGCCGCCGCCCCCAACCTCGCCCAAGCGAAGCGCTTGCCACATGAGGGGGGCGGGTGATGATTCCCCGAAGCAGGGCCACAGACGAGAACCCCGGGGAGACACTTCTGGCGGTAGTGATACCGGGGAGCAGGAAGGCTCTTCAAGGGGCAGGCGCAAGCCCCGACGTCGCCAGCGCAGGCCACAAAAGGTCCGCCATGTCCTCGGCGTCGAGAACGCCCCTCGAGGACCTGCCCCCACCTCGCGGCGAGGGGGCCGGGGATGGGAAGGTGGACCAGATCGCAACGGGCGGCCCCGCGCGGAACAAGAAATTCTAGATTACGGCAAGTGGTGTGAGGTGCACGGTTACGACGATCACCACACGAAGACGTGCATCGAGGTCATGGAGTTGCGACGGATGACGGCCGGAGCTCGGGCCTCATCCGGGGAAGGCACGTGGTGCCGCTCCATTAGCGTCATCACCGGAGGGCCCCTATCGGGGGCCCCCTTGGAGCAGCCGCAACTGTGGGTGCCGCCCCGCGACATCACCTTCACCTTGGATGACGCCAGGGGTGTGGAGTTCCCTCACCAAGACCCTTTAGTCATTCAGGCCCACATCGCAGGCCATGACGTCAGGCGCATCCTCGTTGACGGGGGGAGCTCTGCGAACATTCTATTCGCGGGGGCCCTCGATCGTATGGGAATCCCCCGAAGCCGCTTAGAGCAGTCAGGAGCTCCACTTCAAGGCTTCGGAGGCCAACCGCTGGAGGCCATAGGACACGTGTCCCTTCCAGTTACGTTCCGCCAGGAGGGTAACACTCGAAGCGCGCACGTCATCTTCGATGTCGTAGACATCCCGCACCCCTACAACATCATATTGGGATGCCCCGCCATCAACTCCCTCGAGGCGATCCCGCACCACGCCTTCTTATGTATGAAGCTCCCAGGCCCGGAGGGCGTGATCACTGTCTTCGGTGACCAGGACCTCGCCAGACGCGTCGAAGTCAGTAGCCGGGATTTACACCGCCCGGTGCACGTCCTTTCAGGCATGCTCGGTGATACGCCCTCCGCTCTGGGATGGACACCTAAGCCTCGGCCCGAAGGTGGAGTAAAAAAGGTACCGCTCTAGGCGGAGGGGTAGTTTGTGTCCATTGGCGAGGGGCTCCCTACGGAGGTCGAGCGAGACCTACTCCAAGTTCTTCAAAACAACGCCGACATTTTTGCATGGTCACCAGAGGACATTAAGGGCGTAGACCACGCAGTAATCGAGCATCGCTTGGCGGTCTGCCCTGACGCCAAGCCGGTCAAGCAAAAGCTTCGTCGTATGTCCATGGATCGGCAGCAGGCGGCCAAGGTGGAGGTGGCGAAGCTTCTCCGGGCCAGGGTCATTCGCGAGGTCCACCACCCAGAGTGGCTCGCCAACCCTGTATTGGTCAAAAAGGCCAGCGGGGCCTAGCGTATGTGCATTGACTTCACGGCACTCAACAAGGCGTGCCCAAAAGACAATTACCCCTTGCCGCGCATCGATCAACTGGTCGACGCTACCGCCAGGTGTGAGCTAATGAGTTTCCTGGATACCTACTCTGGCTACCACCAGGTATACATGGCCGAAGACGACGAGGACAAGACCGGTTTCATCACACCGATTGGGACTTTCTGCTTCGTCAGGATGCCCTTCGGCTTGAAGAACGCAGGCGCTACCTTTACCCGCCTCGTCGCACTTGCCCTCACCGCCCAACTCGGGAGGAATGTGGAAGCCTACGTCGACGACGTGGTAGTCAAAACCCGGCAGCTCACTTCGCACGGCCGGGACCTCCAGGAGACCTTCAACAACCTCAGGAAGGCCGGCATCAAGCTCAACCCCGACAAATGCGTCTTTGGCGTGCAGGCGGGCAAACTACTGGGCTTCCTCGTATCCGGACGGGGCATCCAGGCGAATCCCGATAAGGTTGAGGCCATCCTAGGTATGGTGCCGCCCAAGACGACGAGGGAGGTCCAGAGGCTGGCGGGCCGCATGGCAGCCCTAAGCCGCTTCCTATCTAGGGCGGCGGAGAGGGGTCTGCCATTCTTTAAGACACTCCGCGGGTGCGACGGATTTCGTTGGGATAGCGACTGTGCGGAGGCCTTCAACGAGCTCAAGAAACACCTGGCGAGCCTCCCCACTCTGGTCTCCCCAACACCAGAGGCTCCCCTCTTGCTGTAACATCCCAAAAATTTGGCTTTCTGGAAAATCTAAATTCAAATTAATTATTTTAAAGTAATTGGATTTTACTTGGCTTTTATTTGATTTTCTGGATTTTATTTCAAAATTTAAAGCAAGAAAATGTATTTTAAATATTTTATTAAAGCCAAAAAGTGAAAATTATATTTTTCCTAGCCTTTCCTAAATTTTTAAATATTATTCGAGAATTTTCTGAAATTTAAAATCAATTTTCAAAGCCAAAAAGTATTTTATAAAATTATTAAATTTAAATCTGAAATTAAAAATATTTTTACTAAGTCTAAAATAATTCCAGGAATATTTTATGATTTTTCTGGAATTTTTAGACATTAAATATTATTTTTGGAAGTATTTATAAAGTTTCTAGTAATTGCTGAAATTTATTCCGAAAATAAAAATCAAGTAAATCCTAGCCCGCCATGTGTTGTTCTCAGATTAAATCAACCTCTCTCCACGTTTTAATCCTAGCCACACATTACAACTTACCCCTTCATAAAATCCCAAGGCCCTCCTCCACTCACTTGCCACGTGTCGCGAATCCGACGGCCCGTACCCCTTCACTAACTCTCACTCTCTATGACACATGGGACCCATATGTCATATCCTTCTTCAACCTCACCTTCTTCCTCCTCCCACCCTCTCTCTCCTCCACCATTAAAACTGAAAATGAGCTTTAAAATCCTGCGTTTCTCCCTCATAAAATCCTGATTAAAGCGTGGAAACGGATGCTCTATTACTTCCCTCCATTCCGCCAGCCGTTTCCCCTCAATTTAAGTCCCATAATTGCGGGAGCAATAACTCCGGCGAGCTCCAAAATGGCCGGCCTCCCCCTCCTCCCCTTGCCTATAAATACCTCCCTCCACGGTGTATGTCAAATCAGCATGATGCACAAAGGTGAATGTCTCAACAAATAAAACTTGCATTCACAACAACTATGCATCATAAATTCTCAGGAACTCTTTCAATTGCAATCTACCATAAACAATATCAACATATCATTAGCATAATCAAGATCACACATTCTCAAAGCATGAAACAACCATCTTCATAGCAACAATCATCAACAATCCACACTATAAAATTTAAACCATCATTATACTTGCCTTAACCACGAGAAAATGGGGAATGATCAGAAGGCGCGGCCCCTGGAATCCTTCCTCCTCCTGAATAATAATTATAATGATTGCTAAGACAACATCAGCAAGTTTTTAGATTAAATAAAAGCACCCCCAAACTAACCCAACGTGTTTAGCTTGAACCAAAACCCCAAATCCTTTCGGCATCCTGTCCCCCTCCACGGACAGCCAACTTCAACAATTCATATCTATTGGTACAGAAATCCGAATGGGGCGTTCTCAGACTTTCTGGAAAGATAGTTAAATTATCTAACTAAACCTAGTTGGTGAGCCTTTCTGATTCGGCCATATTCTACCCGCACCAACTGGTTTTCTTAAAACGTCAAATTCTCGTCAGGCTCTCTGGACCGAGCACTAAAAATACCATAACTTTCTGTACGAGTATTCAAATCACGATTTCTTGGACTTCCTGGAAAGCTAAGACAATTACCTACAACTTTCGTTATACTGAGGTTCTCTAATTCTCCCAATTTCTAATCGCAAAACTCGATGAACCAAAACCTGACGGAAAACCCACCGATCCGCAGAACAGTTCCACTAATAAAATCATAACTTCTGCTACAGAGATCCAAATGACGCGTTCTAGCACTTCATGGAAATATAATGACATCCTCTACAACTCTCTAGGCAAAGTCCAGACCTAAATCCCCACGAATCTTCCCCAAAACAGCCGACTAACCCGATCTGTTCTAGCAGTCCAGAATACCGACATTGATTACGCAATAGAATATACATCTATTAGGGGAAGAACAGGGATTACCCTTGGCGAATCGCTGTAGAAATACCACGTACACTCCACGAATTCCTCCTCTCCTTCTTTTCCTCTTTCCCCTTCTTCTTCCCTTCCTCCGAACCCAATCGCCTAGCTGCGCCTTAATCCTTTCCCCCGATCATTCGGCAACAATTGGAGGTCTTGATCACCGGCAATGGAGGAGAGGGGAGGAGGAGTCGCTGCTGGACGGCGCGAGGCAGAGGGGAGGGGGCGCACCACAGAGGGGGTGGCACAAGGGAGGGAGGGGGCGCACAAGGGGAGAGGGGGGTGGCGGCTAGGGTTAGAGGGGAGGTGGCACCTCCCCCCCTTAGGCCGAAATCCACCTGGGCCAAAGCCCAGGCCCAGGTTGCAATAAAAATTCAGAAATTCCCCCCTAAAACTGATATTTTACTTTTCCCTTTAAGGTCCTTCTCCCCGATTAATTGATTAACGGTCGAAACTCTTCCGGGATATTACATTCTACCCCCCTTAAACAGAATTCGACCCCGAATTCTAACCACGCTTACGCCAAGAAGAATAATCACAGCTAAATCTTACTAACATTGCCACGTACCTGCTGTGAATAACTCCGGATATTGCTCGCGCATGCGAGACTCCAATTCCCAAGTGGCCTCTCTCTCGGTCTGCTGCGACAAAAACACCTTGACGTACTGACGCGTTACGCCTTACTACTTGTCCCATCCTTTCAAGAGTCACTCGACGGACACGTCTCGAAGGCACGGTCTTACCCGTGGGTCAACGGCTCAAACGAAACTTCATGCTCCAGATTCCTCCAGTACTCCCTCGACACTAGGTCATACAAAACGATCTGTGCGCTACGCTAGGACTCAAGACGGTTCTAGCAATACGCTCTCTACCAAGTCTCTCCAACTTTCAGAAACAACCATTATACCTTGGACCAACATTCCCTTGGGTACTAAACCACACAACCTGCACAAACACACAAAACTCTTGATCCTTGTATCAATCGATCTCTTCACTTTAATAATGAGCACCTCTTTTAACCAGGGACGCACAACAGTTCCCGACTGAAAACAAGAGAGTCTTAATGCAACCAACTCAAAACCATCTTCCCTTCAGAAGAGCCCAATCCAAAGACAAAGACTCAACATGAAAACTTTTCCACCTTTCAAGGAGACAGTTTAGAAATAAATGCCACATAATCCAAAAACGAAACCCCTCGAATAACCCGATTAACTTTTTTTTTCTTAACTGGAAAGAACCAGACAAACCGACAAGAACCCACTCAATATGTAATAGACATCCGTCATAAACACAAAGCTCAAGTAAAACTAAGAGAATATCTCACTAAGCAAGATCACACTCTTTTCCACCATCTTTCTTTTAAGAATTTAACTTTCTCTTAAACCATAGGATCCCAAATCGTCGCATAACATTCTAACTCTTTTCACTTAAATTAGCAACCTCAAGGCTATGCTCAAGCTGAACACAAATTCCACACCTATGTAAAGAGACTCTTTCAATCCACAATAACATACCCTGATCAACTTCTATAGCAAAGGAATTACTTTGATAAATAATTCCCAACACACCACGATATAGCTTACAGCCACATTCACATCACCTGAATCTGTTAAGGATGATGAACTTTAAATTCACCACCTTCATGCTCATTTTCTGCTTCCAAGGATTCTATCAAACATCACCATAACTCTTGGAATCTAATCATGGAAAACCAAGATGCTAGCATAAAAAAAATGCAAAGCCCACATTTCATCCTTTAAGACTCTTACAATGAATTTCTGATATAATTGATAGGTAATCCTCAGATCTAATGACTAAACTTTTCACACAACTCAACCATAACCTCGGTCACTAAGGTCAACGCTTCTCACCAATCAAGTAACCGCCCAAGGCGATTCATTTCACCAATCTTAGACCTTCTCTAACCCACACCAATCAAATTTAGCTACGCGACCACAAAGTAGCCATTTCTAACTGATTGACCAAGTTATCCTTAGAGATAATCTATCTCACAAAGGGTTACTCACTGAGGCCGAGTCATCCTTAACAATAACTCAACCATCCTTGCTATCCCATTAATTAACACGACTATTAGATTCCTCTATACTACTACTCTCATCATAAATCTTCTACACAATCTTATAGAGTACCCAAAATGCGATACTCTAAGAAACTAATCAAGATTTCCATACTTGCTAATTCTAATATTCTATCAAGATGAACACAAGATCTTGGACCACATCTCGCTATAGGTCCTACTAGTTGCGACAACGAAACCTATTAACTCCAAAGACAAACATTCTATTTAAATCAAATCCTTTCCAAGGATTATTCTAATAAATCGATTTATTGCGCCATGCATCTCAAACGTCTTGACACCTGAAGCCTCACATAATCATCTACTCGACCACCACTATCCAGTTGCCAACATTCATCTCTAAAGGCTTTGTAACATGAATCAGTTAATCCTTTCTCAAAAGAAGAGGCCAAAAAGAATAATAATTTCAGCGCTCAGGTAAACGTTTACCAATCACGGTAAACACCAGACCAAGAGGAACAGTCAATTGGCAATAAACTCGAAAAACATAAGGGGAGTCCACAATTGAAGGCACAATCCCCCAAGAAGAGGATATCAAATCGCAAGATACGAAACTTGGCTTCAGACCTCAAATACTCCTAATGCACTCTTTCCGTTAACATAGAAAACAATTCCTTGACTACAACAACACTTGGTCAGCTCGAACAAGACAAGTTCTTAAGACCAAACCACAAGAACCACTTAAGAACCAATAAGATCTTTCACACTTCACTTTGCTCGGAACAGTTCAACTACCAAATAAATCATGAGATCCAAATGATCTCCGCCGCAAAACTTGAAACATTTTTATTTACGAAATATCATGAAAGGCAATCAAATTAATCTCCTCTTAAAGGAATCAACATCACTCTAGCAACCATAACTACTAGTCTTTCTAACATCACATCATGCACTCCTGGCATGAACCAACATAACTCACTATCCCATCATTAACCTTCCCAGGGAAACACAATAACCTATTTCATATATTTTTCTATAAGGTTGCAATACTCAACCTGGTCAAGAGGATAACTAATGCACAAACCCCACTATCAAAGTAAACTGTCTTTTAACTAAGGCATGCTGCCCAGGTCATCCTCACAACCCACCTATTTAGATCACTCTTAAATTCCAATCATTAACCTATTAGCAATGCTCAACATCAATTTGGTGCACACCAATTTCAATCTAATGGTTATCGTAAACAGTTGACGATTATACCGTCATGGAATGATTTACGGTCATTCCTCTATTTGCGTTCCAACTAGCAAACATAAGACCATCAAGAAACCAAAAACATCCTTAACTCTTCCTTCCTACACAGTTAAATGAATCCATTGAGATCAAGTAATCCAACCAGTTTAGTAAACGAAACAATTTTAAGGATCAACCTTCTCATCAAAGACATACTATTATCCTACCACTCCACCATCAGGTAACAAAAATCACCAATTACATTCGATCAGTTCATCTCTTAGTGGTGCTCAAAACCATACTTCGATACGTAATAAATGCACCTAGCAATTACATATGATCAGTACTTATCCATAAAAGGTAACTCCAAGATTAATATCCACTATGACAATATTCTAACATCTTCTGGACCTATCCATCCCAAAGGGTTAGATTAATCCGTTGAGACCCGCATGTCACCTCTATTCGAGAAGCTTATCAAAATATATCACCTATAGTGATCAAACCAGTTTCGTCAACGCTCCCTACTTGTTATTTAACTCTGTTGATTCCACCTAAATATAGTCATACTCACAGTCACAGCTCATCAAGAACTACTAGAGAACAACCTCAACTTATTCAACTTTCCTTTCAAGGATCTTAGCTAAGATCAATCATGCACACACTGCAACCCAATCTTGATAATCCATATCATATTCATTGAGTGCTTTGATTATAACCTCTCATCTTATCATGACAACACATCGTCAAAGGGTTTAACATCTTCTTTCATAAAAGAGATCCATTAAGCTTCAACACTCAAAATACCCAAGAAAGATACAATGAGTAAAAGCCTCCACGAACTAAAGGACTTGCAGAAGGAAACTTTCATTAACCCAAAAACATCAAGCGAATAAATGGATCAAGATTTCCCATGAGGAAGACAAAACTCCAATATAAAGGTCAAACTTGACCACCGACCAAGTTCACCAATCGTAAGAATAACTCATCGGCTGGGAAAATAATGATTGCTTTACAGGACAAATTCAGCCCAATTAAAACACACTATCCTTTCTCAAAGCAACCGATCAATCGTAATGAACTAATAACCCAAGAGAAACTCATCGAGCCCAACTGGACTAGAGTTGACCAAATTCAAAGTCAAAGAAGAGGACAACTCTTCTAGAGATACTCACTATCAACGCCTATTCTCAGATATCCGAGGTAACCGCCTTCATACTCTCATACCGCTAACGGTGGTGAAACCTGGTACAGCCCAGGGCCACAACCACGACCTCAACCTCTCAACATGGGTTATCCCCACACATAATATCTATAGTTTCATAATATAGATATAATATATCATCTCAAACCACAATCATCATTACAACATAACGGAAACGTAAATGCAATGCTTCACCCATTCCCATCCTACTGTGCACTGTGTGTCAATTTAATTATTCAATTACCACGGACCTAAAGCCCGCTCTGATACCAACTGTAACACCCCAGCCAAACAATGACCTGGAATGCTACTAAACTAACAACATATTAAAGAAGAACCTATATTCACCTTACAAAATTTCAGCAGAACCTCCTTTGTTTAATGAGTAAATCAAAGGTTTCAACATGCATAAACAAATGATCTGAATAATAGAAAACATTAAATATCCAATTCTAAACAAACTGAATTATGTTTGCCATCACAATCTCAACCACAATACTTAAATAAGAACGTAAACAATGTAATAGTTCTAAACCTTTATTACATTCTAAACATGGTGATCTTTAATCAGTTACCACTTAAGCTATTCAACCAATAATGATTAAGGTTCTTTATTTCTTCCAAGGTGAATGGACCGTGCAAGTGCAACAAAGCTAGTCCATCTCTATCCCATGCATGCCGGTCTCATGTAGGTACCTAAAAAAACAACAACCACAACAACAAACAAGTGTGAGTCCAACGACTCAGCAAATATAAATAGTGGCAACGAGAGTAAAAGTGAACATCACTTCACAAATTCATCCATCAATCATATGAATAAACATGCTATGCAATATGATCAAAAATCTCTTTATCTCTTCTCTTGCGCATTTTACCGGTAATGCGGAGTGTGCATCCGTCAATGCACACCCATGCCTGTACCCTCTGGTACAGGGACCAATTGCCCATACTCCACAAGTATGGGGACCTTTAGCCCGTCATGACAACAACATGTCGGGGACCTCGGCGCTTGGTCATCTCGTGACCAAGACTTCAATAAATCAGCATGATGCACAAAGGTGAATGTCTCAACAAATAAAACTTGCATTCACAACAACTATGCATCATAAATTCTCAGGAACTCTTTCAATTGCAATCTACCATAAACAATATCAACATATCATTAGCATAATCAAGATCACACATTCTCAAAGCATGAAACAACCATCTTCATAGCAACAATCATCAACAATCCACACTATAAAATTTAAACCATCATTATACTTGCCTTAACCACGAGAAAATGGGGAATGATCAGAAGGCGCGGCCCCTGGAATCCTTCCTCCTCCTGAATAATAATTATAATGATTGCTAAGACAACATCAGCAAGTTTTTAGATTAAATAAAAGCACCCCCAAACTAACCCAACGAGTTTAGCTTGAACCAAAACCCCAAATCCTTTCGGCATCCTGTCCCCCTCCACGGACAGCCAACTTCAACAATTCATATCTATTGGTAAAGAAATCCGAATGGGGCGTTCTCAGACTTTCTGGAAAGATAATTAAATTATCTAACTAAACCTAGTTGGTGAGCCTTTCTGATTCGGCCATATTCTACCCGCACCAACTGGTTTTCTTAAAACGTCAAATTCTCGTCAGGCTCTCTGGACCGAGCACTAAAAATACCATAACTTTCTGTACGAGTGTTGGAATCACGATTTCTTGGACTTCCTGGAAATCTAAGACAATTACCTACAACTTTCATTATACTGAGGTTCTCTAATTCTCCCAATTTCTAATCGCAAAACTCGATGAACCAAAACCTGACGGAAAACCCACCGATCCGCAGAACAGTTCCACTAATAAAATCATAACTTCTGCTACAGAGATCCAAATGACGCGTTCTAGCACTTCATGGAAAGATAATGACATCCTCTACAACTCTCTATGCAAAGTCCAGACCTAAATCCCCACGAATCTTCCCCAAAACAGCCGACTAACCCGATCTGTTCTAGCAGTCCAGAATACCGACATTGATTACGCAATAGAATATACATCTATTAGGGGAAGAATAGGGATTACCCTTGGCGAATCGCTGTAGAAATACCACGTACACTCCACGAATTCCTCCTCTCCTTCTTTTCCTCTTTCCCCTTCTTCTTCCCTTCCTCCGAACCCAATCGCCTAGCTGCGCCTTAATCCTTTCCCCCGATCATTCGGCAACAATTGGAGGTCTTGATCACCGGCAATGGAGGAGAGGGGAGGAGGAGTCGCTGCTGGACGGCGCGAGGCAGAGGGGAGGGGGCGCACCACAGAGGGGGCGGCACAAGGGAGGGAGGGGGCGCACAAGGGGAGAGGGGGGTGGCGGCTAGGGTTAGAGGGGAGGTGGCACCTCCCCCCCTTAGGCCGAAATCCACCTGGGCCAAAGCCCAGGCCCAGGTTGCAATAAAAATTCAGAAATTCCCCCCTAAAACTGATATTTTACTTTTCCCTTTAAGGTCCTTCTCCCCGATTAATTGATTAACGGTAGAAACTCTTCCGGGATATTACACACGGCCTCCTTCACCACCGCCTCCCACCGCCCCTTCTCCTCCTCTTCCCGGCCGCCTCCCGGCACCTCACCGCCGCCCCCAACAAGCTCCACCACCACCGCCTCCTAGTGCCGCCGCCGGCCGCCCAAACCTCTGCCACCGCCGGTGAGTGCCGCCGCCTCCCCTCATCCCCGCCGCCGCTCGCCGCCCCCGCCTCCGACTGCCGGCCGCCGGCGAGGCCGCCGGCCGTGCTCCTCCCGAGCCGCCCGTGCGCGCCGCCCGCGTGGCCGGTTGTGCCCGCGTGGACGGCCACGTGGCCGCCACCTCGCGCCTGCATGGCGCCATGTGGCCGGTGTGCCACGTCGGCGAACCCCGTGGTCCGTGGATCCGGTCCACGGTAGACCGGGCCCACCGGTCATTCAAATTATTTTTCCCGCTCGAAAAATTCAAAATTTGCTGACATCATAAATAGTATTTTTCAGTACAAAAATAATTCCCAAAACCGGCTTTTTCCTTTTTCACTCCTTTTAATCTTTCGGAAGCCATAACTTTCTCATTTTAACTCCAATTTGAGCCGTTCAAATTCCTAAACTTTTTCTAAAATCATAAACTATCCATTTATGGACTCTTTTTGAATTTTTGAATTTTATTTAAATTTTGTTTGAATTTATTTGTTTTGCTTGTCTGTCTTTTCGCGCGTAGATTCCGCCGTCACCGAGGAATTCGTCGAGTCGCAGCAAGAATTCCCAAATAGCGCTCAAGAAGGCAAGTCTCCTTTGATCATCTTGAACCTATGATTTCGAAATGTTTTAATTATTTTAAATTATGTGCACTGCTATTTATATAAAATATCAGTTCAAATCTTAAGGCATTAGTTATATCCAACCTTGTTATGCCCTCACTTGAAGTTGATTGCCATGTACCTTTGCAACCCTAGAAATTTCTTTGACTCATTAATGAGAGTAATATATTAAATTGTTGGTAATAGAATGGTAGAACAATGCTTAGCCATGCTATTGAATACCTCATAAATCTTGCAAATGGAAAATTATGAATTATTGTAATACCCTTGTTTCTAAAAGTTTAGTGGTAATTGGAGTTGCCACTGTTCTTTCAAAATAAAATAAAATGTGAAAATTTGTTTAGATTAGGGTGGATGGTTGGTTTGGATTGGTGCAGCAAGCACGAGATCTTGTTAAGTGTATGTTCCACCCTAGTCAATTAAGGACCGATGCTTGTGTTTGTCCAGACTGAGCATTAACCGTACAACCACAAGTCTATATGGGTACGACCTAGCTGACTAACTTACGATAGTCTAGTTTAGGTGCCACCAGTGGAAAGTGGGTGCCAGGGATGGACTGGTTATTCACAGTGAGGGACAGGGATTTACTGTACTCATATGGCGCAAGAGGGGGCTTCGGTTCGGGCAGTTAGCCTACCTACGGTGAAACCTCAGCGGGTGGTATCTAGCTAGATTAGAGTAAGGTAAAGGCTTTGTGATATTTTATCTGGGTCTCATGCCAAAGGAAGCGTGTTGACTTTTAGGATAAATTATCTCTTGTGGGTAAAGCTGTACAACCTCTGCAGAGTGTAAAACTATTCGAATAGTCGTGCCTACGGTCAAGGGCGGGCAAGGAATGCATTCACATGGTAGATTTTTGGTTTTGGTTTCAAAATCAAAGTTTTGTATTCCGAGAGTGGAGGGAACTCTCGGAAGGGTATCCTGGCGGTTGGAGCCAGAGAGGGTGGATGGAACCCGCCGTTTTAAACTTGACCAATTGTAATTGGTTGGCTAGTGTTGGTAGATGGAACCTTCACTAGAAAGTTAATGATAGTTTCTGCTAAAACATTTACTTTATTAAATTGATGCCTTCAAAAATAATTAGAAGTAATTGAATGAAAATGTTGCTTTGTGCAAAAGAACCATATAGCCTTCCTTTGTCAAGCCTTGCATCTATTGCATTTTTCCCAAGACTTGCGGAGTACTTTATGTACTTACATGCTACACTCAAAAATAATAACCAGAGGAGTACGAAGCCCAAGAAGGAGACTACGACTACTGCTTCGCTTGCGGCTGTGATGGATTTTTCCCGGAGAACTAGGTCGCGTTTCCCCAGTCAATTGCCTGTGGCGTATTGATGGGTCTTCACCGAGTTTATCTTTTGCTTCCGCTGTGCTTCGTGTGTGTGAGGTCTTGAAACCTCAATTGTAATAATGAGACCTTTTGGTCTGTACTCTTTAATATTGTAATAAAGCGTTGCTGATTTTGTATTCATTTCTGTTCAGCTGTGTGCACTAGCTTTGATTTGGGACTAGTGCAGTAATACACAGAGGGTCCGGGTTCGGAAATCCGGGGTCCCGACACTTGCTCTATCTGGCCGCGTCGGTTACAGCGGTCAGTGCCGTCCTCGTCCTAGAGGAAGGCGCCGTACAGCAGCCCGTATACGTCGTCTCCGAAGCCCTCCAAGGCGCCAAGACGAGATATACAGAGCTTGAAAAGCTCACTTACGCGTTGGTCATGGCCTCCAGAAAGCTTCAACATTATTTTTTGGCCCACCCAATCACAGTGCCTTCCTCGTTCCCCTTGGCGGAGATGTTACACAATAAGGAATCCACGGGGCGCATCGGCAAGTGGGCTGCCGAGCTCACCCCGTTCTCCCTGACATACGCCTCACGGACGGCAATCAAATCTCAAGTTCACACCGACTTCCTCGCAGAATGGACTCCGCCGGCTCAGCCCGCCCAGAAGCACGACGACCCGGTATGGACGCTCACCATCGACGGAGCCTACAGCGTCGCGGGCGCGGGCGTAGGCGCAGTGATTGTTACGCCCGTGGGGCAGCGCCTGCTATACTCGACGCGCCTCGCGTTTCCGGCCACCAATAACACAGCTGAGTATGAAGCGCTGCTCTTCGGCCTGACAAAGCTTAAGGCAATCGGTGTGCGGCGAGTGCTCGTCCGCACGGACTCGCGTTTGGTGGCAGGCCACGTAGACAAGTCATATCAAGCCAAGGACCCTGAGCTGGCCAAATACCCCGCGGCCGTAAGAGCGAGGGAAAGGCATTTCTCGGGCATCACGGTCAAGGCCATCCCTCGCGCGGAAAATGAGCAAGCCGACGCCCTCGCAAAGGCGGCCAGCCAACTGTAGGAGCCCAGATTATACAATCTGGAATCCTCTGTGATTCCACCGTACTATTCCCTGGATCAGTAGATAGTGCTCACAGATTACAGTTCTGAATATCAAAAGTACATATCAAGCGGAAGCGTAAATATAATAGTAGACTTACTCATGGGCGATTAGGCCGAAATCAATAAATTGCAGCAGCGGAATGAAGCACACAAGTGGGACCTTCAGGACATGCTCACAGGCAGCCAACTGGAGGTTTGCGACCTAGCCCTTGACATCTTCATCTTCTCTGCCAGCTTGTCCAATCTTGTTGTTGAGGCGAGGTGATTTGATTCCTGATTCTGAATTTTGTCGCAAAAGCGAGTGTGAGCACTCCAACCCCGTGCTCCACGAGCCAATACACAGAATGCAAATAAATAGTATGCATGGCTTATCAAAGGAGAGGCTCGGGTTATTTTATTTGCCATAAAACGCGTTTAGTAGCATTTCTATTATTATATCATATTGTTGTTTTTGTGACCTAAAGACTCCTCACCGCAAATGACATCATTAACTTAATCCACCAAAGACTCACGCTCTTTATTAACTGTTGTCTAAGACTCCCAACAGCGATTGCCATAATTGATTTAATCCACCGAAATTACACTTCCTTTATTGAGTGCTCTCTAAACTCCAAACAACATGTGTCATCCTCTATTCAATCCACCGATCATATTCTTTCTGTATTGGTTGCTATTTAAGACTCCAAACAGCAAGTGACATTATCCAATTACTCCACCGATTATACACCTTCTATATTTATTGCTGTCTAAAACTACAAACAGCGTGTGACATTATTTAGATAATCCACCGATCAATTGTTGCCTAAAACTCCAAACAGCTAGTGACATCATCTATCTAATATCATTTGATTAATCCACCGAACACACACTTTCTATATTGAGTGCTGTCTAAACTCCAAATAGCGACTACCATCAATTATACAATCCACCAATATCTTTTGTATTCCAAAATTTCTATCAACCCATTCCTTTTGCTATTGATCCACAACCACAATTTGCTCTTACAATAATCCACCTTATTTTCCCATTATCTATTTCTAACTAACCCACTAGTATACCTCTACCAAGAATATCATTGATCAAGCCTACAATTCAATATTATATATCCACCAAGAATAGCATTGATCAACTCTACGATTCACCATTATATATATCCACCAAGAATATCACTAATCAAGAATTATAATCCAATACTTGTATTATTCCTCCAAATTCCCGAAGATTCAATTAGATCATTTATCTAGCCTATCTATTCAACTGGACCCCACTAATTTATTTCTCCTAGAACCCACACTATCATTTCCTATTCATGATCGACCTGAAATCCACCAATGCCTTTATGTGCATACTACAACCATCTATTTCCTTTACTCATGACCCTGCTTATTCTTTCCATATTTTATTTTGTAGGAATAGAAATGCCACTATTTGAAATACAGTACATAAAATTTCCTGAGACCTAGCAGCTTTGGAACAAAACATAATGTTCAAGGAATATTAACATGATTTTCCATACATATGGCATCACACCATATGCCTAATATCACCATAATTTTTCCATACATATGGCATCACACCATTTGACATCTTTCACCGTTATAGCCGCTTAACTTACCACTGGGACGACACCCAGGACAACTCAAATCAGGGCTTTCCGCTGCCCTCCACTTTTTCCATTTCCACCCACAAAGTTTTTGAAATAGAACTATATCTGGTTAAGTTCTCATGTCCGCCCTTGACTGTGGGCACGGCTATTCGAATAGTTTTGACTCTGCAGAGATTGCACACTTTACCCACAAGAGACAGATCACTCGTTGCCCCACATGATTCCTTGGCCATGCGGTTGAGCAAACCATCACAGTAACCGTTCAAAGTACCTCCCCCTTCCATCATCTCACCCCCTGGGTTGCTCCCATTTGCGGTGGGACCCATTCGTTGTGCGGGATGTTCCCCTCCTATACGCCTAGCAGCTGGCTACCCACACTGCTAGCGCGTCGCAGGAGAACTTCTCCCACAAGCCTGCCACCTAGGCCGCCACTTGCGGGAGTCCCATTCAGGCCTGCCACCTAGGCCGCCACTTGCACTACTGCCATGATGATGACTTCCAGGGTCCGGTAAATTTACTAAGCCAAGTTGTACTTTACAGACTTGTGGTTGTACTTGTTTTACACAAGAGGTCATGACAAGATTCAGTCCTTAGTGGTATCTGGGCGGATTTACCTCTACTCATTTTGTGCTTCCACCGCACCACATACACACACACTCGAACCATCCGCCCAGATATTTAAGCAAGTTGGGGTTTTTGGGAACATAAAATAATCATATCCAATATATACCAGTCATTCCCACCATGACTGTCCAAACCAATTTCTCATGTTTAAAAATAACAATGATGTTTGGGGCATTTCAGCGCCCCGAGTATCTATGCAGTACTAAGCATGGCGTATAATTAGGGACTTATTTTCGAAAGGTTACTATTATAATTTTGCTAGGGCGACAAGATTCTCATGTTCAAATATTCCAAAGGAGAGGCAATATTAATCAATTTAGATAATAGGCATTTAACTAGAATTCTAAATTAAACATGTATTTGCATATAAAATAATAGCATGCAATTTGATAATTTAAACAAAAATAATTTGCAGAAAATGTAGGTTCAACATGATCAAAGTATTGACTCGCCTTGCACGGTTTACCGCGGTCTTGAGCTCACTCAAAGCTTTCTTATGCGATGGCTTTGAGCTTCCGGTCCTTATCTTCACCTCGATCTCGGCCTCGATTGATCCTTGATTCTTCCGGACTCCATTTTCTAATTACGTGCTAAGCAACTGAATTCAAATAAAAGCAAATAACTCAAAAGATCCAAATAAATCCAAATAAACCCAATTGAACTTGCTTAATTTTTATTATGATTAAATAGGTGATTTGAGACGGGGTTGATTGGACGCGGAGTATTGTCGGAGCCGAACTAGTTGGAACGAAGCGATGATTGGTAGAAGGACATTCAATGAAGGAGGGTTTACGACACAGAAATATTGATGAGATTATCTTGCTTTATATTTGGGGAGGACTAGGTTGAGCCGGCCATTGAATACTATGGCTTACCCTATTTTATTTAATAACTTCTTTTTATTATTTTTATATTTATCAAGAAAGTTCCATGAGTCACACTAGACCTATGGGCAGATGTAAGACTGTAGCGGGGGTAGGGTATTGCCTTGTCTAATGTTAGTTTTTAAGAGTTAGGGCATGAGTTATATACACGATGTATATGATTTCTGGATTGTCGAATTAATCTTATGGCTTACATTTTTAGCAATCCGAGATGCATTACTTTGGGTTGTGCTACCGTTACCTTGTTCACAAAAGGGCAAGGTGGTAAGATTATTTTAACTACAGTTGACGTAGGGATTTTGGTAGATACGCCAACATGACTTTTACTTAAAGAGGCTCTTCGAATTAGGTATCGTGGATATTCTGCGTATCTTTTAGTTACTATTATAGTGTTATTAATATTATTATTTTTGTTATTTAAATTTATTTATCTAGGACCGAGCATGCTATATCAGGTTATACTTTACTATCAATATTCTACTGAATCTACGGCTGAGATTCATTTGTCGATGACACGCTAGGGATGACTACTATTCACATCGCTACATTAGGTAGGTTACTTTTAACATTTGATGACCTAGGGGTTACTTTATTATAATTGCCGCATATATACATATATATCTTTCTAACAAGACACTCCTACTTGAAGACGCCCTATTGTTTAAAGGTTGCTATCAATTTATGTACCTTTTAAAGACATTGGAGCGACAACCATATTTTAGACGACTACATTTTATATTAATCAGAGGTACCCCTAAAAGTAAATCTAGATTTGACGTGCAATAATCCCAGGCTGCATCTCTATTTTGCATGAATCTTAATGCTAGGGTTTAACTTAATTTATCCCTACATCATATTTTATTTCTGCTTTAATTTGCATTCCAATTAATTATTTAAATTTCACCTAACTATTTCCCTTAATCACTTATTTGTCCATATACTCATAATTCCATACTTGAGGTACAAGTAAATTTTATTTGAACATAAATCAGTTATCTTATCTTCCTGGGATCATTTCCCAATTATGTTCCATTGAAAATGGTTAAAGAAAATGAGATAGCAAGAAAAGGAAAAAGTGTAGTGGAGGGATTCGAACCTGGGACCTCACGGTGAGAACGGGAAGCCACAGGCGCTGGTGACCAACCGAGCCGCGCTCACTTAGCGATCTGGAAGTGGGATCAAAAAAAGAAGAGGCGAGGAATTGCTGTGGCCAAACAGAGGAAGAATCAGAGGAGACTCGGGCGGAGCTTGGCCGACGGCGTCGCCGGCGAGTGGCGGTCGGGGTGTCGGTGGTGACGGCCAAAACGGGTTCCCGTGGGGGAGAGAAAGCCTTTGGAGGTGGCGGCGACGGCCAGGAGGTGCTGTGGCGGGCCGGCGGTGAGCACGCGCGGCGGCGCAATGGAGGTCACTGCGGCTGGCTCGCCAGGGGGAAAGAAAAGGTGAGGTGGCGCCGGGGGTAGTCTCAGAGGTTGTTGGGGAAGCTCCAGGCGCCGAGAATTGGGTTGAGGCTCGATGAATCGCCGGGGAGATCGGTCATCGGGGTTGGGGAAGACAGTGGTCACCGGCGGCCTATGGTATGCGGAAGTTCAATTGCATCGGATGCAAGCAGGAGGGAGGTGAGGCGATCTCAGGGAGCGGCTCGGCACTACCAGAGAGAAGCCGAGGTGAGCCGGCGGCGTGAGGCGGTATCGGGCGGTGGTGGCGCGCGGTGCCGGCGGCATGGAGGTGGGGATAGGCACGGCCGAAAGCGGGAGAATCTAGGCGATGCTCCGAGGAAGCTCTGGCTCCAAGGAATAGGCTTGGGGTGGCTCCGAGCGGCCGATTCCTCGCCGGCCGGAGTTGCGGGAGAAGGGCCGGCGGCGGCGTTAGGGGCACGGGAAACCCGATTCCTTTGGGGAGGAGGGTCAGCGGAGCAGGGCGGTGCTATTGGGTGTCTCGGCCGGGTTTTATAGGCGGCAGGAGTAGATTGGCGCGCCATGGGTGACGGTGTGGTCGGTCTGGCGACGGAGGGGACGTGGGCAACGTGCGCGCGCAGTGGAGCGACGTGCGGCCGCAGGCATGGTGACGCGGGACAGATGCGGGCAGAGGTGACTCGGATGACATGCACACAGTAGGCTGGTGAGCCCGTTGACGCGTAAACAGGGAGGAGCGGGACGAGAAGGACAGGAGGGAGACGCAGCGTCAGCGTAGCCAAGAGAAGAAGCAGGGAGTAGGAGGGAGAAGCAGGAGAAGAAAGAAGGAATGCAGGCGCAGGGGCCGGGCCCAGACGACAGAGGGAGACGGGGGGAGAAAGAGGAGAGAGGCGGGATGGGTGGTGGCCGGGTCCACATGTAATAGAAAAGGAGGGAAAAAGATAATGAGGAAAGGATTAAGCACCATTTTAGAGTTGGGATTTTTTAATTTAATTTCTATTTCATGCTTAAGATGCTTTTGTAAATTTTAATTCAAATCTTGGTTCATCTATCTCGACACAAAATCTAATATTTCTCTATTTCCCACTTTATTTAATTATTGCCCTTGGATTTCAATCTTGCTATAAATTGCACATATAAATTTTTGATTCTTCAACCTGAAATTTTTGGTTTTCTTAATTGAATTAAAAGAGGGGATCTTTGGTTTAATTATGGAGGGGTATATTCTAATATCCCTTTTTTTCATTTTCTCGACCTTAATTATTATTATCTATTTCCAGTTATTATTTACTTAGCACAAATCTGAAGAAAATCCAAATAAGATTTTGGCAAAGATTACAAATGCCAATACGATGCAAATAAAATTTTTTAATTCTCCCCAATGTTTGAACATTCAAAATTTAGGATGTTACACCAACAAATGCCACCCCCTGACGGGGCATTTTACGAAGTGTTACCGCAGGCGGCCATCACGCAGGACAACCGGGACGCTTGACAGCTCATAACAGCATTTTATTACTAGCCTAACCAGTCATCCTAAAGGGGTAAGGGTCGTCATGGAGTCATCCTGTGTGGCTCTCGAGATACAACTCGCGATCCCTCGATGCGGAAGCCGAAAAGGCGGCAGAGGCGAAGAACTGCTTTTCGAGAGGCTTTTTGTCTGGCTCTCTCAAACGTGTATCCATTTACCTTGAAGCGGAGACGCAGATTTCCTTGTCTGGTTTGCTTGGTGATGAGTACAGTGAGGTGATGTCCCATCGTCCGGTCTCCATGGCGTTCTCCTTTATGCAGGAAGAAGGCTCGGCGTCGGAAACCCAAACGACGAAGTAGTCGATGAAGGCCTCTACTCCACCCATCAGTTGGTGCAACATCGAAAGTGTCCATCTACAATTGTTTAGAAAGGAGAGGAAAGTTAGAAACGTGTTTTTGAATGATAACATTAAGGAAGAGGAAGAGTTAAGGGATGAGAGAAAGAAAAGATTGAGGGGTAAGAATAAGCATACATATATATATACATACATATATTTGTTTTTGAAAATATTATTTATTAAAATTAAGTCCTTAGGGTCTGTCCAATATATTCTACCTACGGTCACGTCTTAGTATCGTCATGGCTCTGATACCACCTTTGTCGGAACCCGGAGTAATGACTCCTGGATCCTCTGTGTAAATCGCACTAGTCCAGGATCAGCTAGTGCACACAGTACAACGAAGATATATATCAAGCACAAATGACCATCTATATTAAATAATAGAGTACGGCCTTATGGCCAAGTCTTACATCAACGCCCATTGGCAAAGATAAATAAAGCAAATAACTGCGGAAGCAAACTGAAAAGAAGCGAAGCCCATAGGCAAACGACAGTAAGACGCGGCCTACTCGTCTTGATCTTCACCGTAGTCGACATCATCTTCCTCTGTATGGATATTGCAAGGTGAGTACAAACTTGTACTCCGCAAATCACACGGAGAAATGCAACGTAATGATAAAGGCTTCAATGGAAGGCTTATAGGGTTAGTTTGCATAAAACAACATTTAAAGAAATACATTAAATAGATTGAAAATGCTGAATATAATACGGTAAATAAAAACAATACTTGTAATTGAAAATAATACCGTCAGTGCAGGCTTCGACCAAACACTAACCTATCCACGGGCATCCCACCCGGACCATCTTTTCCAAAAGATCACGTATGGATTCCATCCATCCACACGTGTCCAAACACTCGTGGATTCCATCCATCCACAAGGTTTTCCTTCTCTCATGGATTCCTTCCATCCATATGGTTTTTGAAAATCATTTTTGAAAAACAAAGTCTAATCCATGAAAAACTTTTACTCAGCATGCCCATGACCGTGGGTACAGCTATCCAGGATAGATTATATACTTTGCAGAGGTTGTACAGCTTTACCCACAAGACACGATCATCCCGTTGTACGTACCAATAGATTACACACTTCCTTAGGTGTGCGGTGGGGAGTCGTGACAAAGCCTTTACAATGCAAAGCCTTCAATCTGGCGAAACCAACTCTAAGGTTTCACCCCAGTAAGGAATCCACCAGACTGGGACCGCCTCTTGAGCCTGAGTGAGACTTCTCATGGCTACAACCACACTCACCCAAGTGGGACATCACATGGCACCAACCACGCCCACCTTCAACCTACGACTTGACCCAGGATGGAACTTCGCAAATTATTCGGCCAGGGCTGTCCCATACTAGCCATGTGGTAGTACGTTAGGGCTTTGCAATAGTAGCTCACAGACCGATCCTTAATCTGACTTAGGCCCAACCACATACCCCTCTGCACGACAATCAACCACTGCGGCTCCAACCAACAGGGCATGCCTGCAACCACCAATCTAACCAATTGCCTGAGTCTAAACCAGGTTTTATATTTTGTTTTCAAAATATTTCATAACACTCCTTGACTCACCGAAGTCAAGAGTACATATCAAAAGTATATCACTTTATGTGAAAGGTTCTTCATTTTATGTGAAAAGGTATCCCAAAACCAAGATTATATCTAAGCAGTCTAAGCATTTGACATAAAATCCCTCTAGCCAATACTAATGTACAAACTTAGGTTTTGCTCTAGGGAGACAAGGTATAAGGAACTCAATATCAATGGAGGAATTAACAAGTAGGCAATAACTAAATTTAAAACTGAATTGAAATACGTTGAATAAAAATATGCATGCAATATAATTTAAATCAACATAATTTTATTTTGAAAACTGGGATCAACATGATCAAGGAGTGTGACTTGCCTTGCTCTTCAACTTTGTTTGAATCTTCGTCGAAGAATTTTCCCGAATCGTCGAAGTCTACACATGAAAATAACTCACCAAATTCAAATAAAATCAAATTAAATTCAAATTGACTTCAAATATTTGAATTGAGGCCAGAAATGGATAGAGGGAAAATTTTGATGAATTTAGAAATTTGAATGAGCTCAATCAGAGTTAGGACGAAGGAGAACGGGCTCCGGGAAATTTAAATTCAGAGAGAATGGAAAAAGGGAATTTCTGGAATTATTTTCCTAAACAAAAATCTAGATTATGGCATCAACAGGGATTTATTTTCAGCCAAATTGTTTTTCAACTGGAAAATCGATTTACTGCGTCAGCATTGCGGCAGCTAGGGGTGGGCCGACACTGACAGTGGGCCCTGGTTCATGGACCAGGTCCACGGATGGGGGAGGCGCTGAGGTGGCGGGGTTGCGTTGACCGGGCGAGGAGAGAGCCGACGCGGCGCTGGCGTGGCACCACGTCGGCTGCCACGCAGGCGCGGTCGAGCTGACGAGGCAGGCCGGCCGAAGAGCGCACGAGGGAGCGAGCCTCGCTGGCGCAGGGGAACTCGGGGGTGGGGCGCGGCTTACCTGAGGCAGCCGGGAAGAGGACGGCGGCGGTGCTCGGGTGCTTCGGCACGGTGGCGGTGGAGCGCACGGGAGGGGAAGGGAGAAGTGGAGGGAGGTGGGGCCGAGTGAGGCGGCGCCGGGGGTGCCTTTTATAGAGGTTGGGGAGGGGAGGGGCGGCATGAATTGCTCGCCGGAGTGAGCGCGGGGCGGCGGTGGTTACGGGGAAGGTGGGGGAGATGGGGCGCGGAGATGGCGGGGGAGTTGGGCGCACGTCGGGGGAGGACGTGGGGCAGCACGTGGGAAGTGGGGGCGTGGCCGGGAGATGCGGGGTGGCAGCCGGTTTGGGCGGGGACGGTTGCGGGCGGCGGCGGCGCGAGGAAGGAGGCAGGCGCGGGGTAGGGGAAGGGCCTGACGGGCCGGGCCCGTGGCACAGCGAGAGAGGGAGGGGAGGGAGATGCGGGCGGTCGGACCGGGATCGGATGGTCAGGAGAGGAGGGGAAAGGTGGCGGTCAGATGGGGATCGGGCGGCGTGTGCGGTTAAGTGGGAGGGGACGGAAGAGATCGGGCCGGGCGGATCGAACGGACGAGAGGATAGGGGGCGGATGGGCGACGTGGCGCTATCCGGGCCGGCCACTTGTCGGCCCAGGAGGAGGGGTAGGCGGGATGGGGCGAGCGGTGGAGATGGGCCCGGCACGTGGGACGTGGCTCCATCTGGGCCATCCACGCATCGCCCGAAGGGGAGGGGAGGGGATTTTTATTTTTATTTTTGAACTCTAATTTTAAGAAAAGCCTAGAAATTTATTAAGCCTCAGAAAAATATGAAAATACTTCCAAAAATTCCAGGAAAATTCACAGAAGCTCCTGGTGACATTTTGGACTTAATAAAAATATTTTCAACTAATGTTGGTATTTAATTTTCATACTTAAAATACTTTTAAATTTTAAAAATAGGTTTTAAACTCCAGAAAAACTCAGAAAACCCATTAAGAGCCAAATAAATCCAAATAATTAATTTGAATTAGGATTAACAGCCAATTCCCAAGTGATATAAGCATCAGGGTTATACATTCCATCAAAAGGTGGCATAGTGAACTTAATCTTACCAAGTGATTCATCATTCTCACGTACCTCATTCCGTCGTGGTTGACGATGACGGTGAGCGTCCTCATCATCATCGATCTTAGTATCAGCCGCATATTCGTCTCCACTGTTTTCATCCACCCTGCTGCCCAAGACACCATTGTTGGCACGTGTACGCTGAGTAGGTGTAGCAGGAGTAGCCGTGGGGGATGCACGACCCATCTCGTCAAGACGTCTCAAAATCTCAGCAAGTGAGGCGTTGACGGTGCCAACGAAAGCCTCTAATGTTGCAAGCGTAGTGTTGGTGTTGATCTGCGGGCCTCCAATTGACCAAGGCGTTCATTAGTGACCCATACATCCTCATCAAGTCCCTCAATGTGCAGCTTCATTTGGCGCTCAAAGTGTTGTATGATGCCTCTAGCCCGAGGGGAATGTGGTGCAGCCCTCGGGTTCACTAGTTCGCGTGACATTGTTAGAAAAACACACGAGAACAAACAAAGAAGAGAAAAATAATAAAACTGCAGGTTATGCCCTCACAACTACTGGGATGTGGTTAAATCAAATCGCGCACTCTCAACCTGTTCTGTCAAGTTCTTACTAGTTCTTGCCACAGCGAGCAGGAGGTGATGGCAGCCGACAAGACAAAACAATAACTCCTGGAAATTGGGTGTATCGTTGCCTCGGTAGCAAGTCCCTGTGAGGTAGTAGCCAAATCTGTGGAGCTATAGGTGGGCTGAGAGTGAACAAAGGATAACTAGAACCACATTAGTCAAAGCAAGTTCAATAATCGCTCAACGATGGTACTGTGCTGGTCCTAGGCTAGACCGTACTAGAGACGCGAGCCTAGAACACAAACGAAAACACCGTGCAGAAAGAAACTAGATGACCTTGCACACGGAGTTCAGAAGCTCGAAAAAGGATGCCGTCTTCACAGGGAACCATAGAATCACGTGTAGAAGGGCTCCATCAATTTTGGGCAAATTCTGAAAACTTGAATTTTTCTCAGTTTGCAGGCCCGTTTTGAGGCCCTAAATGACGTTTTTTGGGGTCGAAGTTGCTGCGCGTGTGCCTGGATGCTTACTTTTTTCCTTTTTTTTCTCTTTTTTCTTTTTTTTCACACACACGACACACTTGAATCTGAAATCGTGTCCTACTCCGAGACCAACTAGGGCAAAGTCTCCCTAGAAACCGAGTCCTCCTTTTCTACCCTCGCCGTGGCAGTTCGGATCTAACTGCAACGGTGAGACCAAAATGTGAACAGAACTTGAAACTCTAGAGGAACTAGACACTAAGACCAGCAAAGAACACGACGATGCAACCGAAGACTCAACAAACAAAGACTATGCAGCAATAGAGTAAGGCTCAAATTATTTCGAATTTTGGAGAAAAGAGATCTAATCTACTATTTTTTTTTGGTTTTCTGGACTATAGGTAGAAAAATATGCAAAGACTAAATAAAATCTCTCACCGATCAACCTTGAGCTCTAATACCAACTGATAGCACTAGCGGTCCCGAACTTTTGACGAAAGTGGTAGATTCAATTGGGAAAGGAGATGACATTGACGACCTGACTACAACCATCCAAGGACGTTGTGCCTTAGTGATCGATACACCAACTCCAGAGGTTGTTCGTGACCTTGTCAGCGCACAATCAACCTAACCACGAGGGTACTTGTTCCTGCAAGCAATCAAAGAATAGCAAGAACAAGATAAACATCAACTCAATTGCGAATAATAGATGACGGTCTTGCCGACACACGCGAATACAAGGCGAAGAAGTAAAAAACTAACTTAGTCTATCAAAACCCAAACCCTAGAAGAGGGTACGGCTGCCTATTTAAGAGACACGGGAGGTGGAGGGTCGGCCAAAACACATGGAAGTCGAACAGGACTCGATTACAAGGCTCAAGGCCCACTTTGACTTGGACTGAAAAAGTGATGTGACTTGTTTAGCAGTTTCTGACCGGCTCAGATAGAATTTAGAGGTCAGACTGGATCCATCTGAAAGTAGACTTTAAAATCTTTTCAACGAGTACTCACGGGCCCCGAGAAACCTTCTGGATCAAAAGTTATGTCCGTTTGAAATAGACGCTGTTGGGAAGGCCGAATCCGAGTCAAACTCGCGAACAGGACTTGGGTTGCGCTTGACGGTACCACTTCTATACTTGAGCTCACGTGGTTCTTCCCCATGGTTCCTAAGGACGATTAAATCATCATAAGAATTAAGTAGTATTCCATTCTTTGAAACATTTGTATGCAAACTTAGGAATGCATTCACCTGATGGTTAAGTTGACGTGCTCACGCTGTAGTCATTGATCCTTGTATCATAGTTTCAGTTTTTTGAGCTTGTTGTGGAGTCGGCACAGTTGTATCTATGGAAAGGATGTCCTCATCATTTAGGGGCCTAGATGCTTTCAATCTCCCCTTTTTTTGGTAATTGATGACAACATAAGCAATATTTGAGAAGAATAAAGATTTGGATATACTCCTTGTTAGAAATTTGTATATCACAATTATTTTTAATGTTTGGAAATTAAGAGTATGAAGAGTTTATTTGCATTTGAACGAATAAAATTAAGGAGAACTCCCCCTAAACATGTGCATCCAAATTTTAGATAAAATTTTTGCATGGTCTCCTTTGATCGCTTTAAATGAAGAGGGCATAAGCATCACATAATATCATAGCACAATATTCAAAGAGATGCATCAACAAGGAAATAGTAATTTAGAGCATAATCCAAACATAGTTCATTACATCATGCATAGGAAATTTAAAAGACTAAGCATCCAAAGAGTTTAAACATCACATGGTTCATTACACCATACTTTATTACATAGCAAAAATAAAAGATAAAAGTTTATTTTGCTTCAAGCCCCTTCCACTTCAAGCTTCCATTCTTCTCCTTGCTTCACTTCTTCCCCTTTGGCATCAAGATACCAAAAAGAGAGCTAGTCCTGGGAGGCACGAGGAGAAGGAGTGCGACGACGACAATGGGTGTAGCGGGTCGGAGAGGGTGGACGAGCCACAACACTCTCAAGGGACGAAACGCGATCCCCGAGAGATGAGACCAAGGAAATCAGGGTAGCAACTTGATTGGAGGTCTCAATCTGACGCTCCTCAAGCCTAAGGGCCGTGGAGTAAATCTGAGACAACGTGACAACGCCTTCGCCCTGGGGAGGAGGATCAGCAGGTGCATCTGGCTGTCTATGAGGACGAGGAGGAGCGGGAACTGGAGGCTCTGCACGAGGCTTGTAGGGCTTATGCACTGTCCTAAGTGGTCCTCTGTACCCGGTCTTTCTAATGATCAGAGCCATGATATATGGTGCATAGTTGATCCTTCGGACTCTGTCATTCTTGTTGGCATCGATCTCCCTAATAATGAGGTCCACCACATCAAACTTTTGGCCGCGCATAATGTAGTCAATCAAGTTCCAAGCATGGGCACGAATGTCGTCATAGTTCCCACTCTTTGGGAAAATGGTGTGATTAATGATCCTGTTCACAAGGCTTGGAATGGGAAGCAAACCTGGCAGCTTTCCTGGCACACACCCAGCCGTCCTGTCATAATACTCCGTGTATGCTGAAATGGGTAGTGCCGGCCTACTGTATACCTTTTCATAGGCACAAGACTCAGTGTTAAGTGCCAACTCAAATTCATGCTTCGTGCTATCCATAGGCTGCTGTCCAGTCATCCAGCATACGTGCTCATAGTTGGGAGAGATATAGAGATTGGCATAGAACTGCCGAATGATCTCCTCGTTGTAACTGGACTGAAGAGCAACAAGTTGGTGAATACCCGCTCGCTGAAAGAGTCGGTAAGCACCATCATATTTGTCAATCTGCGACAAATGGTCCCAATCCACATACTTGTGCTGTGCAAACCAGCGAGAAGGACCATACATCTGCACATACACTTGCTCCTGGGATTTGGTATGAAACTTGGGATTCTGTGAGTTCATGGGGAGGACATACTGACTTCAGCGTCACAAAATTGCATAATCCTCACTGGTGATCTTGTTAAGGTCCACTTCAGGTTCTTCTGCTGCTGGCATTTCCTCATCAGATGCCTCATACTCCTCGCTTTCCTCATGTGAAGCCTCAGACTCACTCTCAGAGTCGGAGGCAAGACCTTTGCCTCTATCCTCGTGTTCTGGCTCAGGAAGGGCTGCGGAGGAGGATTGACCCCGAGTTCCAACATAGGTCTTATGGGAGGTGTTCTTCATCCTCGGCATCTTCAAACACAGATTAAGACAACAGGGAATGAGATAGGATAAAAGAGGTACAGGTTTGAATTGAAATGGAATGAAACTTCTGCTGTTTCAGGAAAATCGAAAGTACCGACAGTCTAACTGCGGAACTTCCAGAAATCCGGTAGTTCTGGCATTCAAATTGTGGAACTTCCAGGACTCCAGTACTTCCGGCTGCTCGAGCGGTAGTTCCGATTTTTCTGAGTCATTTCTAGGGCAAGTTTAATCTTTGAATTTTTGGGGTATTACTTGGATTGAATCCAATGCATGTATGTATAAACATCATAATACTTTGCCGGAAGAAATTACAACAAAAGTCATCGCATTTGCAAATTAACTAAATCCTAGCCCTAGGGTTCTTAGAACAAGATGAAGGAGATGAACCCTAGACGTGAAGGAAAACACCCAAAAACGAAGGAGTGTCCTCAGATTCGAAGATCGGGAGTGGGGAGTGGTTTTTGGGAGAGAGGAAGTGAGGGAGAGGAAAAGAAATGTAGAGTGCGGTTTTGGGAGATGAGGGGAAGAGAAAGAGAGAGGTATTCAATAGAAGGGAGTAACGGCAGGGAGGTTGGCGGTTTTAGGAAAGGGTATTAAATTTTGCAAATATCGGTAGTTCCGCGCTTAACGCTCCGGAAGTTCCGCTTTCACAGGAATATCAGAAGTACCGGTGAAACAACGCCGGTAGTTCTGGATTTTCTGGAAAATCGGAAGTACCGCACATATAACAGCGGTAGTTTCGATTTTTCTTGAACTTTTCAGAATTTGAAATTTAGAACTCAAAATAATGCAAATGATCCCTATTTTTGCACTCAAATAAAATCATTCAGGATAATTATGCATCAATAAGGCTATTCCTATACTTGGAACATAATTTTTATGAAAGTAATCAAAATTTTTTGCCCGAAAAAGGAATAATTCAATGAAATGCCACAAAGGAACATCAAATGAGCAAAATTGAATGAAATAAGAGTTCAAGCTACATTTGAGTAGTCTATGACATTTAACTCATTCCTCAATTTGCAAAAGCGGCTTTCATCTAGAGGTTTTGTGAAAATGTCCGCTAATTGATCTTCGGTTCGGATGTGGCTAATTTGAATGTCTCTGTTACTTACATGATCTCTCAAGAAATGGTGATGTATATCTATGTGCTTGGTTCTTGAGTGTTGAACAAGGTTATTGGATATTTTGATGGCACTATCATTGTCACACAAAAGAGGCATTTTATCAAATTTAATTCCAAAATCCATCAAGGTTTGCCTCATCCAAAGCAATTGAGCGCAACAACTACTGATGGAAACATATTCGGCTTCGGCGGTTGAAAGGGCTACGGAATTTTGTTTCTTGGAAGACCAACATACTAAGGACCTACCTAGCAATTGGCATCTACCCGAGGTGTGTTTATTTTCTTGGAAGTGTGTTTGTTTTAAGCATTTAGAGCCATGAAGATTATCCAAAATGACCATTTGAGTATTACACCAAGCGTATGCTATCAAGATCATGACAAGACATGTATAATCAAGCTAAGCCAAATAAGTCACAATTTGAAAATTAGTCAAATTCCTTAGTGTCGTAGGGGTGGCCCCCACCTAAGCCCAGCAGGTCTGGTAGGAGATTATAAGGCCCAGAATAGGCCATGTGTAATGACATAACTGCCCCAGAGGGGATAACCAGATGTAAGGGCATAACTGTAAAAGCACTCCTCATGTGTATATATATGAGTACAAGCCATGGGGAGAACCGAGGCCATTACATTCATCATCATCACTCTCCACTACCATCTCTCTCTCTCTGTTTGCTCTGTAGCCACAACAGTTGGCGTCGTCCGTGGGGAGGACGAGGACAAGCCTGAAGGCCGAAGAAGAAGGATGGCACCGAAAAAAGCTTCACCAGCGGCGGCGAAGGGAAAGAAGACGGCTGGGCCGGAGCGGCGCGTTAATACCAGGGCTTCGGCATCGGCCGCCGAAGGAGTCGGCGGCGGCGTAAGCGCAGTGGTCGCGGGCATCGACGCTCGCGCTACAACGACCGACCCCGCCAGCACCGCTACAACGACATCCAACCCCGTCGCGGGTACTGCGGCGACAGCCCCCGCCACCCTCGCCGGTAGCGCGGATCAGACGGCCGGGGGTAACCGCAACGAACCATCCAGCGGATCTGGAGCTCGTGAGGCGATGGTCCCTGCACCGACCCGTCCGCTGGGCGTTCCGGCGGACCCGACAGCACCTGTGGTGGAAAGCGCCCTACTAGCAGCCCTCAACGCGTTCCAGCGGGAACTAGGAGACCTTCGCGGAGCCGTCCGCTATATACAAGAGGCTCGGAGCCAGCAGGTCGCGCCAGTAATCGCGCCCGAGCCCGCGCCGGAGAAGGCGGACAGCCGCGAAGCCCCCACGTCCAGCCGCGTGCCGTTGAGGCGCGTAGATCCGGAGTCCCCGTTTTCGGCGGGGCTGCAGCAGGCGGCGTGGCCCGAAGACTTCAAGTTCCCTAGCGTCACCAACCCGTACAAAGGCGACACGGATCCTCACGAGTTCGTGCGCGTGTACGAAACCGCGATCGAGGCCGCGGGCGGAGATGACACCACGAAGGCGAAGGGACTCCCCCTCGCGCTGCAAGAAGTGGCCCTCTCTTGGTTTTTTACCATAGAGCCGGGCTCCATCTACGCGTGGGAGCAGCTTCGCGACCACCTTCAAAGCAACTTCCAAGGAAACTATGTCGAGCGAGTCGATGCGGACCAGCTCTTCGCTGTGAAGCAAGGACCCTCGGAGAAGCTCCGGGACTACTTCCAGCGCTTCGCCAAGATTCGATGCCAGGTAAAAGACATTAATGAAACCACCGTCGTTAATGCAGCCATACAGGGCCTTCGTCCGGGCCCGATGGCCGAGTACAACGCGCGGAGGCCAATCAAGACAGTCGTCAAACTCTTCGACAAAATGGACGAGTATGCGCAGGCGGAGGAGGATGCGCGAAGACGCAGCATCACCGCTGTCGGGACCCCGGATTTCCGAACCCGGACCCTCTGTGTATTACAGCACTAGTCCCAGATCGAAGCTAGTGCACACAGTCAAACAGAAATGATTACATAACCAACAACGCTTTATTACAATAATTGAGAGTACAGACCGAAAGGTCTTATTATTACAACTGAGGTTTCAAGACCTCACACACACACAAAACACAGCGGAAGCAGAAGATAAATCCAGCGATGACCCATCAATACGCCACAGGCAATTGACTGGGGAAGCGCGACCTAGAACTCCTGGAATCCTCCGTCGAATCCACACGCAAAGAAGTCGTAGTCGCCTTCTTGAGCTTCGTACTCCTCTGGTTATTATTTTTGAGTGTAGCATGTGAGTACATAAAGTACTCCGCAAGTCTTGGGAAAAATGCATAGATGCAAGGCTTGACAAAGGAAGGCTATATGGTTCTTTTGCACAAAGCAATATTTTAAAATTTCAATTACTACTAATTATTTTCGAAGGCATCAATTTAATAAAGTAAATGTTTTAGCAGAAACTATCATTAACTTTCTAGTGAAGGTTCCATCTACCAACACTAGCTAACAACTTGAACAAGTTTAATACTGCGGGTTAAATCCACCCTCTCTGGCTCCAACCGCCAGGATACCCTTCCGAGAGTTCCCTCCACTCCCGGAATACAAAACTTTTGATTTTTAAAATTAAAACCAAAAATCTACCATGTGAATGCATTCCTTGCCCGCCCTTGACCGTGGGCACGGCTATTCGAATAGTTTTACACTCTGCAGAGGTTGTACAACTTTACCCACAAGAGATAAATTATCCTAAAAGTCCACATGCTTCCTTTGGCATGAGACCCAGATAAAATATCACAAAGCCTTTACCTTACTCTAATCTAGCTAGATACCACCCGCTGAGGTTTCACCGCAGGTAGGCTAACCGCCCGAACCGAAGCCCCCTCTTGCGCCATATGAGTACAGTAAATCCCTGTCCCTCACTGTGAATAACCAGTCCATCCCTGGCATCCACTTTCCACTGGTGGCACCTAAACTAGACTATCGTAAGTTAGTCAGCTAGGTCGTACCCATATAGACTTGTGGTTGTACGGTTAATGCTCAGTCTGGACAAACACAAGCGTCGGTCCTTAATTGACTAGGGTGGAACATACACTTTACAAGATCTCGTGCTTCCTGCACCAATCCAAACTAACCATCCACCCTAATCTAAACCAATTTTCACATTTTAGTTTATTTTAAAAGAACAGTGGCAACTCCAATCACCACTAACTTTATAAAAACAAGGTATTACAATAATTCATAATTTCCCATTTGCAAGATTTGTGAGGTATTAAATAGCGAGACTAAGCATTATACTACCATTCCACTATTCACAAAGATTCAGTAATAATCTCATTATTGAGACAAATGAAACTCTAGGGTGACAAAGGTACATGGTATTCAATTTCAATGGAGGGTATAACAAGGTTGGTTTAACTAACCCTTAAGATTTGAACTAATATTTTATATAAATAGCAATGCACATAATTTAAAATAATTAAAACATTTCAAAAATCATAGGTTCGAGATGATCAAAGGAGACTTGCCTTCTTGCACACTGTCTGGACCTTCTTGCTGCGGGTCGGGAAAGTTTTCGGCAACGACGGGTTCTACGCACGAAAAGACTGAACAAACAAAATAAACTCAAATAAAATCCAAATAAAATCTAAAAAAAATTATAAAATATATACTAAGGGATAGATTATGGTTTTAGATGAATTTAGGAGAAAGAATCAACAGATTCGGAGTTCGTATGAGGGAGATCCAATATCTGGAAGTTTTGGACATCACATGAAATGATAACAAAATACGAGGATTACATTTTTGAATAGTACAATGTCGGTTGGCTATAAGGTGGCTGGCGAATGGGCAAAATGGAATGTTGGCAATGAGGCGAAGGTGGTGACATGGGTACGGCGACGAGGAACGGCGGCAATCACCCGCAGTGAGTGAAAAACTGCACCGACGGCACAGTAGCGACAACTGCAGGTTGGAGAGAGATAGTACCGAGTATGGAACGTGGAGATGTAAGGTGAGCGTGAGATAGTACATGGCATGGTGAAGTTAGGAAAATTATTGGCTAAGCTGAAAATTAATCGGAGACGATACAATCGACGTTTGAATGACGATAGTGGAGAAACAGGAAAATTTTGATATCTTGGTGCTCGGTAGAGCGAATCCAAAACCATTTGAAAGGTAGCTACCTGGGATGGTTTGGCACGATATGACGCGAACGGATTGGGGAAAACATCACTGGATAGACGGGGACACGAGATGCCATTGGCGGCCATGGCGAGGTGTTGGAGGCGAAATTTTGTGGAGGCTTTTCGGGGAAACGGAAGGAAGCACGGCGTAGAACGCAGTGAGGCAAGTCTAAGAAAAATTATGGCATGGGCTAAGGCTTACCGGAGGCGACGAATCGACGTCGGGAGTCACAAACGGCCATTTTCACGGAAAGCTCAATTCCTGACAATTGGCTCCACGAAAAATTAAACAAAATGGTAGAAAAATTTCTTAGAGGCTAGGACACAATATGACGCGAACAAAAATCAAAGCGCTTACCAAAAAGGGGTGTACGCGCAAGGTACAGTTTTAGTGTCTGGGCCTGACAAGGTCGACGAGGACTCGGGGAATCTTTAGGCGAGGGCGATGGAAGCACGATGTAGAATGTGTCGAGGCAAACTCAACGGTGCGAACGGCTCGGCCAAAGGACATCGGACGGTGGCGGAACACGGTGGAGAAGACATTTTGCGACCGTCGGGTTGACATCGGCGTTCCGGGTAAACGGAGAGGAGTTAGCATGTGGGGCTTGCGGCGAAACGAAGAGTAGAGTGTGGGGAACGTGATGCTCACCTTGGTTTTGGTCGGGCATGCACGGACGGCCGGTGGCGATGCGAGGAACGACGACGCGCTATGGCCCACGGTGGCGACGGTGCTCCGGCGAAGTTCCGGCGAAGGCGAGGTGAGCACCGCGTAGAACGCGACGAGGCGAATCCGGGGATGTGCTCAAAAGTGGCGGGGCTCCACCGGACGAGGCGCAATAAGCCGAAGAACGCCGCTTGGAACACAAAAGAAAAACTCCGATTGCGCCCAAGAGAAGAGGAGTGGGGACTTGATATTTTCGGGGTTGAGTGAGGATGAGGAGGGGCTCACGGTGCTCCCTTTTATAGGGGCGGGAGAGGTCCGAGATGGGAGATCAAGAGACCATGTCCATCAATGGCATGGGTTAATTTCTCGCGAAACGGCTCATGAATGAGGGGAAAACGGTAGGGAATTGAAAGAGTTTGATGAGAGGAGATGAATGCAATTTATTTCACTAAAAACCGTTGAGAAATTCAAAAGTTATTGAAGCTTGAAGAATGGGTCATGGCGCTCGCGCGTGCTGCTCTCTGGAGAATCTTTCGAACGGTGCAAGATGATGAATAGTGAGGAGAGAGAAAATAATAATAAAATAATATTTTTTTAAAGAAAAAAAAATATATTCGAAAAATTCAGAAAAATTCTATAAAAATCCTTGGAAAACGAAAAGACTAAATAAAATAATTTCGGATTTATTTGAGGTATATTTTAGCCATTTAAAATATTTTTACTTTCTAAGCTTTAATTTAATTCAAATAAATTCGAAAATTCCAAAAATTTGAAAAGAGGATAGAAATGGATATATTGGAATTTTTGATGAGTTTAGAAATTTGAATGGGCTCATTCGGAGTTAAAATGAAGAAATACGATATTATGGTAGTTTAAAAGGAGAGAAAAAGAATAAACTGATTTTCTGGAATTATTTTTGAACTGAAAAAATCCGATTATGACATCATCAAGGGAAATGATTTTCAGAGGAATTATAGTTCTATGGAAAAGAGATTTACATGTCAGGGTGTCGTCAGCAAAGATTTTGATTTTCTGGTCGAATTATTTTTCAACAGAACAAGAGTTTTATTCACTGACAGGTGGGACCGGCTTTTGTGGACTGGGTTCATGGACCAAAGAGAAAGCTGAGGTGGCACACTTGGCTGGCGTAGCGCTTGTGTGGCTCATGGTTGCTGAGGTGGCGCACTGGGGCTAAGGGCATCGGCAGATGGCGGCGCTGCTAGGGTCGGCGAGGGGTGCGTGAGAGGGAGGAAAGGCACGGGGAGTTAAGTGCACCTTGGCACGACACTCGAAAATTCTCGATGGTAGCCAGCGACGAGGATGCAGGGGTGGCGAAGTGAGGGCGTTGGCAGCAGGGCTCTTCGGCGGTGGATTCACTCGGTGGAGGCGACGAACGGTTATCGGTTACACCAAAGTTAAGGACGACGCAAAGACGAGTAAAGAGGGAGATAAGCGGGGTTTAAAGCGGGGAAATGGTGGCGGTGGAAGGTTGAAGAAGGCAAGAAGAAAGAAGAAGCTGACTGGCGGGGTTGGGCTGTCAGCGAGAGGGAAGAGAGAGGAGGAAGGAGTGGACAGTCGGATGAATGCCACGAGGCGAAAGAGAAATCAGGGCCATCGGATTAAAACGAAGGGTTAAGTGAAGGCAGGTGACTGAGATTAAACCGGGCGAGGATGGATTGAATCAGGGAGCGACACGTGATGGCCGAGTAGAGAGGTTGAGGATTAAATTCGATTTAGATTTTTCAGAAAACACAATTTAATTTTAAAAGGGAGTTTTTAATTTCTAGAAAATCCTGGAAATTTTTATAAAATACAGCATTGACTTAGGAAAAATAAATAAACTTATTTTTGACTTTGGAAAATGAAATAAATTTATTTTGGCTTTTATAAAATGAGAATTGTTAACTTTTCTTACTTTAAAGCTTGTAATAAAATCCAGAAAAGATCCAACTAAGCTCCAGAAAATCCAAATAAAGTTCAAATACTTTAAAATAATTATTTTGCAATTAGTTTTAAAGAAAGCAAATTTTTGGGATGTTACAAATCTACCCCCTTAGAAAGAATCTCGACCCCGAGATTCGGACGGAGTAGGAAAAAGAAAAGAGAGGGAAACTCGGCTCTTCGGTCATCTTCACACTCCCAAGTTGCTTCTGATTCTGAAAAGATACTTCACTATACTTTGTAGAGCTCGATATTCTTGTCTCTTGTTCGATGTTCAGCTGGCTCTTTGATTTTGACTTGTTTTATTTTTGGTACTCTGAAGCATTCCTTTAATTGAGATATATGGAAGACAACTACAAATCGGAAAATACATCTCCAGTCGCCTATAATCTCTGTGCTAACTTCATTTGCCCTTATCATATTGATTAATTCAAAATTCCATCAAAAGGGCTTAACTTCTAGTGTTCATCCGACAAAAGACATAATTATTCATCTTTTCAAAGGTGCTTCATTGCAGAATCATATACCACCAATGCACCTCGTTGATCTCACATTGGTTTCCACAAATAATCCCATAAAATTTTATTGTCTATACTTATTCGAATTTGACGGCAAACCATAGAGTTCTTCTAATAAGAATCCAATGATGTTGTAATCTGTGATTTCCACCAATACTTTATGATCCTTGTCTAATCCAATAGATTCATAACTTCCATAATTAATTTAAATCCTCCAGCTTAACCATTTGAACATCATTAAATGATTTAGTCAATTCATAAATTAAAATCCAATTATCTAACAATGATATGATAAATCCACAAATTTCAAATCAACATATCAGAACCCACTTTTCGATGATAAGATTAATCCACCAAAATCAACTTCTCGAAAATCATCATTTTGGTTCCACCAAATTTGAGTGAATCTGAGTACCACAATTAATTTTTATCGAACAATCTATCTTCCATATTTGACTTAAATCCACCAAACTTAAGCCTTTGATCATCCTTAAATGATATATTCAATCTCATAAATTAAAATCCAGTTATCTTTCAACGATCTGATAAATCCACGAGTTTCAAATCAATATCCCCTTTGCAATGACAAGAGTAATCCACCAGATATCTAAGTGTATTATCTTCCAGAATTGCACTGGTATCCACTCATCATCAATAGGTCCACCAAACTATGATAATCAATTAATTCCACAAAATTTATCCGCTCTTCATGATTCAACCAAATCAGACAAAATTGATGTCATAAATTGTTTATGATAATCCAATCTTTTAATTTCCACCTTTACTATATCAAATTCTTAATATTAATTCTCCAATGATCATAAATAAATCCTTCAACTAAAATCTTGTTTTACATCCAATTACTCCTTTCAATCCAAGATAATAAATCCAAGGCACTAAGTTTGGACACTCCCCATGATCTAATTAGCTCCACCAAGTTCAATAATGTGATCATTTCTAAGATCTATTCAATCCACAAGTGTTACAACTTTCATATTTATTCATAATCCATTGGTATCTGCAAATATACCTTTATTACTTTCGAATCACCCAAGAATTATCCAATCTTGTCAATTCTAAATCCAAATATATCACACTAGCAACAATCCTTCAAATTACCTAACTTGACATCTAAGAATTAGGATGACTTTCCTGATAAGAGTACTTTCCGTAAATTTAGTGATCTTCCATATATTCTTAGTTCTCAAATATTTTCCAAGCTTGGACTACTATAGAAGAATTTGGAACTTGCACCATCTGAAGCAGCAACGAGGATTAGTACAAGGTAAGAGGGAAGTAGCATAGGTAAGAGGTTGGGGAACAACTAAATAACATCCCAAACAAACACACAAGAGAGAAGTAAACTCCAACCAGGAGAAACTTAGCTCGAAAACAAAAATAGTTTTTAAAGATGGTTGTACTACAAGTACACAAAGACTTGGTACAGTCCATCTAACACCAACAAGCAATATACATAAGCGTTCTAAAATCGTAGAGCTTTACTTGGGTACTATAAACAAAGGAACTACTCTTCAAATCTTCATGACGACACGGTCCTCTGGGTGCTTCACAGACTTGATCTCTCTAACCCATCTATAGAAATTACAAAGTAAAGTGGATACAATTACCATTCTTAAAAGTGAGCAAACATATAGATAAGATAGAATATCCTGACGAAGGTAAGGATAGAAAGAAGAGAAAAGATGAGAATAGCACATTATTAAATTTTTATTTTATAAAATAAAATTTGAAGCTTTTCTAATAACGACTATTCTAACTAGGTTACGCCCTACAGTCAAATTGGCTCTGATACCATCTCTGTCGGGACCCCGGATTTCCGAACCCGGACCCTCTGTGTATTACAGCACTAGTCCCAGATCGAAGCTAGTGCACACAGTCAAACAGAAATGATTACATAACCAACAACGCTTTATTACAATAATTGAGAGTACAGACCGAAAGGTCTTATTATTACAACTGAGGTTTCAAGACCTCACACACACACAAAACACAGCGGAAGCAGAAGATAAATCCAGCGATGACCCATCAATACGCCACAGGCAATTGACTGGGGAAGCGCGACCTAGAACTCCTGGAATCCTCCGTCGAATCCACCCGCAAAGAAGTCGTAGTCGCCTTCTTGAGCTTCGTACTCCTCTGGTTATTATTTTTGAGTGTAGCATGTGAGTACATAAAGTACTCCGCAAGTCTTGGGAAAAATGCATAGATGCAAGGCTTGACAAAGGAAGGCTATATGGTTCTTTTGCACAAAGCAATATTTTAAAATTTCAATTACTACTAATTATTTTCGAAGGCATCAATTTAATAAAGTAAATGTTTTAGCAGAAACTATCATTAACTTTCTAGTGAAGGTTCCATCTACCAACACTAGCTAACAACTTGAACAAGTTTAATACTGCGGGTTAAATCCACCCTCTCTGGCTCCAACCGCCAGGATACCCTTCCGAGAGTTCCCTCCACTCCCGGAATACAAAACTTTTGATTTTTAAAATTAAAACCAAAAATCTACCATGTGAATGCATTCCTTGCCCGCCCTTGACCGTGGGCACGGCTATTCGAATAGTTTTACACTCTGCAGAGGTTGTACAACTTTACCCACAAGAGATAAATTATCCTAAAAGTCCACATGCTTCCTTTGGCATGAGACCCAGATAAAATATCACAAAGCCTTTACCTTACTCTAATCTAGCTAGATACCACCCGCTGAGGTTTCACCGCAGGTAGGCTAACCGCCCGAACCGAAGCCCCCTCTTGCGCCATATGAGTACAGTAAATCCCTGTCCCTCACTGTGAATAACCAGTCCATCCCTGGCATCCACTTTCCACTGGTGGCACCTAAACTAGACTATCGTAAGTTAGTCAGCTAGGTCGTACCCATATAGACTTGTGGTTGTACGGTTAATGCTCAGTCTGGACAAACACAAGCGTCGGTCCTTAATTGACTAGGGTGGAACATACACTTTACAAGATCTCGTGCTTCCTGCACCAATCCAAACTAACCATCCACCCTAATCTAAACCAATTTTCACATTTTAGTTTATTTTAAAAGAACAGTGGCAACTCCAATCACCACTAACTTTATAAAAACAAGGTATTACAATAATTCATAATTTCCCATTTGCAAGATTTGTGAGGTATTAAATAGCGAGACTAAGCATTATACTACCATTCCACTATTCACAAAGATTCAGTAATAATCTCATTATTGAGACAAATGAAACTCTAGGGTGACAAAGGTACATGGTATTCAATTTCAATGGAGGGTATAACAAGGTTGGTTTAACTAACCCTTAAGATTTGAACTAATATTTTATATAAATAGCAATGCACATAATTTAAAATAATTAAAACATTTCAAAAATCATAGGTTCGAGATGATCAAAGGAGACTTGCCTTCTTGCACACTGTCTGGACCTTCTTGCTGCGGGTCGGGAAAGTTTTCGGCAACGACGGGTTCTACGCACGAAAAGACTGAACAAACAAAATAAACTCAAATAAAATCCAAATAAAATCTAAAAAAAATTATAAAATATATACTAAGGGATAGATTATGGTTTTAGATGAATTTAGGAGAAAGAATCAACAGATTCGGAGTTCGTATGAGGGAGATCCAATATCTGGAAGTTTTGGACATCACATGAAATGATAACAAAATACGAGGATTACATTTTTGAATAGTACAATGTCGGTTGGCTATAAGGTGGCTGGCGAATGGGCAAAATGGAATGTTGGCAATGAGGCGAAGGTGGTGACATGGGTACGGCGACGAGGAACGGCGGCAATCACCCGCAGTGAGTGAAAAACTGCACCGACGGCACAGTAGCGACAACTGCAGGTTGGAGAGAGATAGTACCGAGTATGGAACGTGGAGATGTAAGGTGAGCGTGAGATAGTACATGGCATGGTGAAGTTAGGAAAATTATTGGCTAAGCTGAAAATTAATCGGAGACGATACAATCGACGTTTGAATGACGATAGTGGAGAAACAGGAAAATTTTGATATCTTGGTGCTCGGTAGAGCGAATCCAAAACCATTTGAAAGGTAGCTACCTGGGATGGTTTGGCACGATATGACGCGAACGGATTGGGGAAAACATCACTGGATAGACGGGGACACGAGATGCCATTGGCGGCCATGGCGAGGTGTTGGAGGCGAAATTTTGTGGAGGCTTTTCGGGGAAACGGAAGGAAGCACGGCGTAGAACGCAGTGAGGCAAGTCTAAGAAAAATTATGGCATGGGCTAAGGCTTACCGGAGGCGACGAATCGACGTCGGGAGTCACAAACGGCCATTTTCACGGAAAGCTCAATTCCTGACAATTGGCTCCACGAAAAATTAAACAAAATGGTAGAAAAATTTCTTAGAGGCTAGGACACAATATGACGCGAACAAAAATCAAAGCGCTTACCAAAAAGGGGTGTACGCGCAAGGTACAGTTTTAGTGTCTGGGCCTGACAAGGTCGACGAGGACTCGGGGAATCTTTAGGCGAGGGCGATGGAAGCACGATGTAGAACGTGTCGAGGCAAACTCAACGGTGCGAACGGCTCGGCCAAAGGACATCGGACGGTGGCGGAACACGGTGGAGAAGACATTTTGCGACCGTCGGGTTGACATCGGCGTTCCGGGTAAACGGAGAGGAGTTAGCATGTGGGGCTTGCGGCGAAACGAAGAGTAGAGTGTGGGGAACGTGATGCTCACCTTGGTTTTGGTCGGGCATGCACGGACGGCCGGTGGCGATGCGAGGAACGACGACGCGCTATGGCCCACGGTGGCGACGGTGCTCCGGCGAAGTTCCGGCGAAGGCGAGGTGAGCACCGCGTAGAACGCGACGAGGCGAATCCGGGGATGTGCTCAAAAGTGGCGGGGCTCCACCGGACGAGGCGCAATAAGCCGAAGAACGCCGCTTGGAACACAAAAGAAAAACTCCGATTGCGCCCAAGAGAAGAGGAGTGGGGACTTGATATTTTCGGGGTTGAGTGAGGATGAGGAGGGGCTCACGGTGCTCCCTTTTATAGGGGCGGGAGAGGTCCGAGATGGGAGATCAAGAGACCATGTCCATCAATGGCATGGGTTAATTTCTCGCGAAACGGCTCATGAATGAGGGGAAAACGGTAGGGAATTGAAAGAGTTTGATGAGAGGAGATGAATGCAATTTATTTCACTAAAAACCGTTGAGAAATTCAAAAGTTATTGAAGCTTGAAGAATGGGTCATGGCGCTCGCGCGTGCTGCTCTCTGGAGAATCTTTCGAACGGTGCAAGATGATGAATAGTGAGGAGAGAGAAAATAATAATAAAATAATATTTTTTTAAAGAAAAAAAAATATATTCGAAAAATTCAGAAAAATTCTATAAAAATCCTTGGAAAACGAAAAGACTAAATAAAATAATTTCGGATTTATTTGAGGTATATTTTAGCCATTTAAAATATTTTTACTTTCTAAGCTTTAATTTAATTCAAATAAATTCGAAAATTCCAAAAATTTGAAAAGAGGATAGAAATGGATATATTGGAATTTTTGATGAGTTTAGAAATTTGAATGGGCTCATTCGGAGTTAAAATGAAGAAATACGATATTATGGTAGTTTAAAAGGAGAGAAAAAGAATAAACTGATTTTCTGGAATTATTTTTGAACTGAAAAAATCCGATTATGACATCATCAAGGGAAATGATTTTCAGAGGAATTATAGTTCTATGGAAAAGAGATTTACATGTCAGGGTGTCGTCAGCAAAGATTTTGATTTTCTGGTCGAATTATTTTTCAACAGAACAAGAGTTTTATTCACTGACAGGTGGGACCGGCTTTTGTGGACTGGGTTCATGGACCAAAGAGAAAGCTGAGGTGGCACACTTGGCTGGCGTAGCGCTTGTGTGGCTCATGGTTGCTGAGGTGGCGCACTGGGGCTAAGGGCATCGGCAGATGGCGGCGCTGCTAGGGTCGGCGAGGGGTGCGTGAGAGGGAGGAAAGGCACGGGGAGTTAAGTGCACCTTGGCACGACACTCGAAAATTCTCGATGGTAGCCAGCGACGAGGATGCAGGGGTGGCGAAGTGAGGGCGTTGGCAGCAGGGCTCTTCGGCGGTGGATTCACTCGGTGGAGGCGACGAACGGTTATCGGTTACACCAAAGTTAAGGACGACGCAAAGACGAGTAAAGAGGGAGATAAGCGGGGTTTAAAGCGGGGAAATGGTGGCGGTGGAAGGTTGAAGAAGGCAAGAAGAAAGAAGAAGCTGACTGACGGGGTTGGGCTGTCAGCGAGAGGGAAGAGAGAGGAGGAAGGAGTGGACAGTCGGATGAATGCCACGAGGCGAAAGAGAAATCAGGGCCATCGGATTAAAACGAAGGGTTAAGTGAAGGCAGGTGACTGAGATTAAACCGGGCGAGGATGGATTGAATCAGGGAGCGACACGTGATGGCCGAGTAGAGAGGTTGAGGATTAAATTCGATTTAGATTTTTCAGAAAACACAATTTAATTTTAAAAGGGAGTTTTTAATTTCTAGAAAATCCTGGAAATTTTTATAAAATACAGCATTGACTTAGGAAAAATAAATAAACTTATTTTTGACTTTGGAAAATGAAATAAATTTATTTTGGCTTTTATAAAATGAGAATTGTTAACTTTTCTTACTTTAAAGCTTGTAATAAAATCCAGAAAAGATCCAACTAAGCTCCAGAAAATCCAAATAAAGTTCAAATACTTTAAAATAATTATTTTGCAATTAGTTTTAAAGAAAGCAAATTTTTGGGATGTTACAACCGCCCTCGACCTCGTCCAGGGGGAGCACCCCCCGCGCGAGGCGGGGGCGGGTGGGCCCCCATCGAAGCAGGGCCGCGGCCGAGAACCTCGCGGAGACCCTCCCCGAAGCGGCGACACCGAGGTACAGGAAGGCTCTTCAAGGAGCGGGCGTAAGCCTCGGCGCCGCCAGCGCAGGACACAGGCGGCCCATCATGTCCGCGACACCGAGGGCACCCACCGAGGACCCGACCCCGCCTCACGGAGGGGAGACCGCGGGTCGGAAGGCGGACTCGATTACGGCGGCCAACCCCAAGCAGAACAAGAGCTCCTGCACTATGGCAAGTGATGCGAGGTGCACGGCTACGGCGATCATTACACAAGGGCATGCGCTGCAGTCATGGAGCTGCGGGGGGTGACGGCCGGGTCTCGGGCTCCGCCCCCAATGGAGGGCGCGCAGCATCGCACCATCAACGTCATCACCGGAGACTCCTCCTTAAAAGCTCCCGGGGAGCAGCCGCAACTGTGGATGCCGCCCCGCAACATCACCTTCGACTTGAACGACGCCCGGGGTGTGGAGTACCCTCACCAAGACCCCCTAGTCATCCAGGCCCACACAGCACGTTGTGACGTCAGGCGCGTCCTTGTTGACGGAGGAAGCTCCGCGAATATCTTGTTCGCAGAGGCCCTCGACCGTATGGGGATCCCACGAAGCCGGCTAGAGCAGCCAGGAGCTCCACTTCAAGGTTTCGGGTGTCAACCGCTGCAGGCCTTGGGACACGTGTCCCTTCCGGTCACTTTCCGTCAGGAGGGCAACAAGGGTAACATCCGGACCGAGCATGTCGTCTTCGACGTCGTCGATACCTCGCATCCCTACAATGCCATACTGGGTCGGCCCGCCATCAACTCTTTCGAGGCGATCCCACACTACGCGTTTTTGTGTGTGAAGCTCCCGGGCCCGGAGGGTGTTATCACCGTCTTCGGCAATCAGGACCTGGCCAGACGGGCCGAGGTCGGCAGCCGCGTTCCACATCGCCCGGTGCATGCCCTCTCCAGTGCGCGCGGCGACGGGCCCTCCGCCCCCGGATGGACGCCCAAGCCTCAGCCCGAGGGCGGAGTCAAGAAGGTGCCACTCCAAGCGGAGGGGCAGTTTGTGTCCATCGGCGAGGGGCTCCCACCGGGGGTCGAACGGGATCTGCTCCGAGTGCTTCAGAACAACGTTGACATTTTCGCATGGTCCCCGGAGGACATCAAGGGCGTAGATCGAGCAGTAATCGAGCATCGCTTGGCGATCCGCCCCGACGCCAAGCCGGTCAAGCAAAGGCTTCGGCGTATGTCAATGGATCGGCAGCAGGCGGCCAAAACCGAGGTCGCGAAGCTTCTTCGTGCTGGGGTCATCCGCGAGGTCCACCACCCAGAGTGGCTCGCTAACCCGGTGCTAGTCAAAAAGGCCAGCGGGGCCTGGCGCATGTGCATCGACTTCACAGCACTCAACAAGGCGTGCCCGAAGGACAATTACCCCTTTCCGCGCATCGATCAGCTGGTCGACGCCACTGCGGGGTGCGAGCTCATGAGTTTCCTGGACGCCTATTCTGGCTATCACCAGGTATACATGGCCGAAGACGACGAAGAGAAGACCAGTTTCATCACACCACTTGGGACGTTCTGCTTCGTCAGAATGCCCTTTGGCTTGAAGAACGCCGGTGCTACCTTCACCCGCCTCGTCGCTATTGCCCTGGCCGCCCAGCTCGGGAGGAACGTCGAGGCTTATGTCGATGACGTGGTGGTCAAAACTCGGCAGCTTGCTCTACATGGCCGGGACCTCCAGGAGACCTTTGACAACCTCCGGAAGGCGGGCATCAAGCTCAACCCCGACAAATGTGTCTTCGGGGTGCAGGCGGGCAAGCTCCTGGGTTTCCTCGTCTCCGGACGGGGCATCCAGGCGAACCCCGACAAAGTAGACGCCATCCTGGGTATGGAGCCGCCCAAGACTACGCGGGAGGTCCAGAGGCTGGCGGGCTGCATGGCAGCACTAAGCCGCTTCCTATCCAGGGCGGCGGAACGGGGCTTGCCATTTTTCAAGACGCTCCGCGGGTGCGACGGATTTCGTTGGGACGGAGATTGCGCGAAGGCCTTCAACGAGCTCAAGGAGCACCTGGCCAGCCTCCCCACGCTGGTCGCCCCAGCACCAGAGGCTCCCCTTCTGCTCTATCTGGCCGCGTCAGCCACCGCGGTCAGCGCCGTCCTCGTCTTAGAGGAAGGCGCCATGCAGCGGCCCGTCTACATTGTCTCCGAAGCCCTCCAAGGTGCCAAGACAAGATACACGGAACTTGAGAAGCTCGCCTACGCGCTGGTCATGGCCTCCAGGAAGCTTCGGCATTATTTCCTGGCCCACCCGATCACAATACCTTCCTCGTTCCCCCTGGCAGAGATGCTACACAATAAGGAGTCCACAGGGCGCATCGGCAAATGGGCTGCCGAGCTCGCTCCCTTCTCCTTGACGTATGCTTCGCGAACGGCAATCAAATCCCAAGTCCTTGCGGGTTTTCTCGCCGAATGGACCCCGCCGGCCGAACCCGTCCAGACGCACGATGACCCCGTCTGGACACTCACGATCGACGGCGCTTACGGCGTCGCCGGCGCAGGCGTAGGGGCAGTGGTCGTCACGCCCGAGGGGCAGCGTTTGTTATACTCGGCGCGCCTTGCCTTCCCCGCCACCAACAACACGGCTGAATACGAGGCGCTGCTCTTCGGCCTGGCGAAGCTCAAGGCAGTTGGCGCGAGACGGGTGCTAGTCCGCACCGACTCGCGCTTGGTGGCTGGTCATGTGGACAAGTCATATCAAGCCAAGGACCCTGAGTTGGCCAAGTACCTCGCGGCCGTGAGGGCGAGGGAAAGGCACTTTTTGGGCATCACCGTCAAGGCCATCCCCCGCGCGGAGAACGAGCAGGTCGACGCCCTCGCTAAGGCGGCCAGCCAGCAACTGCCCCCCCTGAGGGGGCGTTTTACGAGATACTAGCGCAGGCGGCCATCGCGCAAGACAACCGGGACACGGCACTCGTCCACCGCATCGACCGGCCAGGTGATTGGCGAGAGCCCATCTTCAATTTCTTGCAAGGCATCGCCGAGCCCGACGACCCCGCCGAGCTTCGGCGCTTGCAGCACCGCGCAAGGTCCTTCCAGGTGTTCGAAGGGATACTCTACAAGAGGGGGGTTTGCGCACCGCTCCTGCGCTGCCTCTCGACGGAAGGGGGAAAGGAGCTCCTGGCGGAGATCCACGCGGGCGTGTGCGGATCCCACCTGGCGCCGAGGTCATTGGTCGGCAAGGCGTTCAGGCAAGGCTTTTACTGGCCAACCGCCACCACCGACGCCCAGGACCTCGTCCGTCGGTGCCAAGGGTGCCAGTGGATGGCGCGCATCGTCCGCAGGCCCCCGACGAGCCTCAACCCCATTCCCCCGGTGTGACCACTGGCACGCTGGGGCCTCGACATAGTAGGACCACTTGCCCGAGCTCCAGGGGACCTCCGGTTCGTGGTAGTCGCGCTGGAGTATTTCTCCAGATGGCCGGAAGCGGTTGCCCTGGCCAAAGTAACTTCTGCGGCCATACAACGCTTCCTATGGCAAAACATCATATGTCGCTTCGGCGTGCCCCGGGAGCTCACGGTTGACAATGGCCTGCAGTTCGACGCCACCCTTTTCAAAGACTATTGTGACAGCATGGGCATCACCCGCCGATTCGCCTCGGTAGGGCATCCCCAGTCCAACGGGGCGGTCAAACGGGCGAATGGCGCCATCTCCGCCGCCATTAAAAAGCGCCTGGTCGGATTGCCGAAGGGCAAGTGGCCAAGCGAGCTTCACAGTGTTCTGTGGTCGCTTTGCACAACGGTAACGCGCCCGACGGGATTTACGCCGTTCAGGCTCCTTTTCGACGATGAGGCGGTGACACCCGAGGAAATCAAGGCCGGCTCGCGGAGGGTCCTCGTCCAAGCACCCGAAGAGGAGCGCCGTGTGTCCTTGGACCTCCTCGACGGGATACGGGCAGATGCAGCCCACCATGTTGAGAAGTACGCGCGACAGACAATACGTGCTCGGGACCGCTCTATATGCCCGCGGGGGTTCAAGCCTGGGGATCTAGTTCTCAGAGTAGCGCTCCAGGCGGAGACCGTTGGCAAGCTGGAGTCCAAGTGGGAAGGCCCGTACATCGTGATGGAGGCATTGCCGAAGGGGGCGTACCGCCTCGCCACGCTCGAAGGACAAGCCCTCCGGCACACATGGAACGCGGACAGGTTGCGGCGGTACTACGCCTAGAAGCAGGACAGCAAGCGTAGAGCCACCAGCCCTTTGTTATGCGATGCTCGCCCGCGCAAACGGGAGTTCAATAAAGGTTGCTGTTCCCAGAGCATCCCCTGTCCGCGCTGAGCAGAACAAAGTCCACGGACTTTAAATAAGCCGTAGCGTCGAGGTTTACCTCCGCGCGCGCGAGTCTCCGGACTATAAAGTAAGACGTAGCGTCGAGGTCCGCCTCCGCACGCACTAGTCTACGGACTCTAAATAAGACGTAGCGTCGAGCCTAGCTCCGCACGCGCGAGTCTCCGGACTATAAAGTAAGACGTAGCGTCGAGGTCCGCCTCCGCACGCATTAGTCCACGGACTTTAAATAAGCCGTAGCGTCGAGGTTTGCCTCCGCACGCGCGAGTCTACGGACTATAAATAAGACGTAGCGTCGAGCCTAGCTCCGCACGCACCAGTCTACGGACTTTAAATAAGACGTAGCGTCGAGCCTAGCTCCGCACGCGACAGTCTACGGACTATAAATAAGACGTAGCGTCGAGCCTAGCTCCGCACGCACTAGTCCATGGACTTTAAATAAGACGTAGCGTCGAGGTCCACCTCCGCACGCACTCTACGGAGTATAAATAAGACGCAGCGGGGGGACGCCTCCGCGCGCACTCTACGAAGTATAAATAAGACGTAGCATTGAGCTTAGCTTCCGCACGCACCAGTCCACGGACTTTAAATAAGACGTAGCATCGAGCCTAGCTCCGCACGCAACAGTCTACGGACTATAAATAAGACGTAGCGTCGAGCCAAGCTCCGCACGCACTAGTCTACGAACTTTAAATAAGACATAGCGTTGAAGTCCGCCTCCGCACGCGCGAGTCTCCGGACTATAAAGGAAGTCGTAGCGTCGAGGTCCGCCTCCGCACGCACCAGTCTACGGACTTTAAATAAGACGTAGCGTTGAGGTCCGCCTCCGCACGCGCGAGTCTCCGGACTATAAAGGAAGTCGTAGCGTCGAGGTCCGCCTCCGCGCGCACCAGTCTACGGACTTTAAATAAGACGTAGCGTTGAGGTCCGCCTCCGCACGCGCGAGTCTCCGGGCTATAAAGGAAGTCGTAGCGTCAAGGTCCGCCTCCGCACGCGCAAGTCTCCGGACTTTGAATAAGACGCGGATGCCCTCCGTGCGCGCTCTACGGAGTATAAACAAGGTGCGGAGGTCTTCTCCCCTTCGCGTTCGGCGGCAGGTAGCGCCAAGAATAAGGTACTACTCGGCTTCATTGCAAAAGCAAAGGGGTTACATGGTTACAAGCGTAAGAACTAGTACATCATCCCCCTGCCCTACCCGATCAACCGCTCAGCCTTGGCGCAGTGCGGACGAGCCCGTGCCGCCATCGCCGCGACGCTGAAGGACCCTTTCGAGCCACTGGAGGAGGTCCCCCTCCCCATGCAGCGTTTGCTGCACGGCGACCCTCGCTGCACCTTCCCCAAAGCTGCCCCAGATCTGTTGATGGAAGTTCTGCAGGCTAGGCCCGATGGAGCGGATGGCGTCCGACAGGACCTCTGGTCGGTCGGGAAGATCCAGTTGAGGATTTGCTAGCTCATGGGTATGTCTACACCCACAAGTGTGAAGCAGGGCGAGGGTGAAGCACGCACCAACGTAGCCGCAGTGCTCGCCAAACGTTCTGGCGCCACGAAGAGCAACGCCGGCCCCCTCCTCAATCAGCCCGAGCGTCTCCGACAGGGCCTCCGGCCCGTGCGTAGTGTCCGGCACTCTAATGCACAGATCTCGGAGGGCCTGGTTCAGAGACTCCATGGCCCGCCACGCTGACTTGGACGCATTTTCCAGGGCGCGGCTATTCTCGGCAGCAGACTCCACCAGCTGGGCGTTCTTCCCTTCCAGGACGGCGATCTGCTGCACCAAGGCGGCACGCTCCTCAGCCGCGGCACACTTGGCTTCTGTGGCCTCGAGTTCCGCGGCAGCCATGGCGCCCTCCAGCGCGCGAAGTTCTTCATCCTTCGCGGCGAGGGCATTGTTTGCTTCACGAAGGCTGGCTTCCAGAGCCCTCCGCTCCCGAACGCGGGCCTCGTCAAAGGACCGGCTGAGGGCAAGTGTCTAGCAAAAACAACAAATCAGCAGGCGTCCAGCAGTACCTTACAAACCGGAAGCGCACATATTTACCCTCATCTTGGAGGCCTGTAGCGTGAGCGCTAGGAGGTCCCCCTCGCATGACGACAACATCACTCGGTCAAGGCCGTTGTCGTCCCGCTCTGCGGCTGCGGTGAGGTCGCAAAATATCTCTGAGCGAGGAAGGAAGTCTGAGCGAGCGATCCCCGGCCCCAACGCGCCAGGATTTGTCGAGGCCACCGCCACATCAACAACGGCGGACACCTGCGGGGCACCCTGCACAAGGCTTCCGACTTCGCGCATACCTCCGCTGCTCGATCCTTTGCCGCGTCCGGGAGACTTCGTCTCGTCTGATGTTGGTAGAATGAGCGAGCAGATCGGAGAAAGTCTCGCGAAGTCAAGTGAAGAAAGGGACTTACGCCTACCTCCTGCGCCCCTCGTCGCGGTAGGAAGTGGCGCTGGTTCAACCACCCAGGGGAGGCGGGCGCCTCGACGGTCGGGGAGAAGGTCCTCTCGGCCGCGCCAGACGCCGTAATCCGGCGGCAAGGCCCCGCAACGGCGTATCGACCCCTCGCTGGCGGCGGGGACTAAGTCCGAGGGCGTTTCGCCTGCGGTGGCACAGGTGATTCTTCCACGGCAGCACCAGCTCCGGTTACCGTCGCCCCCACGGTTTCCTCTGTAGGGGGCGCGCCCCCGTCGGCTGCTGCGGTTGATAACGCACCTTCAACCGTGGTTTTCTCGCCAGGAACGACACCACCCCCCGGATTGACGAGTTCCAACTCAGCGATGACCGCGAGCCCGAGCACGGGCTCGTGGGTGTCGGCAGAAGGTGCAGGGGGATCCGAGGCGGCGCGCCCTTCCGAAGCAGTATGGCCAGGCCCACCGCCGGTCGCACGCCCCGTCTCAGCTGCGCTAGCCGTCGGGGGGGCTGCCGGGTCGCATATGGCAGCCGGGGAACGAGCCCGGCATCGCGAAGATAACACCCCCGTAGGGCTATTGCCGTCCTGAGCGCTCGGAGTCCCGGCGGGAAGCTCTTCCGGCACCGCGCGCTCGGGCACGGTAATGCCCACAGCCTCGCAGGTGCGGTTTACCCGCCCCTGCTTAGCCGCCTTGACTGCGGCCTCCCGAGCCTGGTGCTCCTTAAGCGTGTACGGGCTGAGGAGCGCCGCAACCGCGCGCTCCGCATCTTCTAGCCGAGACACTGCACAGGAGATCACGTCAGTCAGGCGGAAACCAAACAGACACAACGGCGCGCGTAAAGCGTGCTGGGCGACTTACAAGGAGCGGAGGGCGGAAGCAGGCGAGATACGGATGGATCAAACCCGTCCTCGCGGGGGCCGTTCTGTCCAACATACTTCCCCCGGGAGAAGAGTGGCGCCGCCCCATACATTGTGAACTCCTTGGCTAGGTCGCGCACGCTCATTCGACGGGCGACACCGACAAGACTCTGTAGCTTTCGCATGTCGTCGATCTCCGCCTTCAGACTCGGCGTACTGTTAAACGAGATCGGCCGACCTCGGCACTGCATTCCGCTCTTGTCGGTCACGGTGTAATAGAACCACCGCCGAGTCCAGCCGGACGCCCATTGCCCCGACGAGGCTGGCACAGGGAACAACGTCGCGCATGACGCCCGGAGCACGAAGTCCACACCGCCGAAGTTGGACATCGCCCCATTAACCTTTCTGGGTCGACACTGTGCGTCGTGCAGGGTGGCGAATAAGCTCGCGCTGGGACGCCACCCCTCTGTCCGCATCGCCCACGTGAAGACAGCTAGGCGGAATATCGCGTGGGGCGTCAACTGGGCTAGCTCCAACTTGTAGGCCCGCAGGACTTCGCCCACGAACAACGTGCAGGGCATTCGAAGGCCGGCGTTGAAGAACACGACAAAAACGATCGCCTCCATTGCCCCGGGCTTCGGCTCCGTCTCGTCCCGGCGGGGTAGGCGAGCCCCATTGCGATCCACGATCTTCCCCTCATCCACGAGTCGCTGCAGCATCCCTTCAGTCATGCGGCTCTTCTCCAGCACACGGGAGCAGCAGCCTCCCGAGTGCTCCATGGCGTTCCACCACTTGTTGGCGCGCGAGCTCCCCCGCGGCACCAGTCTGTACTCCTTGGAAGGATGGAACACCTCGCCCTGGCTAGGCAAGGAACCGCTGCGGGGATGGTAGGTGGCGTCGTCGTGGCTAGCCATCGCTCTTCGCGACAAGGGAAGAAGAAGTAGGGAAAGGAGCAACTGGCGCGACAATTAGCACGGGCGGAAGCAAGGCGGTAGATCAAAAAGCCAAGCAAGAAAGGGTGCCTCCACCTCAACACTAGCACCTTATAAAGGCCGCTCGCCTATCACATGGCTCAACGCACAGACAGATCAAATCCGCAGCGATTCGGCTGCCCAAGATTTGGAAAGAAGAACCGCCGGGGCCAAGAGGGCCGCGCCAGGTAGGTGGCCAAGCAGCACACAACGCCCCCACGCCTTCAACACGCGTCCAACTTCTCGGGAGACAAGGTGAACGGCCGCGGTCACGCAACCGCCCACATCCCACGACGCACCAGTCGTGAGTCGCCACGTGTCCCACCTGCAGAATGGCAGACTGCACGACGCGACAGCCTGACTTCTGCCAGGCCAGGCGTCGGCGTGATTCCAGCCGCCATTAAAAGCGCACTACCAGACTGCAAGGTCACAACAGCCCCGGAGCGCAACCATACCGGCGCCAAGCTCCAATCTCAGCACGGGGACGGAGCGCGCGCGCGTCTACTTCGAGCTAGGCGCCAGCATCTGCTGCCACCCGTTCGAAGGGTAGGGGACGGAGCGCGCGCGCGTCTACTTCGAAGGCGCCAGCATCCGCTGCCACCCGTTCGAAGGGTAGGGGACGGAGCGTGCGCGTCTACTTCGAGCTAGGCGCCAGCCTCCGCTGCCAGACGGAGCGCGCGTGCGTCTACTTCGAGCTAGGCGCCAGCCTCCACTGCCACCTGTTCGAGGGGTAGGGGACGGAGCGCGCGCACCTCGGCTTCGACTCGGGCGCCAGCCTCCGCTGCCACCCGTTCGAAGGGTAGAGGACGGAGCGCGCGCGTCTACTTCTTGCTAGGCGCCAGCCTCCGCTGCAAGATGGAGCGCGCGTGTGTCTACTTCGAGCTAGGCGCCAGCCTCCGCTGCCACCCGTTCGAAGGGTAGGGGACGGAGCGCGCGCGTGTCTACTTCGAGCTAGGCGCCAGCATCCGCTGCCACCCGTTCGAAGGGTAGGGGACGGAGCGCGCGCGCGTCTACTTCGAGCTAGGCGCCAGCATCCGCTGCCACCCGTTCGAAGGGTAGGGGACGGAGCGCGCACGTCTACTTCGAGCTAGGCGCCAGCCTCCGCTGCCAGATGGAGCGCGCGTGCGTCTACTTCGAGCTACACACCAGCCTCCGCTACCACCTGTTCGAGGGGTAGGGGACGGAGCGCGGGCGCCTCGGCTTCGACTCGGGCGCCAGCCTCCGCTGCCACCCGTTCGAAGGGTAGGGGACGGAGCGCGCGTCTACTTCGAGCTAGGCGCCAGGCTCCGCTGCCAGACGGAGCGCGCGTGCGTCTACTTCGAGCTAGGCGCCAGCCTCCGCTGCCACCTGTTCGAGGGGTAGGGGACGGAGCGCGCGCGCCTCGGCTTCGACTCGGGCCCTGTGAAGCCCTTCACCATGAGAGGCTCCTGTCGTAGGGGTGGCCCCCACCTAAGCCCAGCAGGCCTGGTAGGAGATTATAAGGCCGAGAATAGACCATGTGTAATGACATAACTGCCCCCAGAGGGGATAACCAGATGTAAGGGCATAACTGTAAAAGCACTCCTCATGTGTATATATATATGAGTACAAGCCATGGGGAGAACCGAGGCCATTACATTCATCTTCATCACTCTCCACTACCATCTCTCTCTCTGTTTGGTCTGTAGCCAGAACACTTAGCATGTCAAGTCAACCATGATTATAGTCTAGCTAAAGGTATCCAAAGATGATGCAGGCCATGTAAATAATCTAAGTGGAACCAAGAAGCTAGTATCGAGTCAATGTAGAGTGTTATAAGTTCAAGAATGAGACATTTGTTCAAGTACTTACAAGTTTTGTAATTGTAGCAAATTGAACACATTTGACATGATTTTTCTTTTAAAACTTCATGGTCGTTTTCCACCAAAATTTTAGTCATGTGCTAGATCTCAAGCCTTATGCGACCACTTCAAGCGAAAAGCTTAAGGAAATGATCTTGGTCAACCAAAACTCCCCCTGAGTTCGTGCCTAGTGCAATGGCAAGCCGTCTCATGAGAAAAAATTGGTGAGATCAGTTCTTTCGCACAAAAGAGATCTTTTTGCTTTCTTAAAAGGTTGTACTAACTCATGCTTCATCAAGAAACTAGTATAGATCAATCTAAAGCTCAATAAAGATTCAAGACTCAACTCAGCCTATTTGACATGGCATGAATCATAAGAGGATAACTAAAGGCAGACTAGTCTCAAGAGCTAACATGACATGATTTAATTCAAGTTGAGCATCTTAATCAACCTAACATGACAAAGACTAGACTACACATATAAAGTCATGATATATCTAGCAAGTAAGCATAGATCATGGCAAGATGTAATGAATTGGAAACATGTCATATTCGGATAATAATCAAAGCTCCATGTAGTTATATTACATTGCAGAAAGAAATGCAGAAAATCTAGCTCCCCCTCAACATATGATACACTTTTAGTTCAAGTTGAGTTATGTCAATATTAAGATCTAGAAGTTCCCAAATGAACTCCCCCTGAACCAAAGCAATGAAATCGAGAAGCTGGCAAGAAAATCAGAAAAGGCAGTCCTTAAAGCATAGATAAGATATAGAGGATACTATGGCTCAGACTGACTCCCATCTACCCTATATGACTCTAGGACTATCAACTGATCATCTAATACACTAAGGAGCAAACACATATCCTGTTTACCCGAGGGTGGCCCAACCCTCGCTAGAACCTATAAGAAGTGAGTGAGCTCAACCTAGTGAGAAGTGAAGCAGCTAATAAGCAGCATCCTAGAATCACAAGATGAGAGGAAGAAGTCTAAACAACTAGACAAGAGAAACACTCTAATCTATGCTAGAAGGACTAACCCCAATGCACCCATATGCAATGCAACAGAAAGGAGTAAAAGCATAATAAACAAAATAAAGCATGAAGTGCAAGACTCCCCCTCACAACAGTCCATAAGGACAGACCAGCCCAAGCGCTCCTCGCAGAGCTGAAAACCTAGAGCTATCCAAAGGCTTGGTAAAGATGTCAGCCAACTGGTGGTCACTCTCCACAAACTGGAGCACTATGTCACCCTTCTCCACATGGTCTCGAAAGAAGTGATATCTGATATCAATGTGCTTGGTCCGAGAGTGATGCACTGGGTTCTTAGCAATGTTGATAGCAGAAGTGTTATCACAAAAGAGTGGAACACTGTCTATAACTAACCCAAAGTCCCGTAGGGTCGCGACCATCCAAAGTACTTGGTTGCAGCAACTAGCGGCAGCAACGTACTCGGCCTCTGCAGTGGACTGAGCAACACCAGACTGCTTCCTAGAAGACCAAGAAACGAGAGAAGTGCCAATAAATTGGCAGGTGCCAGAAGTGCTCTTCCTATCTGTCCTACAGCCAGCAAAGTCTGCGTCCGAGTAGGCTCTTAGGGAAAGACAGGATGAGGAAGAGTACCAAATACCATAGTCAATGGTAGCTCGAAGGTACCGAAGGATGCGCTTCACCGCCTGGCCAAATAAACCACAACAGGATGAACAAACTGTTGAAGAACATGTTGTGGACACACCGGCACCACGTAGGTCAGAGATGTCACGTCGTGCACCTGAGAGGTACATGTTCTTGACTACTCAACAACGGGACATATTGTTGTTAGACAACGATGAGCCTAAGACCTATGAAGAAGCGATGGTGGGACCAGACTCTAAGAAATGGCTTGAAGCCATGAGATCCGAAATTGAATCCATGCACAGTAATCAAGTTTGGAACTTGGTTGATCCACCTGATGGTGTTAAAACCATTGAGTGCAAATGGGTTTTCAAGAAAAAGATAGACATAGATGGAAATGTTCACATCTATAAAGCGCGATTGGTGGCCAAAGGTTTCAAACAAATTCAAGGTGTTGATTATGATGAAACTTTTTCACCCGTCGCAATGCTAAAGTCTATTCGGATCATTCTAGCGATTGCTGCATATTTCGACTATGAAATATGGCAAATGGATGTCAAAATAGCTTTCCTTAATGGAAATCTGAGTGAGGATGTGTACATGACACAGCCCACGGGTTTTGTCGATCCGCAATCAGCTGGAAAGATATGCAAGCTGCAAAGATCCATTTATGGATTAAAGTAGGCATCTCGGAGTTGGAACATTCGTTTTGATGAAGTAATCAAAGGGTTTGGTTTCATCAAGAACGAAGAAGAGGCTTGTGTTTACAAAAAGGCTAGTGGGAGCGCACTCGTATTTCTGGTCTTATATGTGGATGACATATTACTGATCGGAAATGACATTCCTATGCTCGAATCTGTTAAGTCTTCATTGAAAAATAGTTTCTCTATGAAAGACTTAGGAGAGGCGGCATATATTCTGGGTATCAAGATCTATAGGGATAGATCAAGAAGGCTAATTGGATTAAGCCAAGATACGTACATTGACAAGGTGTTGAAAAGGTTCAACATGCAGGATTCCAAGAAAGGCTTCCTACCTATGTCACATGGTATAAATCTTAGCAAGAGTCAGTGTCCTAGTACACCTGATGAGCGGGATAAAATGAATGTGATTCCATATGCTTCGGCTATTGGTCCCATTATGTATGCCATGCTTTGTACACGTCCAGATGTCTCGTATGCTTTAAGTGCTACAAGTAGATACCAGTCAGATCCAAGTGAAAGTCACTGGATTGCTGTAAAGAACATCTTGAAGTACTTGAGAAGAACTAAAGATGTGTTCCTCGTCTATGGGGGTGAGGAAGAGCTCGTTGTAAATGGTTACACCGATGCTAGCTTCCAAACTGACAAAGACGATTTTAGATCGCAATCTGGATTTGTGTTCTGCCTGAACGGCGGTGCGGTGAGCTGGAAGAGTTCCAAGCAGGAGACGGTTGCTGATTCTACAACAGAAGCCGAGTACATAGCAGCTTCTGAAGCTGCTAAAGAGGCTGTTTGGATCAAGAAATTTATTTCTGTGCTAGGTGTGATGACTAGTGCCTCCAGTCCAATGGACCTCTACTGTGACAACAGTGAAGCCATTGCGCAAGCCAAGGAGCCTAGATCGCACCAGAAGTCCAAGCACATTCTACGGCGATTTCATCTCATCCGCGAGATTGTGGAGAGAGGCAATGTGAAGATATGCAAAGTACAAACGGATTTGAACATTGCAGATCCGTTGACAAAGCCGCTTCCCCAGCCAAAGCATGAGGCTCACACTAGGGCAATGGGTATTAGATACCTACATGGTTGACTCTAGTGCAAGTGGGAGACTGTTGGTGATATGCCCTAGAGGCAACATGGAGATGTTGAATATATCACATACTATGTTTATGATACATTGCTTTGTTCCTTGAAATAGACATTATCATTATTGATCAATGAGTATGTGACTTATTCATGAGACTCTTAATGCCAAAATGTTGCTATTTCTAAATGATCCCTGATTATATATCATATGAGGAACAAATATGATTCAAAGATCAGCATATGTATTGATTGATGATCATGTCTCATGGATCATGGTATGGAGATACCAAATCAATAATATGGACATGTGTTAGTGAACATATGTTGGATAGACCCGCCATGAGACACTGCAGAGATTCCATGTGTCATCAGTTGGTCTCAAGTAGTGTTTATGTAGAATCCTTAGACTTGAGATCATCATGGTTCCCAACATGAGTTGTAGCCTATTTTGGGACTACTAACCACTACTCCGTAACTGGGTAGTCATAAAAGTAGTCTTCGGGTTTGCTATGAAACATGTAGTGGGTTGTGAATGATCAAGATAGAATTTGCCCCTCCTTATGGGAGAGATATCTCTAGGCCCCTCGATGTAATGGATTATGAAAGTGCATGGCCATGCCAAGGTGATTGAGCAGTCAATCACGAGTTTATAATCCATCACGGAATCAAGAGAGTGATTGAGCTATTAAGAGGATGACACAGGTCTCGCCTTGAGCTCAATCTATATCGTGAGGCAAAGGGATTCGTATATGAGAACATTACAGGTTCAGCCAATATGATCTTTACGTATACTTTGGGGTTAATATGTCTTACTAGAGGCCGCTATTAACAGGGTGACCGGAAAGGCGTTTCCGGGTCGTGACCAAGTATACGTGAACCTACAGGGTCGCACACTTAACGGGTTGGAACACTAATTCGAATATGATTCGGATGTGGGCTCAATTCGGATAGAGATCTGGATAGACTCCTATTGGGCCTCGGTCCACGAGGCCCAAGTGAGGAGGTCTATATATGGAGGCGAGGGGCTGAGGGGTGCATGCTTCTGTTAATCCCGAGCCAAACCCTAGCCGCCACCTCCCGAGCCAAACCCTAGCCACTCGCGAGTGCTGGTACACTCGCGATCGGCGTTCCAGCCCCGGACGTGTGGATACCGGTGGAGGCGCTGCTCGTTGCGGCGTTGATCGGCATCAACAATCTACAGATTGGATCTTGCACGTGGTGTGGTTGATCGCGTGGAGGAGACGATCTGTTCGGGACGATCGACTACTTCCACTACTACCTCGGCGCGCGTGGTTGGATGGCTTCTCCAACTCTTCTTCCGCTGCGCTGCGCGTCTAGTGGTAACGATCCATGATCCCTCCTTAGCATGATGTCCTGGTGTGCACGGTAGAAAAGTTTTTTTTTCTGCTATTGTAGCCTACGCGCATTCCTTCAGGTCTTATCTACCTTACCCATCTCAAAACCATGACTCAACAGATAGGACTTAAGCCACTCATACCAAGCTCTTGGGGCCTACTTAAGTCCACACAAGGCTTTGGAAAGTTTGTAGACATGGTTTGGGTATTTGGGGTTCTCGAAACCTGGAGGCTGTCTCACATAGACCTCTTTCTCAATAAATCCATTGAGGAAGGCACTCTTAACATCCATCTGGTAAAGCTTAAAACCCTTAGAAGCTGCGAAAGCAAGCAGGATTCTAATGGCCTCAATCTAGCTACAGGGGCAAAAGTCTCCTCAAAATCTAGACCCTCAACCTGGGAGAAGCCCTGAGCTACCAGTCTAGCCTTGTTCCGAATGACAATCCCATCCTCACTCTGCTTGTTCTTGAACACCCACTTAGTCCCAATGATATTGTGACCTCGAGGGGGCTCAACAAGCGACCAGACCTTGTTTCTCTCGAAATTTTCTAACTCCTCATGCATGGCATTGACCCAAGACTCATCAGAAAGGGCATGACAAATGTCCTTGGGCTCGAATGAGGCAACAAAGACAGAATGGAGACATAAATGTGACATACCAGACTTTGAGCATGTGACTCGCTCAAAGAGATCTCCAATCATCTGCTCGGAAGGATGTTCCTTTTGAATATGTCAGGGAGGTCCTGGATGAGATGAGGAAGTGGCCTCTACCTCATGAGCTGACGAGGTAGGAACAGAGCCACTAATTCCAGAAGATGTGGAAGGCATGGGCTGATCTCCTCGAGGTACGGTGGAAGAAGCAGGCACCTCAAGGGGAGGAGGAACTGGATCGGGTAGACAACCCTCATCTCCATCCTCCTCATCGTCCACAAAGATGGGCTCGGACTGCTCTAAAGAACCTGAGATGTCGGGCCTAGTCCCCGGACTAGCCTCATCGAAGGTCACCTCACAGGTCTCTACCAACTTACTAGACTCGCAGTTCCAGACCCTATACGCCCGCGAAGAAGTCAAGTAACCAAGAAAGATCTCATCACAAGATCGTGACTCGAACTTGTCTAGGTTCCCAGATTTCAAAATGAAACACTTGCAACCAAACACACGAAAATAGGAGACATTGGGCTTTCGCCCATATCTCAACTCATAGGAAGTGCGATGCAAGTGTGCCCGAAGGAAAACTCTGTTCAAAACATGGCACGCGGTCGCTATAGCCTCAGCCCAAAACTTCATAGGTGTAGAATACTCATCAAGCATCATCCTGGCCATCTCGACCAAGGTACGGTTCTTCCTCTCCACGACGCCATTCTGTTGTGGGACGTGCAGAGAAGAGAACTGGTGCTCTACACCTATCTCATCGCAGAACCTCTCAAAGTAGGAATTCTTGAACTCCATGCCATTGTCACTGCGGATCGCTCGTAAGGCACCCGGGAGCTCAACAGAAAGCCTACTGAAAAGACCTCAAAAATGTGTAAACGTCTCATCCTTCGAGGCTAAGAAAAACACCCAAGAGTACCTCGAGAAGTCATCGACCACGACAAGAACATACCACTTCCCTCCTGTTGATTGCACTCGGGTTGGTCCAACTGAGTCCATATGAAGCAGCTGTCCTGGTGCATCAGTCATAGTCACTGTGATCGGAGGGTGAGAAGCGGCAACCATCTTGCCGTGCCGGCATGGAGCGCAAACAAGATCTTTGACCATTTTGTGTTTAGGCAGACCACGAATGAGATCATGGCCGCAAACCAGACTACCCAAAAAATCAAGAATTTTGCAAGCGTTTTTCTTAAAGCTCACCTCAAAATCGTCATCGGTAAGATGAGAAACAGGAAGTAAATTATACTGCAGCTTACTAACCAAGGCAACATCTTGTAAAATAAAAGACTCATTAACGCGCACTGTACCTTTGGCGATGACGCGCCTAGACGAAGCGTCTCCGAAGGTGATCGTCTCATCACCTGGAGCACGGGCTAGGGAAGAGAACCAACGAGAGTTTCCGGTCATGTGACGAGAACAACCGGAGTCTACAAGCCAAACATCTCCCTTCCCAGCCCGGCGAACCTGAGTCAAACAGAGAGTGAAGGCTCAGTATTGGGATAAATCAAAAGAGATTTTGGAACCCAATACTGAGTCACACGTCGAGTAGAAGAAGTAGCTACACACGACTGACCTCTATCTACCCTACGCTCTTTGTCGCCCAAAGAAGCAGAAGGTCTATGTGCAGACCTGAAGCTGTTGCTGGGTCCGACTGCTGTAGGAGAGCGAGTCGGAGTACTGGCAACATGCTGATCATGCCGCGGGTAGCCATCTCGACGGGGGAAACGAGATCTACCCTCAGAATAGCGGAAGTCACGACCAAAGGCATATCGAGGATGAAAATCAGTAAAACCAGAAAAACCAAATCCTCGATGCTGCCTAAATCCATCAGCTGTAGAAAACCTAGACCTCGTGTTAGTCTTAGGTGCACTCAAGGTCTGGGGCTGGCCCGGAATACACCTAAGAGCTGCAACACAGTCTCTACGCGCGATCTTGGCGCGCCTGAAGCATCGCTCGACCAAGTGTCCATCCTTCTGACAGAAGGTACAATGATACTTCACCTTCCGAGAGGTAGAAGTAGCACAATGGGGCTTCACCTTCTGAGAGGCCGAAGCAACAGGTGGAATCACCTTGCTGTCAGAAATCCCTTGGACAAAGCCCGCTGACTTGAATTGAACTTTCTCAGTTCTGGCTTGACCTCGATCACACCTGCGGCTATGGGTCTGAGCACGACAGGTGGATGCTTCCTAACATCCTCAAGAAAATCATATCCTAGACCTTGATTGAATTTGCAAATCTTGGACTGATCTAGAATAAGATTTAGCTTCTTCTTGCCTCCTACAAACCTCTCGAGAGTGTTCACAAGATACTAACACTCCTGAAAGAGAGAGGTGCAAGAAGAGCAGGGGGAAGAGGAGACAACAGTAGGAGAAAAGGAAGAACCAATAGCGAAAGGAGGAATGGCATGTGCACGCACAGTCGCCTCAACATTGAGGTCTTCGCAAGGACTAGGAGGGACATTCCTACCTCTAGCTATTTGGTCATCGTGTCTAAACGTCTCTACTCCTTTGTGCTTCTCCCCCACGCCAGCACACACATCACAACAAGATTGCGGTTGCTCTAGTAGGTCCTTAGTTAGTTTCACACATTTGTCATCTAAAGCAATCAACTCAGATTTTAGTTTTTCACAATTGTTACATGGTGAGCTAACAGGGTCCTTAGAAGCATATTGAGCCATTTTCTTGTTTTGATCAACCATTTCTTGAAATTGTTTAGAAACTGACTCAAGCTCAAAGGTCAATTTAGGACAGTTTGTACAAGAGACAATGGGCTCAAGTAAAGAAGCATGCAATTCAGCAATTTTATGATTTGCCCTTTTTAGGTTCAATTTTAAGTTATTGCAATTTTCACATGATTCTGGCAGATCAAGGAGCATAGTATAAAGGCCTCTAAATATATTGTCCTTATCCTCACATGAGGTGCAAAATGTAGTCTCAACAACAGTAGATGAAGGAGTAACAGTCCTACTCATCTCTAGTTCAGCCAAAAGACTAATATTCTCCACCTTAAGCATGTCAAGCTCAGAAGACAGACTATCATGAGAGGTCCTTAATTTCTCCATGTCATCAAGCAAGGCAGAGCATGTATCACATTCATCACGGGAGGGAGCAGATATAAGTGAAGTAAGCTCCCGTGACGATCTATCTACTTCCTTCTCCAACTCACTACACCTAGCTCTAGACCTAGCATGGAATTTCCTTAGCTTAAGAAAAGCATCATTAAGCTAGTCATAGGAGGGGTATACCTCATCGGAGTCAGAATAGAGCTCGCTGTCGCAGATCTCGCCCTCAAGGGCCATGAAGCACATGCCGGAGAAGTCGTCGTTATCCTTGGGTTCTTGATCACCCGTCCCATCGTCGTCGCTCCATCCCTCCACCTCGCTGAGGTTGAGTCGTTGAAGGCGGTGAGGACGCGATGAAAAAGCTTCTTGGCTCTGCCAAGGTCGCGGAACTTCTTCTTGCCTTGGACATGAGCTGGGGGCTTCTTGTTGCGGTTCTTGTCGATGTAGTCATTCTTGCTCACGCCGCCATAGTCGTTCTTTCCCTTCTCCAGCTTGGGGCAATTTTCCCGAATGCGGTTGGGGCCACCACACTCGAAGAAAATAATCGGGCCACTCCTCTTCCGATCTCTCAGTCTCTTGTATGCGTGGGAAAACTTTCTGGCTAAGAGAGCGAGTTGGTTTTCTGGAAGCTGCTCTAGTTGATCATCGGAAATTTCACACAGAGCAGCAAGAGAAAATCCAGAAGTAATGTCAGAAGATCCAGAAGCAGAGCTGGGATCGGTGACAAAGGCCATCGACTGCGACTTCGACCTACGAGAGACTATGTCAATCTCGTGAGTCTTGAGGCGTGAGTAAACGCATCAAGAGTCAGGGTCGAGAGAACTGTCGTGTCCTTGATGTTAGTCACCTTCATCTCCCAAACACGCAAGTCCAACGCAGAGAGCATCTGACGAGCATTATCCGAGTTGGGGTATGTAAGACCGACCACTCGGAGGTTGCTCAGAATCTTGTGAAACCACGCAAAACACTCATCCAAGGACTCGCCAGCGAGCATTTCAAACTTGTTGTAATCTTGCTTCAACTGGTCCTGCCGAACCGTCATGATCTGGGTGGCGCCCTCATTGTATGCATCGAGGGTCACCCAGATGTCGAAAGCCGACGTCAAATGAGAGATGCGATCGAATTCGCTTCTGCTCAGACCCTAAATTATGATGTTCCTCGCCTTAGCATTCTCCTCAACATCGACCATGTTTTCGGCATTGATGTTCTCATCGGCAGGAACAATATATCGGGCTTTGACCTTCCTCCAGATGGCATAACCCTGAGCCTGGATGTAGGTCTCCATCCGGCTCTTCCAAAAGGGATAATCGATGCCATCAAAGACTGGAGGCTTGGTGGAATACTTGTCTGTTGCCATGGCTCTAGAGACCGGTTAAGATCTACGAGGAAGAGCTAACCGGCTCTGATACCGATTGTTGGATCGAGATCGGCAACAGAGGTGGGGGTGAATGTTACTTTCAAATTTCCCCCAAAAGTATCCACTTAAAATGTTCTTCTCCGATAGCAACAAATGCTATGAAGAAAAGGGTTATGCCCACTGGAGACTCAAGCATACAGAAAGAATAACGAGGCAAATGACAACCCAGAAGGATAAGTGAACTTAATCTCAAAACAACATAGGCAGCAACCAAAGCAGGCAGGGGCAGTCAGACCGCTTGGCATAGGCCGGTCTGACCGCTGGTTGTGAGCTAGTCAGACCGCCTTGTCAACACCGGTCTGACCGGTTATCTGAAAGCCAGACATGCAGAGATTGGCAAGCTGACACCAACTGCGCAGAAAACACTGAAAATGCAGATTTTGAGCAGGTTGATGGATTTCTCCTGTTTTCCTCTGACCAAAAGAGTACAACAGAAACCTGAGAATTTGAGGTTTTGGCCAAGAATTGAAAAGACATAGAGAGCTGCACTGATTTTCAAATTGTCAGCTAATCTTTGGTTCTTTGACCATGAAGTTATGAGATTATATAAGCAATAGTCTTAGGACTCAGAAACTCATCTCAGTGCACCACCTTTGGAAGAGAAAATCAAAACATCATCAAACCCTAGTTTTTCAAGAACAGGGGAAATTTCTGACGAAGCTCAAGGAAAATAGAGAAATCAATGAATCTTACATTTGATCTTGAAAATGGAATGCCCAAGGGGTCTTGAGTTACTTCCCATCTCAGAACAATCAAGAGCCAGCCATTAGATCAAGGATTCAACTCAAGAACACAAAATCACAGAGACAAGCACTAAGTGCAAAACGAAATAGAAATCAGAAAAGCACATATGTTGATCTTTGAATCATATTTGTTCCTCATATGATATATGATCAGGGATCATTTAGAAATAGCAACATTTTAGCATTAAGAGTCTCATGAATAAGTCACATACTCATTGATCAATAATGATAATGTCTATTTCAAGGAACAAAGTAATGTATCATAAACATAGTATGTGATATATACATCATCTCCATGTTGCCTCTAGGGCATATCACTAACAGTGAGAGCAAGAGAGAGGGTGAGTTGGCGATGTGACGATGTCACTTCATAGGAATAGGTCACAGTGCGTAAGCCTCAAGGTTGTGGAGCTCCTTCAATGCTCCTACAGCATGCCTAGGGGAGAACGAGCTCGGAAGGGCATGAGAGAGAGGGAAGAAGAAGAAGAATAGTGATGGCATCGACAGGTGGGATCAGGGACCTTATGGCAATGGTAGAGAGAGAGCGGCTGTGATCGTGCAAAAATAGCACACCCGCAAGTGCACGGATTGCCACTGAAATAGCGGCGAGTGTCGTGTTCTCCACAGGGACTAGACTGAGGCTACCGGTGCTCAGCTAAAGCTAGGTCAATCAAAACTGGGGGAAAACTAAACCTAAAACGTCTACCGATTCAGCCGAACAAACAAACTACAGAACGAACTCTAACTCGCACGGACGAAACGATAAACGACTAGACAATCAAAAGACAATGGAACGAACGACCGTACGAATGGACGTCGTACGACCGAACGAACTAAACGACGACTAACAAATGACGCACGAACGACGACACGAACGACACAATGACTAAACGAACGAACACGACAATAGATCGACAATCTAACTAACTACCGACCGCGAGACAGCAAGAGGAAGTCGAGAAGCACGGAGGGAGTCTAGAAGCATGGGGAGGTCGAGAGAGAAAGAGAGAGAAGACGGTCAAAAGCTAACTAGACGACGACGGCAGGACAACACAAGCACAAAACTACGAACACTGCACAACTTAACTACCAATCGACCGTGGAAGGGAGAAAATAGGGAGGTCAAGAAGCAAGGGGGAGTCGAGACAACGCGAGGAGAAGGGAACGGTCACCGGCTAGCTAAATCGTGCAACTCTCAAGCATACACAAATACTAACACTGACAACAGGACATCAATACACAGGAAGCACACACACTGACCAAACTACTAACAGATCACAAATTGCATAGTTATCACAATAACAAAAGTACAGAACATGGCACAATAACAGAACTTATATCACAATAACAGAACTCAGATTAACAGGTAACAATAACATAACCACAGATCATACATCACGCTTCACAAATCAACATGCAAAAATGAGCAGTAAAGTGAGCAGTAAATGGAGAGGGGGAGTTGATTCAACCGAAGGGACTAGAAGCAGCAGACGAGAGGTGTCAGCGGCACCGTGGAGTAGTAGTAGTCGGTGTCAAAGAAGAGGAAGTAGGCAGCGGTGGAGAAATCGTCGGAGGTGTCGGTGGAAGGAGTGGCGGCCTGCGCTTGGTGGATCTCGGCGGTGCACTGGAGGACTGGTGTCGGCGCAGCAGCACGGGTAAGAAGGGGTGCCAGAGCTGAAGAAGAGAGGAGGGAGAGCAAGGCGGCGGCAGCCAAGATGGGAGACGACGGTGGATCTGGAGGGGCGGCCGGATGTGGCGAAGGAGGGAGGCACGACGGAGGAGCGGCGGTGGAGGAAGGTGGAGAAGGGAGGCGCACCGGTGAGCTGCGGTGGTGGAGAAGAAGAGAACGGGTGGCGTGGTGGCGATGAGGTGGCCGGAAGAAGGCGGCGCGAGTGAGGAGCAGCGGGGTGTGGGAAAAAGGGAAACAAGGCGGCGCACGGGAGGATCTGGAGCGGCGGCGCTTGCCGGTGGGAGAGCAAAGGAGCAAGGCGACCGGAGAAGGTGGAGAAGAAGGGAGGCAGTGGTGATGCAGGTGGCCGGAGAGGAGAAGAATGAGGCGGTGCTTGGTTCGGTGGAGCAGTGGGGGAACGGCGAATGGAGAAGTAGAGGACGGGAGGCGGTCGGAGATGGAGAAGAATGGTGGGAGAAGAGAGGAAGCAAAGGGGGCCCAGGGGAAGTGATGGAGGAGCAGCCGGGCTAATGGAGATGGGGGGATGGTGGACGCCGGTGGAGCTAGTGGCGGTGGGGATGGAGAAGAGGGGTGGCGCGCCGGAGGGAGAAGAGATGGCCGCCGGCGAGTTTGGCCCAGCCTCGCCGGCGCCGAGAGTGGAGAAGGAGGAGGAAAGAGCAATGGGGGCTAAGGGAGAAGAAAACTGGGCTCAAGATCTTCCACAGGCAGCGGCGGCGGCTTTGTGGAGATGGGGATTTTTTTTTGACATTTTTGCAGATTAGCCCTCAAATAATCTACGGTTTACAAGGATGTCCTTCCCCAATGTGATTCCTTCTGTTTTAGACCTCTAGAGCTTCAATTTCAGCGCGGTTTGATCCTATACATCCGTGACAACGCGCACATCGGTACGGAGCAGTCCCGAAAGTCCATAATTGTCGTTTATATGCCTCGATCGCGTCGGTCTGCTGAAAAATACAGAAAAATGTAAAATAGTCCATTTCGAGCAATTAAATATAGGAAAACTATGTAAATGATGATAAATGGTCTTGAAATGCGAAAAATAATGGGTTAAAATGATAGCTAAATATGTGTTAAAATGACGCATGTCATACCCCCAAGCTTAAAACTTTTACTTGTCCTCAAGTAAATGGCATGTTTTTATCGAACCCGAACAACAAGTAATCATGATGGTAAGAGATTAGTTAAATGCATGTAATAACTTAAAAGGCATACAACAATGTAAAATGTGATTATCTAACTTGAGTTTTATGGACCATCCATGATGAGAATGAATATTCAAGCAAAAATGCCAAGGTGATAACTATAGCATTTGACCAAATCAAGTTATACACATAAGTGTCGAAATACACTCAAGTGATCACGTGAATCCAACCAAAATTGTAAGGCATCGGAACTAGGTATAACATCAAGAATGAGCATAGCAAAGGGTCACGCTAAGGCCTATGTTATTTGAGACAAAGAGACTAATACTCGCATGATATTTATGAAAAAGCCCACACTTGAGCCATGATACCTTTTTTTGTTTGATTTTTAGCAAATTTAAAACACACTGGGCACTTGTGCCACATATTCAAACATTTGGGCAAACTTTGCCGCTTATTCGCACTCACACTTCACTTGGGCAAAACTTTGCCACTTATTCAACACACTTTCAAACCAATGTGACATAGTCACTTATTCCACACACTCACACATTGCATCATAATTTTTCTTTTCTTTTTTTAGATTAAGCATCTTTAACCGGTTTTCATTAATGCTAAGTAACACGTGTCCCGAGACATGGATACCTAGATAAATAAACCAAGTTATTGGCTCAAGATAGGACTACCCCTTTCACAAATTTTACATTCAAGTAAAATATCAATATCTAAAATAACATAAGCCAAAGCATGAAACTAAGATATGATCATTCAAGAGGCTTTGACTAGAACCAATTTAATCCGCAAATGGTCAAAACACATGTGTAACTCGCAATGAATCAAATGCTATATGACCACAAGGTTTCTAAGCACATCAAGGATAATAAACAAAACTCAAGATCTACAATATGATGCCAAGTGACTTAAGACATACAAGGAACTAGTGACAATATAGCTCAATGAAAATTTTGACATGACCTTTCTTGATTAATCATGGCATGGGCTCACATGGCCAAGATATACAATCACGCATAACATGAGAGCAATGGTAAAGGCCATATATCATCAACATAGGCATAATATGAAGCATAAAAATGACCATATATCATCAACTACATGACAATAAGCTCAAATGCTCACAAATATAATACAAACATGCTAGAACATCATCCATACACATACAAGTCCTCCCCCAAGCTTAAATTGAGCAATGAATCAAGAATGTTCTTAAAGGGGTAAGAAACAGCTCACCGGGCGTATATGATGCAATGGAAGTAGACCAATCATCCCATGCTTCTCGCATATATAAGGATGAAGATCTAGCACGGGCCCTGAAATAAAAATAAAGAAAAGAAAAGAAACCAACAAAAACTAACAAAAGATATGGAAATAAAAAGATAAAGAAATGCTCATTTGGATGTAGCGGGAGGAGGGCCAAGGACGGGACATGGAAAAGGCACATGCCCGCCCTCCTCATGAAATAGCATGCCTCAAAATCCACCTGGATCCCAAGGAATATCGACTCGAGTCAAGTCCACTCGCAATCGATGATACACAAGCGTAACCCTAGAAATAAACTCAAAAACATGGCAAGTATGTGTGATAGGGTCGACGCCCTCTAAGTCATCAATAGAATATCCAATCACGTAAGCATATCGATAAAGTATATCATGAGGACTATAAGTGAGGTGAGCACAATTGGAAATAGAGGATGTCTTGTTTGAGCCAAGGAAATCAATCCTGAGGTGGTCGGGGAAGAGTTTCCAAACTACCTGAAGTGTAGGTGACGTAGAATGTATGGTAGTAGAAACCTACAGAGGGGCGATGTCGACGAAGGAAGTAGCCGGTGGTGGATCAAGAGAAATGTGCTCCTCCTCAACATCGGAAGCAGCCCCCTCATCAAGATGTGGATCCTCAGAACTCAAAAGCATATCCATAATGAACTCGTCATCATCTGGTACAAAGCTCTCATCATCTAAATCTAGCTCATCACAACTCAAGAGTGGATCTACCGCAAAATCATCCTCATAGTCAAGAGTGAAACAATCATCATCAGGAAGTATGCCCTCATCATCTAGCTCAGTGTCAACACAAGGATCATCAGAGGGAAGCACATAACTATGACTCCAAATGAGATGTATGCAAAACGGACAGCTCGGGACTATAAATCTGATCATGATGAAGAGTAGGTAATTGCTGCTGAGGGGTAGGAGTAGAATGAAAACTTTAGTGGTGTGATGAGAGAGAAGGCTGCGGCTGACTAGAGCTCAAACTATACTGATCCATCTGAGGAGAAGGTGCATCAACTCTAGCTACCAAAGAATCTGAACCGGGCTTTTCATTGTACCACTGGAACTGATGGAAAGCCAGGTTCTCAATAAGAGTGAATGCGTCATCAAGTGTCTTGTTTGTGATTGCTCCACCAGCTGCTGCATCAACTAAAGATCGTGTGGCACATGTCAAGCCTCTGTAGAAGATCTGCAGAACAAGCCATCTCTCTAGACCATGATGGGGACATCTCCTAAGCAAAGCCTTGTATCGCTCCTAAGAATCATACAAACTCTCTCCATCAAGCTGAGCAAAACTGAAGATCTGATCGCGGATCTCAAACTGTCTGGATAGCGGGAAATATCTCTCCAAGAAAGCACATGACAGCTGATCCCAAGTGAATGACCTCGATGGCAAAGAGTAAAACTAGGTACGAGCACCATCTCGAAGAGAGAATATAAATAATATGCATCTGATAGTGTCTTGAGAAACCCCATGATATTTTACTGTATCACAATACTCCAAGAATATGCGAATGTGCTCATAAGGGTCCTCACTGGGTAATCCTCCAAAATGAGTCTCCTGAACCAAGGCAATCAGACCAGGTCTCAACTCAAAATCATCGACCTCAAATACTGGCAAAACCGGCCCTGACATAGCAATCTGACTACTCGGAGTCCAAAGATCATGAACTAATGCCATATCCTCAATATATACCTCTATCGATCAACCTACAGGAAAAGATGAGAAAAACCACAAAAAGAAGTAGAAATAGCTAGGAAAAGGGTTAGGGGTTAGCGATATATCACAAATATGAACAATGACGAAATGAAAGACAGGTCAGCACAAACACAAAAATAAGCAAAAGAAAACAAACAACGACCTAGTCTATAGCCTAACACTATCGCTCTAAGCTAATCCCCGGCAACGGCACCAAAATACTTGAGCGGCTGTGATCGTGCAAAAATAGCACACCCGCAAGTGCACGGGTTGCCACTGAAATAGCGGCGAGTGTCGTGTTCTCCACAGGGACTAGACTGAGGCTACCGGTGCTTAGCTAAAGCTAGGTCAATCGAAACTGGGGGAAAACTAAACCTAAAACGTCAACCGATTCAGCCGAACAAACAAACAACAGAACGAACTCTAACTCGCACGAACGAAACGATAAACGACTAGACAATCAAAAGACAATGGAATGAACGACCGTACGAATGGACGTCGTATGACCGAACGAACTAAACAACGACTAACAAATGACGCACGAACGACAACACGAACGACACAACGACTAAACGAACGAACACGACTACAGATCGACAATCTAACTAACTACCGACCGCGAGACAGCAGGAGGAAGTCGAGAAGCACGGAGGGAGTCTAGAAGCAAGGGGAGGTCGAGAGAGAAAGAGAGAGAAGACGGTCAACAGCTAACTAGACGACGACGGCAGGACAACACAAGCACAAAACTACGAACACTGCACAACTTAACTACCAATCGACCGTGGAAGGGAGAAAATAGGGAGGTCAAGAAGCAAGGGGGAGTCGAGACAGCGCGAGGAGAAGGGAACGGTCGCCGGCTAGCTAAATCGTGCAACTCTCAAGCATACACAAATACTAACAGACAACAGGACATCAATACGCAGGAAGCACACACACTGACCAAACTACTAACAGATCACAAATTGCACAGTTATCACAATAACAAAAGTACAGAACAGGGCACAATAACAGAACTTATATCACAATAACAGAACTCAGATTAACAGGTAACAATAACATAACCACAGATCATACATCACGCTTCACAAATCAACATGCAAAAATGAGCAGTAAAGTGAGCAGTAAATGGAGAGGGGGAATTGATTCAACCGAAGGGACTAGAAGTAGCAGAGGAGAGGTGTCGGCGGCGCCGTGGAGTAGCAGCAGTCGGTGTCGAAGAATAGGAAGTAGGCAACGACGGAGAAATCGTCGGAGGTGTCGGTGGAAGGAGTGGCGGCCGGCGCTTGGTGGATCTCGGCGGTGCACTGGAGGACTGGTGTTGGCGCAGCAGCACGGGTGAGAAGGGGTGCCGGAGCTGAAGAAGAGAGGAGGGAGAGCAAGGCGGCGGCAGCCAAGATGGGAGACGACGGTGGATCTGGAGGGGCGGCCGGATGTGGCGAAGGAGGGAGGCGCGACGGAGGAGCGGCGGTGGAGGAAGGTGGAGAAGGGAGGCGCACCGGCGAGCTGCGGCGGTGGAGAAGAAGAGAACGGGTGGCGCGGTGGCGATGAGGTGGCCGGAAGAAGGCGGCGCGAGTGAGGAGCAGCGGGGTGTGGGAAGAAGGGAAACAAGGCGGCGCACGGGAGGATTTGGAGCCACGGCCCTTGCAGGTGGGAGAGCAAAGGAGCAAGGCGGCCGGAGAAGGTGGAGAAGAAGGGAGGCAGTGGCGATGCGGGTGGCCAGAGAGGAGAAGAATGAGGCGGTGCTTGGTTCGGTGGAGCAGTGGGGGAATGGCGAATGGAGAAGAAGAGGACGGGAGGCGGTCGGAGATGGAGAAGAATGGTGGGAGAAGAGAGGAAGCAAAGGGGCACAAGGGAAGTGATGGAGGAGCAGTCGGGCTAATGGAGATGGGGGGATGGTGGACGCCGGTGGAGCTGGTGGCGTGTCACATCCCCATATTCTAGGATCAATCCGAGATGAGATCAATCGCCAGAATCAGAGAATCAAGAGAGGAAAAGAGAGCTACGGAGTAAACTAGGGTTACAATAGACTAGAAAATGTAGCCAGATAGATGTCTCCTTCATTCTCCAAACGAGCATATATGAGTACAAGCCACACCCATGTCTACGATATTTTTTAGATAATGGAACAAGAGTTCCAGCCTCTACACTCCGAAGAAGTGTACACAGCTAGTTCAAAACGTCTAGGAGCACTCAAGCTTAGCTCTCACAAAAGAGAGGAATAACAAAAGACAAGATACAAGGCTCAGACAAAAGGAAAGAACTAAGCCTAAGCTTCAATTCTATTCCGGAACTTCCATCCAAACCTCGCAAAGAACTCCAAAATGACTGTTTCCAAGATCTGGCAACCGCTCTTGATGCTTGATCTTTCATCTTCTTTATGTAGCAGCGACCACAGTCGGATCCAATATGTTGCTCTGAAAATTACCTGCAAAGAAGTGTTTGGTTTAGCTTTGTTGAATACCATATCGTTTCTATTCAACCACATAGCCCAACATATAGCTGGTGCTCCTAATAAAATTCGATTTTTAGACTTAGGCTGAAAACCCAAAAGCCAAGAACCAAACATATTAGCTATGTTAGCTGGCGGGAGAATTCCAAAGGTGATATGCACGGTATTCCAGATAAATCTAGCAAAATGACAATCAAAGAAAAGATGTTGTATAGTCTCCATAGAGCTACAAAAGCAACACTTAATGCTTCCTTGCCAATTCCTTTTTGCTAGGTTGTCCTTAGTAAGAGTGACACCCTTCTGGAGGTACCAAAGGAAGATTTTAATTTTCAAAGGCACTCTTAAAGACCAGAGTGGGCTTTTGTAAGGTACGATCCCTTCTTGTATCAAACTCATGTACATAGACCGGACCGTGAAGGTTCCACTCCTATGTAAGTTCCACACAAACAAATCTCTGCCATTAGTTAGGTTAATTGACACAATCTTGGAAACTAAGTCTTCCCAAGCGAGCAAATTTGTGCCCACTAGGGCCCTTCTAAATGATATATGAAGTGGTATAGTACTAAGTACCTTTGCCACCGTATCATCTTTTTTCCTTACAATTCTATAAAGAGAAGGATAAGCAATCCGAAGAGGTTTGTCCTTTAGCCAAATATCCTCCCAAAATCTGATTTGAGTCCCGCTTTGGATATGGAAGGAGCCGCCGGCCAAGAAATCATCCTTGACCTTCATGAGTCCCGACCAAAACTGTGAATCTCCCGGTTGTTTACGAACTTGGGTTAAGGTTTTGTTGTTCAAATATTTCTTCTTTAGAAGGCTCTGCCAAACACCATCCTCATTAATGAGTTTAAACAACCATTTGCTCAAAAGACACCTATTTTGGATGTCTAAGTTTTGAATACCAAGGCCACCAAAATCCTTTGGTCTACAAAGTACACTCCATCTAGTGAGTCTATACTTCTTTTTGTGTTCATCACACTGCCAAAAGAATCTTGATCGGTAATAATCCAACTTTTGGAGGACACCCCTAGGAACCTCAAAAAAGGATAGCATGAACATGGCTAAGCTAGTTAAAACTGAATTAATCAGCACTAGTCTACCTCCGACAGAGAGAAGCTTTCCTTTCCAACTGCTTAGTTTTTTCTGGAACTTTTCCTCTATGATGAGCCAATCTTTATTAGAAATCTTCCGGTGATGCAAAGGAAGCCCAAGGTATTTGAAAGGCAAACCCCCGGTACTACAACCAAACAGTTGTGTATATTCATGTTCGCAATCTTTGGCTTTGCCAAAGCAGAACAGTTCACTTTTATGGAAGTTAATTTTCAACCCCGAGAGTTGCTCGAAGGAACTTAACACTAGTTTAAGATTTTTGGCTTGGAGCGTGTTATGGTCCAAAAAGAGAATGGTGTCATCCGCATATTGAAGGATCGAAAGGCCATCCTCCACAAGGTGTGGGACAACCCCACGAAACATTCCTTTGGATTTGGCCCTCTCAATTAACGTGGCCAACATATCCCCCACTAAGTTAAAAAGAATAGGTGATAAGGGGTCTCCCTGTCTAAGTCCCTTTTTTGTTTGAAAATAATGACCCAGATCATCATTTACCTTAATGCTGACACTGCCTCCTTTAACAATTTGATCAATCCACTTGCACCACATAGGCGAAAAACCTTTCATTCTCATTGTTTGCTGAAGGAAAGACCACTTTACCTTATCATAGGCCTTTTCGAAGTCTAGCTTCAAAATTACCCCATCTAACTTCTTCCTATGCAACTCATGAATAGTTTCATGCAGAATGACCACCCCTTCCAAAATATTCCTTCCTGACAAAAAGGCGGTTTGAGAAGGTTTAATTACTTTCTGAGCTACTAGAGATATACGGTTGGTCATGACCTTTGTGAACAGCTTGAAACTAACATTCAACAAACAGATGGGTCTGAACTGTTGAATCTGTGCCGCTTCCTTTTGCTTTGGTAGCAACGTGATTATACCAAAGTTAACACTAAAAAGTGGAAGGTTTCCTTTATGAAATTCTGAGAAGAGAGCCATAAGATCTGCCTTAATAAGCCCCCAAAAGGCTTGGTAGAACTCCGCTGGAAAGCCATCCGGACCTGGAGCTTTGTTATGTTCCATCTGGAAGATGGCTTGTTTGACTTCTTCTTCTGAGAACTCCGTAGTTAAAATTTCATTTTCCATACCAGAAACCTGGGGTATGTCTTCCCTTATTGATTCCAACATAGAGAAAAAGTTACTCTCCGATGGACCGAAAAGACCCTTATAATAGTTAGTGATGTACTTCTTAAGATTTTCGTCACCTTCTATAATCCCCTCTTCCTGTTCAAGTCGGAAAATCCTAGTTTTCCTATGTTTACCATTTGCTACCAACTGAAAATACTTAGTATTGCAGTCACCAAAAATCAACTTAGTTGTCTTGGCTCTTTGGTACCATTTAAGTTCCTCTTCCCTCAACAAGCGAGCAAGCCTCTCCTTTAAATAGTGTTTTAGATCAATTTCCGCCGCACTAAGAAGTTGAGTCTCAGCCTTCTTATCCAATTCACCCACTTTCCTAATTAAATCGTTCTTCGCCTTCTTGTAAGAGCCGCTAGTATTCTTAGCCCAACCCCTTAGAAATTGTCTAAGTCTTTGAATTTTAAATTGCCAATTTTGTAATGGTGTTGCTCCTCTCTTTTCCTTATTCCAAACGTCAGCCACTAATTCCGAGAACCCATCCCGAAGCAACCAACCAAGCTCAAATCTGAACAAAGGTTGTTTGTTGCTGTGGGTACCATTTCCCGTATCAAGCAATAGAGGGGTGTGATCTGAAATTTCCCTAGTCAAAGCCTGAACCGTTGCTAGGGGAAATTTCGATTCCCACTCTGTACTTACTAGGATCCGATCAAGTCTCACATAAGTAGGGTTTTCTCTAGAGTTAGCCCAAGTAAATTTCCTATTCGAAAGTTCAAGCTCCCTCAATTCCAAACCATCTATGATGGCATTGAACAAAAAGGGCCATCTAACATTGTAATTGTCATTATTCTTCTCATATGGGTTCCTAATAATATTGAAATCACCACCGACAATTAATGGGTGTGACTCCTTGGAACATGTGCGGCTCAACTCTGAAAGGAAGGCTTCTTTATGTTCCACTTGAGCAGCCCCATAAACTGCTACGAGGACCCATCGGAAGCTATCATCTTTATTCCTAAGATGGAATTTTACAAAGAAGTCTCCCTCGGAAATACTACCAATATCGAAAACTTCCAAATTTACTCCAAGTAAAATACCACCGGCCCGACCATGAGGTTCGGACCAGTGCCAAAGGAAGTCTCGTCCTCCACAGATATTATTAAGAGTGGTTTTGGAGAAGTCTTTTTTCCCCGTTTCCAAGAAAGCGATAAAGTCTAGCTTTTGTTCTCTTGATGTATCCGAAAGAAATCTAAATTTAGCCAAGTCCCTAAGACCTCTGCTATTCCAAAAAATTCCTTTCATTTTGCACTAATCTTATGGTTCTTAAATATCCTTAACTTGGGCTTCTTTTTCCCCCTGGAGGATGATAACACTTTGTTTTTCTTGAAGACGGCTTGAAAATCACAACTTAGGTGATCCCCGTCATCATCCATACCCTCTTCCATTAAATCACCACATAAGTGACCAACAGTGAGATTTTCTAATTCTTCATCCTCCTTGTCAACTAAAAAAACAGAATCTGAGTTTGATGGTAAAACTATAGAAGGAGGGTTCGATTTCAATCTATCAAATTCAAGCTTTTTAATCCTAGCTATAGAATCAGCAGCTTCACTAGCGCTAATGCCTAAGGATATGCCTAGGTCATGAATATTGGAAGCAACTAAAGTATCAGGAAAAGAAAGAAAGGAACTTGCATTACCTTCCCCGAAGTCTAAGTTCCTCCACGCCGCACGCCTTTTTGCCTTGGACATTGCATGTTCATCTTGAGACACCCCAACACGCGGGCTGGAGCGTAAAGGAGTCACAGCAGCTTCCTTGATCACCGCAGCCGCAGCAGCAACATCTGACTTCCCAGCAACTTGCCCAACGCTGCACACACCCACGGGATGAAGCAACGGTTTAGCGCAGACCGGCACATTTTGGCGCGCCTTCCCGGCCTGCAGCGAAGCATCTTCAGCCAGCGGGATCTCGGCCACCGGTGCGTGGGACTTTAAAGCATCAACGCCTCCAATCCGAGGGGACTGGACTGTAGACAGCGCTGCTGCTTTCCTAGACACCGGCACCATCGACCCCTCCACCCATGAAGCCGTCACTCCCAGAGGAGGCTCCCCAATGGGAACAGGCGCCGACCCCTGCAAAGCACACTGCTCAGCTGCAAAAAGTGGCACATCCTCAAAGTGAGCGGCATCCACACGCTGCAACGGCTTCAGACTGAGGTTTTCTGCTTCCCCAAAGCCACCACAAACAGCAACAACAGCTTCTGAAGCAACAGGCACATCAAAAACTACCTCCGAATAACCACCTTCTACAAGACCCTCCATGAGACTGCTATCTTCCTCAGCTAGCACATGATCCGCACAATCCCCCAAGATCTTGTTGACAGCTGTGTCCAAAAGGCTATCAGCCATACTTCCAACGTTTGCCTCCAACAACAAATTTGCGCCTTGCTCGGACACCCCCTTATCCGCAGGAGGAGTAGAGGTGCCATCTTCCAACATCGGGTCGACACCTTTAGTCCTCTTGGAATCTCTATCAAGACTTTGAGTATCATGCAAGATATCACCTTCTTCTTGCTCCTCATTGCCATTATCTCCACCACCATCAAAATCCAACTCTCCCTCAACGCCATTTTCGTCAAAACCAATCTTCTCCTTCTCAAGCTTGAGCTGAAAATAATGATCACCAATGACCACATCTATGTCATTTGGAACTAACTTAGGGTCTAAGACTGCCACAAGAATCCTTCCAAAGTCCTTCTTGCGAGTGGTTTTCATATCAACCATTTGAGTAGAACCAAGCATTGTTCCAATAGCCCAAAGGTTGAGGTACTCCCGAAGCTCCTTCCGAATGCCAAACACTCGGAACCACACCTTAGGCAATAAAAACCCTTCTTCCTTGACATGCCACTGTTCAAAAGTCAGCCTAGCGCCAGTGGCAACTCCATTCACTCGGACATCAGCTCCACCATAAGCAGTGGCTCTCTGGAGCTCATTTTTGGAAGGGAATTGAACGACGAACGACTTCTCATCGTGTACTTCCGGTTCCCACTTCCAATTGGCAGGGACAATTCTAAGCAGCTGCGACACAAGCTGATCCACTGACAGCACTCCACCGAAAACTGAGACCAACGCTGTCCTTGAATCCTTCTTCTTCGGCAACGGTGGGTGCGGGATGTGGTAGAAACCAAGCCCAGCAACCGCATAGCCCACCGCATGAGCTACCGGCTTGGGAAGCTTGAGGATAGGACACCGGTGGTTGAGATGCTCGTGTCCATCACAGATATCACAATATAGCACAGTCGCACAGTCGGTAGCAACATGACCTTTCAGCGAACAACGCGAACAAGCCTTCGCCTTACCCCCTGTACGACTGACATCCTGCTCCCCGATCGCGACAACCTCAACATCAACGTCCATGTCGGCCCCTTGCACTGCTGCACCAACATCTATCTTCTGCGACGAGGCCCTCGGCCGCGCGAAGTCCTTAGCCGAGGCCTGGGCCGAGGCACCCACCGAGCCAGCCATGTATCCCGGAGCAGGACCCTGAGGCCGGTTGGACGCCACCTTCCTCGGCGCGGCAGCAGCAGCAAAGGAGCCGCGGCTAACACCTCCACGACCAGGGCGCCCCGCTAGGCCACTTCGTCTAGCCGCAAAACCGCGACCGCCATGCGGGCGGAAGCCCCTCCTGGGCCAACCCCGACCGCGGCCATGGTCGCTGTAACCAGGGTCAAAACCTTGGCCAGTACCCTGAAACCCTCCAAAGCTGTGTTGATCCTCATCTTCCACCAAGCTACTTCCAGCGTTGATACCTGGCCTGTCATGGCCGCTGCCATGGCGACCACCGAAGCCCCCTCGGTTCATCCCTGATGCCTGATCCTGAGGCCGACCACCCGCACCAGCACTCGTTCCCGCTCCCTGCATCGAAAGAGTTGGGAGAGAAAACGAAACGTCGCAGCTTGACGGAAACTGGGGAGACGAACCGAAAACCCTAGCCGGGTACTGTCCGCCTCTGCCAAAAAACTCACCAAGGCCAGCCGAAAATGTGAAATGGGCCAAACGAGTCCCGTTCCGAATAGGAATAGAACGGTCCAAACCTTTCGGGGCTACAGGCCCAAGTGTCTTCCTGACCGGCCGACCGCCGACCGTTCGACCATCGAAACTGGGGTCCCGCCGGCTCAGACCCTTGGATTCAAAATTTGAAAACCGAGGGCGCCGGTCGCCTGTTTCACTCGCCAGAGGCGAAGGAGAAGTCGGAACACCTTCCCTTGGACAAAAAGGAGGTAGATCAACCTCTTGTGAACACGACCTGGCACCCTTCCTGGATGGCGAAACCTTCGGCAGCGCCCTGGCAAGGGCATCACCAAGAGTTAATCTCGGTGAGGACCTCGGCACCGGTAAAGGCCCACGCCAAGGCTTCGGGGACAACCGTCGTTCAGCCACCACGTCGACCAATCTGCTTGCAAGAAGACCCACCTTCTTTCCTGCAACACAGCCAGCTGAACTTACCTGAGGAGATAAGGTCGAATCCACCTTGAGGTGAGCTTCCGCCGTAAGGACATCATCAATCGTAAAACCTGCCGCTAGTGCGTCGCTGAGAAAATCCTTTGCAGACACTAGATTCTCGTCAACTCCATTGGCCTCCTCCTCCTCGTTGTCCGAGCTTAGCTCGTCCGCTAGAGCCCAAAACCTGGATCCAACGAAACTCCTGAGCTCACCTGAAGCCGGTGCCGAGCTCCCCCTTAGCCCCTTCGCCGGCGCAGAATGGCGCCTGCTAGCACCAAGCTCCGAGAGGGGCATCTTCGCAGGACCCGGCCTCATGATTGTCTAATTGTGAGGTGTTTCTCTCATCTTACTTGCTAGTATTTGACAGAGAAGAAGGAAAGATGAAAAAGTAGACCAAAATGGCTTGGCTTTTCCAGCCTTGCTCACCACTCTAGGAATCCAATTAGTTCTGGTTTATATTGGACTAGGAACCCATGTCTACGATATAATTACAGTGATTAACCACATTAACAGAACACTTAACACTACTCAAAGTAAAGTACTTTAATTCTTAAACATAGCTTCGTTGGGATCCATTTGGGCCGTTGGAGCTAGCCTCAAAGTAATAAGACATCCTGACCGTTGAGAAGATGCAAAAACTGAAAGTGACGAAGCGGTATCCCTTCTGAATAAATCCCCATCTTCATTCAGTGATTTCCAGAATCTGACATTTCCTCCTCCTCAACAACATACTTGTCCTCAAGTATTTGAATCAGGGAACCAAGATTTGATGGTTTGTGAGTAAAATTCAGTAAAGGTACCTTTGATGAGATCGGCATCTTCCCATGAAACATAATCGGGTGGCAGACGTACTCTCATGATCATGGCATCAATCATGAGGAGATAAAAACAAGGGCAGTATCATCTCATTTTGCAGCAAAACCAGAAACAACCGTTTGTTCAGGAGCCGCCCTTTAGAAGAGATCAGCTTTTCGTTTATGTAACTCTTGCTTCCATCCTGGCTGTTGGTAGAATGCCTCTTTAGTCATGCCAAAAACAGTCTGGAACTCACTCTCCGATAAGTATGCCTCTCTTCGCTTGTAGTCTATCCCACGAACAGGATCAGTAGATTTGGATATCAAGCAGTCATAGCTAAATGTTGCTTCACCAACCTTCTCAGTAGTTGTTTGTTCCTCTGGTGCCTCGGGTTCTGCTCCATCACCCTCAGATGGCACCCCATTTACAACAGCATCTTTTTCTGACTGAAATTCATAGGACTCCCCAGCTTCCGAGCGAGGAGATGCATCAAATGGAGTTATAATGATCCTCTCAGCATCAGTCTTTTCTGTTGCTGTGGTTGTCTTGCTAGCTCGGAGATTCTCAGAAGATACACCTTGCTCAGCTGTCAGCACAGAGGATAGTGCAGCAACTGCGGCTGCTCTTTGTGAACCTTGACCTGAACGAGACGGAGGTGGGGTTTTCGGTTTCGAGGATGGATTAAATGCACTGGATAAGGCAGCCAGTGCGGAGGCTCGCTGAGTGGGTCCGTCATCACCTGAGCTTTTAGGCCTCTCGTTAGACAGCTTCTGCTGGGAAGATGGATTGAATGCAGACGATAATGCTGCCAATGCAGATGCTCTTTGAGTGGGTCCACCGTTACCAGAGTTCTTAGGTGTGCCCTCTGAACGCAATCCAAAAAGAAGTGAAAGTTTCTTTTGGAACGAATTTCCATGAACCACAAATTTCGTGTTATCCCAAGAAAAGTATGTCTTGAAGAAGCATGGCTCATTCCCTTCAGTGAATTTATAAAGTGGTACATATGGAGAAAGATCTTCAATAGACCTGGCATGCTCTATGTATTTCTGGCCAATATCAAATGCCTTCAGTTTCTCTTTTGATTCCACGCACTGACCAATCCAAATAAAGACCTCACCATGTGTATCAAGAATCATCATGTCTTTAGTCAACAAATCGCCTTGGGACAAGTTGAAGATCTCATTAACCTCCAGTCTCCCGTTCCTAACTGAGAAAGCATACAAGTGAGGCTCTCCAACAATAATATCCTGAGTGGCATTTTTGTTTGTATAGCTCTGCTTTCCACCAAGAGAAACCAGAAAGCAGAACTCTCTGTACCCTCCTTGCAATGTTTGACTGCCACACCAAGCTTCAAGAACTCAGCAACTTCCGCTGCCCACTGATGTTGCTCATAAGTGCTAGAATTGCCATGCCACGTAAACATTGCATTTCCAGATTGCAATACAAAACACTCCGTGGAGCTTAAAGATGTCTCCACCGCATCAACTTGAAACGTTTTATTGTTATGAATTGCTGTCCCAGATACTCAAATTAGAGCTATGCCTTCATTGCTCTCACCCTTTTCTTCTGCGATCTTCTTGTATCCAGAACCGATTCCACCCTTCAAGATAACCATGGGCTGGAAAAGAGCAACAAATTGTGGTGTATCCAGGTGGACAGACAAGCATCCCAATCGAGCATCCATGGTGAACCAGGCAAGTATGCTAACCATCTCAAATAACTCCTTTTTCTTATCCTTAAAAGAAACCGTGCCAAAGACTTCAATAACAGCTCCTTGAGTAATCTCCCATAATTTGACGAAACCAGCAGTATCCTTTGTCAGTACATGCCTTCGCCATTTCATATTTTTCAATCTTGTCCCGGGATCCCAAATACGGACAACCTTTTCAGAACCACCAGAGACAAGCAAGTTTCTGTATCATTCATAGCCAGCGCATAAACTAACTCTTTGTCCTTTACAAATGATACAAGCTTGACTTCATAAATCAAAGTGCTGTGAGGTGGAACTACAGCAAGATCCTGCTTCGACTCAGTAGAACCAAATGCATATTTTGGAGGAATTGTTACGAGGGCAACCTCGCCCTTCTTCAATCCTATCAAACCAACATATACAGTACCATTACGGTCAATGCTATGAAGAATTCCAACCTGAGAACGCTTCTTGTCCTCCTCCTTAAGCCGTACCCAGTCACCAGCAGCAAAACCATAGGTTACCCTCTCCACTGTTGAGGAGTGAACCTTCAAAGAATCATGTAGTCCATGGACTCGTACAAGAATGTAACCATCACGCTCTCCATCCTCCTCCATGCCAACTATTGTTCCATCAGGGATTTTCATTGTTTCAGGACTACAGGAGTTTTTAAGCTTTCTCGAGCGGACCTTGTCACCCACTTGTAGCTTATCCTTAAAGAGCGACCAATTAGTGCAACTTGGCTGAGTTGGCCTGTCTGCCCTTAGATTTTCAGAACTGCCCCAGCCAGTGTTGTCATAATCTGCATCTTTAGCACTTTCAAATGCATGTAAGATATATGTCGTCAAGGGGCGGTCCCTAAAGTCATACTAAAAGCACCCAGAAAGGACATTCTCAACCTCTGGAGGTAAATTGTATGGGAATAGGAATATTGGTCTTTCTTTCTTCAGGACGACCAGCTGATAGACCTCATCTGGTGACTTGCCACACCATGGCTGAATTCCACTCAACATCTCAATGATGCTGCAGGCAAAACTCCATAAGTCTGTCTTGTAACTAATCGGACCTCTGATGTTTGGTTGCCATTGTTCTGGGGCCATGTAATTTGGAGTTCCAAGTCTTTGGATAAGGTCTGGATTAGGCAGTGAAAGTCCAAACAGCAAGGATGGAATTCCAAAATTCCCCAGCACAGCACAATCAAGACCATCAATAACCTCCTCTAACTTTGATACAACAGTACCGTCCTCGAGCCGAACCTCATATTTCACAAATACTTCATCAGAATCCTTTGGGTTCTCCCACTCTATTCCTCTCCAAGAAGCCTTCGGCAAATGGTCCTGACCCCAACCCGTTGCGACTGAATAACCAGTAGAAGGAGAGTTGAAGTTACCTTCTGGTGCTCCCATCCATTGGATTCCTTGAGTACTTTTGAGATTAATCCGCCTCAGCTCATCAATCCTTCTGGTCATCTCCATCTCCACTTCGGCCGGTTGAACCAGATCCGGAAGATTTCTTGGTTCCTCCGATGACCGCAAGTTGGGTGCACCTCTTCCCACTGTTTGGTCAAATGTTCGCGCTTGAGGATTTACTAACCTTTGCAACAATGCTTCCATTCTGTTCATCTGATCTTGAATGCCCGCCACTTGTTTTTGCAAGTCACCCATCTGGCGCTGAACGACAACGACCTTGTAGCTGGCCTTCATCACCTCTTGCCTCGCCGCCGTCAGCTCGGACGCCATGGATTTCGTCGTCAGCTTCCGGATCGAGACAAGGATTAGGGATTTTACCCGGATTAGGAGCCTGAAACCTTTCCAAGTGCCGATTTGGATTGAAAGCGATTGGGGATTTTACAGGCCGAAGACCCCAACCCAATCACTCCCAACCACTCTTTGCCGAGGAGGATGAAGCTCTGATACCAATTTGTCACATCCCCATATTCTAGGATCAATCCGAGATGAGATCAATCGCCAGAATCAGGGAATCAAGAGAGGAAAAAGAGAGTCGTGAGAGCTACGGAGTAAACTAGGGTTACAATAGACTAGAAAATGTAGCCAGATAGATGTCTCCTTCATTCTCCAAACGGGCATATATGAGTACAAAGCCACACCCACGTCTACGATATAATTACAGTGATTAACCACATTAACAGAACACTTAACACTACTCAAAGTAAAGTACTTAAATGCTTAAACATAGCTTCATTGGGATCCATCTGGGCCGTTGGAGCTAGCCTTAAAGTAATAAGACATCCTGACCGTTGAAAAGATGCAAAAACTGAAAGTGACGAAGCGGTATCCCTTCTAAATAAATCCCCATCTTCATTCAGTGATTTCCAGAATCTGACATGGCGGTGGGGATGGAGAAGAGGGGTGGCGCGCCGGAGGGAGAAGAGATGGCCGTCGGCGAGTTTGGCCCGGCCTTGCCGGCGCCGAGAGTGGAGAAGGAGGAAAGAGCAATGGGGGCTAAGGGAGAAGAAAACTAGGCTCAAGCTCTTCCACAGGCAGCGGCGGCGGCTTTGAGGAGATGGGGATTTTTTTGGCATTTTTGCAGATTAGCCCTCAAATAATCTAGGGTTTACAAGGAGGTCCTTCCCCAATGTGATTCCTTCTGTTTTAGACCTCCAGAGCTTCAATTTCAGCGCGGTTTGATCCTATGCATCCGTGACAACGCGCACATCGGTATGGAGCAGTCCCGAAAGTCCAGAATTGTTGTTTATATGCCTCGATCGTGCCGGTCTACTGAGAAATACAGAAAAATGTAAAATAGTCCATTTTGAGCAATTAAATATAGGAAAACTATGTAAATGATGATAAATGGTCTTGAAATGCGAAAAATAATGGGGTAAAATGATAGCTAAATATGTGTTAAAATGACGCATGTCAGGCTGGGGTACAGGCAAGCAAGTCCAGCGCGTGCGACTAGGTCGGCTCAGCTGTTCCTTGGTGGGGAGAGAAAGAGAGGGAGGGGATAGGTACGATGCGCGGGCCAGTAATGAGGATAAGAGAGGATGGGTTGGACCGGTTGAAAGGATTTGGATCAAAGGCTAGGGAGGGAAGAATCAAAGTTTGAACTTTAATTTGGGATTTTATTTGAGTATGAATTTGTAATTTGAATTCATAAGGGGATTTGCACAAAGAATTTTTTGAAAAATTTATCAGCACCCAATTAACTTTTAGAAAATTTGACATTTCATTTTTGGATCAAGGTAATTATTTTAAAATCTTAAATCTCAAGCATATATTTAGGGAAATTTTAAAAATGCACCAAAAATTTTAAAACCTATGAAAATTATGCATGTTTTATTTTGAGGCAAATTTGGGATATTACAACCTAACAAGACCACAAAGGCGGCGACGGTTGGGGTGGGGTTGTGGTGGCCATGGTGTGGATGTGCTGTGTTCATCGTGATCTCCTTGTTCTCCCATCATAGAAGGGACAATGAGTTCAGAGGTGGCGGAACTTCATCGACGTGGAGGCGGCAATGAGCACGTCCACTGGTGTGTAAGACAATGGTGATGAGGTGCCCTTAGGGAATGGTGCGCGTGGAGGCAATGATATCCCAGTTGCAATGATTAGTGGTGCACATGCAAAGGCTTGCACCTGTTCCAATCTATTACATCACAGCAGGTTGACTCGAAGGCGTACGCCCACCTCCCAGTGATGATGTGGCCAGCGATGTGCACACGGAGGCGTATGTCCATCAGCGTGGATGATGGTGCAGTGGTGCATGCAGAGGCATGCACTAGTCTAGCCTTGAGAGCAAGGCTAATAATACAGCCCTTAGCTGGCTGTATGGACACTTACAGCCCACTTATCAGCCCATTCATATAGTAGTTTACAGCCAGTTGAAGGCTGTATGACCCATCCCTTTCTCTCACAAAGTTTCTTGGTTCTTGTGCTTCAGCTGGCTGTAAACTTACAGCCCACCTCTCTTCTCTCTCCTCCTCTCTCTCCTCGACCTCAGCATACAACCTACAAACAGCCTCTTATTATACTTGCTCTGATACGATAGCGCACACTCGAAGGCATGCACCCGATCCGGCCAATGGTGGGAGAGGATGAGCGGCGGTGATGCATAGGGTAGAAACAAAACCAATCTACAAACAAAAATATCAACACAAAACTGAATGGAAAAGCTAGATCAAAGCAACATACTAGGAAGCCTTTAGCTAGAGTATTAACATATTGATAATGTGTTGTATAATCAATGTTGTGTTGCTGACAATCGCAGCTCTAAACTCATGAATATAAAGTGTAGACAAAAACACAAAATGTAAGCCCTTTGCTTTTCCCATAGGCAGTGGTGTGTATAATAAGGGCTTCTTACCATATATAGTGGGACGAGGTCCCTCTTTATGGTAGAATAAAATATAGAACTAAACTAGCTAATAAGCATTGTGGGCCGGCCTTTGATTTAGGTAAAATGTTCACGCCTTTCAGGCCCTTAGAATGGGCTGATAAACACTTGATTAGACTTCATTACCTTATTAGCTTCTTCACTAATCACTTGATTCACTTTGCTAGTCACATTGCCAGACACGAGCACTACTACAGAAAGGCTAATAGTAGATGGCAAATCACAGACGGTTTTGTTAAACCGTCTGTGATGTACACTATTACAGATGGTTGTAATTTGGAGGCCGTATGTGGTATTTGTGGCGGGAAAAAGGAGTATCACAGATGGTCGGTCTATATTAAGAACCGTCTGTGATAATCCCAGATTATCACAGACGGTTTTTAATAAAAAACCGTCTGTGATAAGCTGGTTATCACAGATGGTTTTTTATTAAAAACCATCTGTGATAATTCACAGACGGTTTTTAATTAAAAACCGTCTGTGATAATGACACTAGGCATTTATTGCGCTGCTCAGACCGCATCGTCTTCATTTCGATCCAGATCTAGCCACTGCTGCGCACTTTTTCACTTAGGAGGAAGCTAGGCGATTTCAGGCCAGTTAATTTGGTGGGAAGAGGCAGAGATTGAGCTTTGAAGATTCATACTTTCCTGGTTGCTCTAGATATGGTTAGTAATGAAATTTATTTTTTCTTTAATTGCATTACAATTTAGGTCTAAGTAATCCATGAGTGTTATTGAAGATGGTTAATTTGCAAAATTATTGGTTATATAATAGCTGTTGTGTTTATAATATGAATTGAGCTAGCAAATTAAGCCTCAATATAATAAATGTGGCCGGTATATATGTAGTAATAATTAGTTAATCTAATTTTTAATACTAAGTTGTTATATATGTACGTAACGTAGGATCGAAGCTGGATGTATGCCGTGAGCCATGTGAGTGTGTAACACCCCAGGACCCACATTACCTTGGGATGCTACTAAAACCACTCCACAACTAGCCAATTTACAAAATAAAATAAACTGGCAATTATTAAACAAGATAATACAAGCGGAAGCATAAACAACTAAGGGAAAACAGAATAGAGAAGACAATTCAATATTCATAATCAACTCCAACATAATAACCCAAGGAAACAATTCCAAATTTAACATCTATTAAGACGAAACAATCATCGATAAGATAGCTAAGCAAAAGACTAGAATCCTTTCAACTTTATTTCAGCATTAAAATATAATTCAGGTGCATCAGTGTGGTGCCGCTCTACCCTTCCCATGCATGCTCAAAGTCCACCTGTAGGGAGGGGGAAGCAAGGGTGAGATAAAAATCTCAGCAAGCAAATAGTTTTACAGGCTATTCAAACTACAAACAATTATACATCATCATTTATAATTCCATACAACCACAATCACAATTCATGTCCACAATTATTAAACCACCACAAACTTCCGTGAATCATACCTCTTCAATTTCAGATTTAAATGGCATATGAATGCAGTCATTTTATCCACAAATAAATGCAAATGAATGCTTCATGCTATGCTCCACATCACTCTTTTCCAGCGGGATTAGAGGTGCATCGTATTACAGCAATATACGAGGCTCCCAGCGGAATAAGAGGTGCATCGTATTACGGCAATATACGATGCTGTACCGGTACGGTCGCGGCTAGGTGCGGCGACATCCACATATGCATATGACATGATATGACATGAATGATATGATAATCATAAAGCATATTAATCCATCCTCAAGGAGCATTATCATGCTCACAACATATCCACATCCACCACATGTTATTTTCATGTTCCACATTATAGCATTAAGCAAGAATTCCACATGTCTACTAGCAGATTATCAACTTATCAATGGATCAATAATTGCTACCATCTCCACAATTAAATTATCATGCAATCATGGCATAATGTATCAAATTACGATAATAATGTAAACTGCAAGTAGAAGGAATAACAAGTTAAACGGTAGCAACCACCGCTACGTTTACTTGCCTCAACCGACGAAGCGAAGCAAAATCAAGAGCGCTCAGGGGCAAGACCACCTGTCCAAAAGACATCTCTCAGCACAAAGCTACAGCATACAAACACGACTAAAATAATTAAAGACGTCGCTAGAAACCCGAACCCGCACAAACTCCTCTCCGCTCAACAATTCAGCAAACTACCCTCTGTAGCAGCGTTGCTTAACATTTTGTAACTTTAAAAATATTGATCTAATTACAGAAAACGATACCTCTCTGGATTCGTCACTTAGAAGCCTACATTTTTCATGTAGAACACTTATTTTTATTTTGATCACAGATAGGTATAATTTAATACCCAAAACAGAGGAAGATCTCTGTTCTGGCAGACTGGACAGCAGCATTCAAATGCGTCCCAGCACAATACAGGGGTCTAAAAATTCTGAATTTTCTACAAAAGCTAGATTACCATATTCTATAAAACTTTCTCAATTACGGCCATGACCATAAAAATCATTTACTACCTCAAAACCACAGATTAAGATTAGTCTGTCCAAATCTGCTCGCCTAACAAATAGCGGTAATACCGACCCTGTAACTCCTAGATCCCAAGGCCAAAATTTCCGAAACAAAAACAGGAGATGCGTCTGGAAGTCCTCTACGATTTTCCTTTTGGGAGGGTCCGCAGAAAAAATCATTTACTAGGTCTGAACTGCGCTACCAGACGCGCTACGCGAATCAATCTACAGGCAGACAGCAAGTAATCTCTAATCGGGCAATTAATCTATAATCTCCCTTCAAAATCCGTGCCAAGAACCCTAATTAATTCGAAAAACAGAGGGTTTGGGATGGGGAAAAATTATCTAGATGAGGGATCACCCCTTTTTTTCCTCCTCTTCTTCTTCTCCTTCCTTCTTCTCCTTCTCCTTCCTCTCCTTAGCTCCAAGGGCAGCAGCAATGGGGCACCAATTCCTGGGAGAGGGGCAGCCACAAAGGGGGAGAAAGGGGAGGAGGGGGTGGCGGCTGGGTGTGGGGAAAAGGGGGAGGAGGGGGAAAGGTCTAGTGTTAAGGGGGAGAGGGGGTGCGGCCTTGGGGGGTGCCAGGGCGGTTGGCCCACTCCCCAGGTAGCCCACTCTGGGTTTTTAATTAAAATTTTAATTTATTTTATTCATTTTATACTGTTCTCCAATTTTTATTTTTCCCTTCCTGCGATTTACCGAAAAACCGGCGACTCCGCGATTGTTTTAAAAACTTACGCCGTAACGACGTTCAGGATATTACAGAGTGAAGAGTACATTAATGGAGTGTCTGCTTTTATAAGAGCCGCCGAGGAGGATATGTTGAATAAGGGGGTGGAATATATGTACTGTCCATGCACTGACTGCGAGAATTTAAAGATGTTTAAGAACCGAGGGCAAATTGAAGCGCACTTGATTCGGAGGGGTTTCAAAAAGGATTATACGTGTTGGACTAGTCATGGCGAAGTGAATGATCATATGCCGCCGGATGACATCACCGGTGAAGTGAATGATATGCCACCGGATGACATCACCGGTGAAGTGAATGACATGCCGCCGGATGATGTCGATTGTCGTTTGGATTCGGATAGGTTGCACGATGATAATCTGGATCAGATGCTTCGCGATGTAGAAGAGAACTATAATGAGAGAGAGTATGTTAAATTCCGGGGCTTGATGGAGGACTCGGAGAAACCTTTGTTCACGTGCTGCAAGTACACGAGGTTGTCGGCCGTGCTTGAACTGTTGAAATTGAAGGCAAGCAACGGTTAGTCCGATAAGAGTTTCACGGCGCTGCTAGGTCTTTTAGCGGACATGCTTCCGGAGGGAAATGAGTTGCCTAAAACCACGTATAAAGCCAAGAAGGTTCTTTGTCCATTGGGAATGGAAGTAGAAAAAATACATGCATATCCGAACGACTGTATCCTCTACCGTAAAGAGTATGCAAACAGGCATGTATGTCCGGTGTGCAACGCATCCCAATACAAACGTAACAATCAATCAGATGATAGGGAGGGAACAGAGGCGAAGAAAGGACCTCCTGCTAAGGTGGCATGGTATTTTCCTATAATTCCCCGTTTGAAAAGATTTTTTGCAAATCCAAAGGAGGCAAAACTGCTGCGTTGGCACTTGGAGGAGCGCAAGAAGGATGGAATGCTAAGGCACCTTGCTGATTCCGCACAGTGGAGAAACATCGATAGGAGTTTTGCAGACTTCGGTGCAGAACCAAGAAATATCAGGTTTGGACTGAGTACAGATGGAATGAATCCTTTCAGTAGCATGAGCAGCCGACATAGCACATGGTCGACGATGAACAACGTGACGAAACTAGTTACGTACGCATTGATCATGATGAAGGGCTAATTTTTAAAGGAAATAAGCAAGTACAATAAGAATGTATATGTGAAAATGTGTGACAATTTTGAGATGTATATGTGAAAATGTGTGATGTAGTCAATTTTGAGATGTATATGTGAAAATGTCTGATGTAGTCAATTTTGAGATGTATATGTGAAAATGTGTGATGTAGTCAATTTTGAGATGTATATGTGAAAATGTGTGACAAAATGTATCAAGAAATACACTGTGTGAATGCAGCTGGTTGCTGTTGTATATGAATGCAGCTGTTTGGTGGTTGATCATGAATTAATGCAGCTGTGTAGTTATTGGTGTTGTCTTAATAACAACAGGCAGCAAAGGCTTATCACAGACGGTTCTAAGTTTAGAACCGTCTGTGATAGTATAACTATCACAGACGGTTATAAACTTAGAACCGTCTGTGATATTGATATCACAGACGGTTCTAAGTTCAGAACCGTCTGTGATAACCTCCCTATATATACCCTCCCGCTAGGGTTTTCCGTGTGCGCTGCAGTTATTCGATCTACATCTAAATCCCGAGCCCGTCATCGTCGCCGCCTCCCCGAGCCCTCGCCGGCCACCTCCCCGAGCCCGTCGTCGCGGCGGCCTCCCCGAGCACTCGCCGGCCACCTCCCGGAGCCCTTGCCGGCCGCCTCCCCGAGCCCTCGCCGGCCACCTCCCCGAGCCCGTCGTCGCGGCCGCCTCCCCGTGCCCTTGCCGGCCGCCCCCCCCCCCCCGAACCGTCGCCGGTCGCCTCCCCGAGCCCTCGCCGGCCACCTCCCCGAGCCCCCCGTCGTCGTGCAAGTCTGTTAATCTTCCATATATTATCTGGCGCTGGGAGACATACATTGCTTGTGGGATCGGTTGTTGCTCGATGATGATATAAATCATATACTGAGATTGGTTGAATTAGTCTTTGAGCTCTAATTACTGTCAACTCTGTTATCACAATTAAGTTTGTACTCTGGAAGACATTCTCTAGACATTGATATATTGTTCTTGTGCCATTCGGTTCTTGCTGTTTTCATATTATACCAAATCCATATACTGATCTGTTAGGAATTAATTTTGACAAGTTAAAGACTATTTCATTGAGTGAAAATTAACTTGTATTTGCATGGATTTGCTTTATTACATACTGCTGTGTGAATATATACATGCTAGATATATTGATCTTGAGATTGTGAGTTTGTATCTGAGCTCAAATGACTGAATTCATTATTTGGCATAACCAATCAAGGAAGAGTATATGATTCAGTAGCGGGATGGCCAAGATTAATCTTGTGCAACCCTACAATTTAAGAGCACAAATTAATCAATTAAAACTTTGAGAGCTTGTTGCTAGTTGCTTCATATTGCTTGTTGCTTCATATTGCTTCAATTGCTAGTTGCTTCATATTGCTTGTTGCTTCATATTGCTGTTATTGATTCTATTATTGATGCTTGTTGCTTCATATTGCTACCATTATATATGTATATATCGCCAATATTGAGCGAAATAGATAGATATTGCACTTTCTTATCTTATGGTATGTCACTTTCTCATCTTATCCTAACAGACCCACAAAAATGAGCAACATGTCACCCGCGCATTCTTCAACATCATCGCCGAAAGCGTCCGCTCCAACATCAAGACGCCAAGGAAGAGGGCTATCGAAGAAGCCTGAGGGCCGACAGACCATCACAGCAGTGGATGCATCTGGGGTCCCTATCCTTCCTCAGAAAGCAGTAAACGCATTCCGAAGCATGGTCAGAATAGTTGCACGAGAACGAATTGAGATCACATACAATTCGTGGAAGAACGTGCCTAACACTCGGAAACATGAGTTGTGGACCGAAATTTTGGCATCGTTCGAGATCCCAGAAGAACACCAAGACGCCGTGCAACGACAAACCTACCTAGCGGCATGCAAAGCATGGAAGAACTTCAAGAGCACGCTTGTCAGGAAATACGTGAAGACGGACGAAACGCCTTTTCATAAATACCCATTCCTGGAACCACAATGGGAAGAGTTCAAGGTGATGAAAACGACCGAAGATTTCAAAAGTACAAGTGTGGCGCATAAGGCCCTCCAGGCAAAAAACACACACCCCCACAGACTTGGCACAGCTGGGTATGCGGGTAAAATCCCGCAGTGGAGGAAGGAGGATGACCTGGCAGCTGCATAGGACATCGCCCCGCCGTTTTCCAATATCCCGGATGACCGCGCTTGAAATTGGATTAGAGCAAGGTCATCTACAACGACATCGGGGGATGTCTCCTTTCGAAACCCTGCAGACCAGCAAGTGTCCCAGCGCCTGGTAAGATATCGATCGAACTACGTAGCTTGTAATTACTCCAGAACTTCGTACGAATTGAAATGACATGTCGTGCTCTTGTAGGAAGAGCTGAGTTTTGAATCTACCCTGGGATCATTCCAGGGAACAAGGGAGAATGATATGCTCTCTGTGGCCCTGGGAAACAAGGAGCACCCGGGTCGTACGAGAGGCCTTGGGCTTTACGTTCCTTGGAAACATGGTTTCCAAGATGACTCCGGAATGTATCGGCGTAGGAAGAGAAACAAAGCCGAGCGTGATGAACAGCTACGAGAAGAGATCAAGGCATCTCTTAGAGAGGAGCTATTAGCTCAGATGGCTGATGTAATCAGAGATGAGGTGCTAGCTAGCCCGCACAACCATCTGAGTAGCTGCGCGTCCAATCCGACGCAAACCAAGGCCAAATTTCCTGTGGACGACATCCTGGTAATAATTATTATCTCTCGAATGCTTGCTCCATTGATAGGCCTATTCGAGTAGCTAATTTTGTATCGTTATGTAGGAGTCTACGAAGTGCAGGCTCCAAGTGAGATATGGCTCCATTCCCTTGTACGCTGCTTGGGGCCAGGCATATTCGTCTGGTATCGGGGCCATGGTGCACGGTCAAGCTTTAGCACCAGGCTTCGCAAAAGTTAATGTGGATGGTGTGCATGTCAATGTTGAGGTCGTCCCGCTACCGAAGCCTCCCAACGACGAGATCGTGACTCTAGGGCAGGCCATTGGAACATTCATCCAGTGCCCCAAAAGCGACATCTCCCTGGAGGCTTCTTCACCGGTGGCAGGACCAGAAGGGCAGTGCGAACTAGAGCAACATGCACTAGTGCCATCTCCACAAGGGCAGTGCAAAGCAGAGCTACCTGAACCGGTGCTATCTCCACGGGTGCTATTCTCGCCAAAGCAACTTGCATCGTATGTACCATTACATTCGACTACCACAAAGTCGACCTACAGTCAAGGCAGTGGCCAGGGCAAATCAAAGACGAAGCATGATGACGATATCCTGTACCTGCCATTGGCCCGCAAATTCGTGCTAGGCGAGCCGATGATATTCCCGGAAGAGCAGCTCTTAAACCTAGGACTTGGTTGCCAAAGATTCCACGCTTGGTGTTTGGAACAGTCCAATAGGCCAGAGGCAGAACGGCGCTCAGGTATCACTGTCAAATTCAATCCGGAACATTTCGTGCACGAAGCTCAGGAATGTGTCTTCGCGGTGACCTTTGACGATATATTTGGTCTTTTCACGCTCAAAGCTCTCAACGCCTCACTCGTTCGATGCTGGACGCTGTAAGTCTGTACAATTAGTCTCTGTTCACGTAATACCGATATATGTCACAATTTGTTGCTTTTCTATGTATATATATAGATTCATGCTGACCGAAGCTAGATCATCGAAATCACCAATTGGTTTCCTGGACCCACGCTTGGTCGCCATTGATACCATCAACGAGGATGCATCCTTCGTCGAGAACTATATTACAAAAGCACTGCTGGCTCACCGCGATAAGGAATATGTTCTTATGCCATATAATGAGCACTTCCATTGGATTTTAATTGTAATTATACCAAAATGGAATAAGGCTATATACCTTGATTCTCTAAGTAAGAACAAATCCAAGTACACAGCTATCGCCCAAATACTTGATAGGTAAGTACATTGTACATTGTACTCTTTCTTTCCTTTCGAATGACTAATCTAACTTTTTCGAATAACGAAGATCGTTCGCCACATATGTTGCACAAACATGTGGCTCGACGACAGGGGCCAAGCCCTTGAAACATGCTCGCAGTTTTCGGGTATTCGCTAGCTACACATTAATTAATCATATACAACACTTAGTAGTAATGCCTCTTGATTTAACACATTCTATTTTTTGCAGTGCCACCAGCAGCAGCCGGGCAACACGTGTGGATACTACGTGTGCCACCATATGAGACTACTCCTCGATTCCACCAAGATCACCAATTCTAAGGTTTGTCAATCTTCCCACATTTATTTCATACATGTCAGGTTTTATATGTACGTGCGTTGATATTCCTATCGACAGGCTGCGCCCATCTCTACATCTGCATTGCAGCAGCCAGACTTTGAAAAAATTCGAGGAGAGTTCATTTGGTTTTTGTGGACTAAAGTCATAAGAGCAGATGGAGAGTTCCACTGCGCAGAATGATTTTTTATTGCTCTTATCACTGTGTAATTGTGAATTTGTTAATGGATATTTTATTTCATTTCAATTAATTCATTTGTGAAATGGATGCCTTATGTCTGTGAATGAAATGTGATGTGAATTGGATGTTTTATGTTTGTCAAATGAATTGAGATGTGAATTGTATGTATATATATACTTGTTTATCTGCTTGTTTCAGAGGGCATGGCTAGCATTTCCTGAGGCTAGCCAATAAACAGAAATAGATTTAGGGGTAGAAAAGAACATCACAAACGGTTTTTAGTTACAAGCCGTCTGTGATAGGTGACATATCACAGACGGTTTGTTAAAAAACCGTCTGTGATAACCTTCGATTATCACTGACCCATAAATTCAGATGGTTCAGAAAACCGTCTGTGATGACGTTTTTGAACCGTCTGTGATGTCCTTTTCTGTAGTAGTGGAGGTGCTCGAAATTGAGCTAGGTGTTAGTTGCTTGCCAGGAGGACCAGGACAGGCCACCAAGCTAGGCTTGGAGTCTCAGGTCCCAAACTGTTGTGTCTCGTCACTGGAAAGGGATCACCAGGGAAAGGAACGACCAATTTAGAGGGTAAGAATAGCTAACATAGACTGGTAAGGGATCAATTTTGGGAGTAATCAGAGGAGAGCTAGAGGAGGAAGAAAAACAATAGGTGGGGATTGGAATTCCATTTCATTCATTCACTAGTCTATTGTGTACAGGGGCTTCCCTTTTAAACCCAAACACACACACACGCACTGCCCTGTGGGCCTCCAACTACCCACGCATACAAGACCCACTCCACAGCTGACCCATTTTGCATACGCATGACATTACCCTTGCCACGAGAAACAGCTTATCCTCAAGCTGCTTCATTCAGGACTCGTTGGATCACATCAATATCTATCCAGTAAGCAAGGTTAGAGCAGTGATTTCCTTTCCACCATTTCATTTCAACTATCTCCCAATTTGGAGAAATTTTAGAACTTTAACTGACAATGATGGTACGGCTAGATTGTATATGATCTAAGGATGTCTCCCATTTATCCCTTGAATGATTATAACCAACTTGATTAATATCTCAGACTGAACCATGAAAGATGTAGCAATGCTTGGCCCAAACTTGATGTTAAATGCTAGCTTGCACAATTCCCAACCATCATAGGTTTACCAACGACAGTGCAATGATAACTCTTTGCATGCTCAAACCACTCATCATCAGTAAAAGCACATGTCACCATTGCTTTGGACATGCTAATTTCCTTGTACTAGTTTGTTATGATCTCTTTGAACGGTAACACTGAAAATGGTTCAACAATGAGAACTACAGCTAATGCCAATCCATTTCTCACCTAACAATGCCCCAAGCTCATGCATGCCCACACACTGAAGCTTGCTAGCTTTTTCAAATAATGAACATGACTTCTTAAATATGTGTGGGGATAACCAATAAGTCTGATCTGACCGCACCAATTACCTAAGGTTGAGGATAGCCATCTGATGAGGGAAATGAATTCCACAGGACCCCATTGCCTTGTAGTCAAGTATACTATATTGAATAGCTCATGTTGCAACATATAAGCCTTAGAACACTTCTGTTTGATGTCAAAATCAACCTTGGTCAGCTCATGAACCATCACAATAGCAAACCACTAAAAGAGGATGTTGTGAAAAACCAAGCTGCTCTATTCTAGGGTCCCATTATTTAGATAGCTTTGCCTCAATGTTATTTTTCTTAAAACTCAAAGCACCAGCCGCAATATAACAAGTTGACTCAATCTGATGGCCGCCTTTTAGCAATAAAAACACCACTAAGCTTTCTAGAGGTTCCCAACCATGTTAATATGTAGGACCGATGCTGGCAATCAGAGAGGGGTGAATGGTTTCTGAAATTTTCCCACTAATGTATTCAAAATTTTCACTCGAACGACTATGATAGTTACCAAGTTCAAATTACACCAACACAATGAGGCAAAACAAAGCTAGCAACAAATTAGTTGCCTCCTACACAAGGCCAGTTAGATCACCATTGATGGGCTTGTCTGTCCCTTGCTAGTCTGATAGCTCGGTCACATGAGCAGGTTGGTCTGACCACAAGTCTGTGGCTTGTATGACCAGTCCCCTATTCAAAAACCTGAAAACCTCTCAGGAAAAAAGCTTAAATATCATCTAAACACTTCTAAGTTTTGCATGAGACTTATTGAAGACAATAAGAGCCTAAACCAATCAAGAATCACATGGATCTTAAGCTCGAGTTCACCAAATTGAAGAGAATCGAATCTAGATCACAAGAACACCAAAAACCCTAATTCTTAAATTACTTCTTGCCTGTGAGGATCTAAGGTTGTGTTTGGTTTAGGGACAAGGTGGGATGGGATGGTCCTGTCCCTGGTTTTGGGATGGGATGATCCCATTTTTTGTTTGGTTGGAAGGATAAAATGGGATGGAATGGTCCTATCCTTTGTTTGGATGGAAGGATGAAGGTGGGACATGTGTGGCATTTGAGTTTTTTTTAAAAAAAATTGAAGGCTATTGTTGATATGTTTCTACACATAAGCCTTTGAGTTTTTTTAAAAAAAATTTAAACAAAACAGTACTTAAAAAAACAAAGAGGTGGGATGACTCTATCCCATGTGGGATGACTCCGTCCCATGAAAAAAAGAGGATTGTCTGGTCCCGGATCTACAAGGAATATTCCTAGTGGGATGTCCTTGACTCTGCTTGTCTCCCATCCAAACACCTACAAAAACGGGTCCATCCCATCCCGTCCCACCTAGTCCTTGCAACCAAACACATGGTAAAATGTGAGGTCTTCCATATCTATCTTTATATGTCCTAGCAAGGTAATTTAAGTAAGAGATTAGGCTAAAACTCTCACAAACCCGAAATCATAAATCAAGCTCAAAACAAGAGAAACCAAGCAAGAACATGATTGAAACAAAGCTTTGATCTATTGCAGGGGAGGATGATATTCACATACTCATGGATAATTACAAGGTGTAGCCAAAGCACCACCATTTTCTCTCTCAAGATGTCTCAATTACACCCATGGAAGGAGACAAGGTAGTAGAGAGAAAACTAAACCCTAGAATCCTTGAGTCTTCTACCTCCTCTCCACCCCTCTAAATAACCAGCAATACACCTTAATAGGTCCAACCCATTAAGCCTACTAGGGAAACCTGTCAACCCTACTAATATGGGTTTTACTCACTCACGTACGCTTCTCAAAGAGCTTACAAGGATTAACCCACAAACACACTAGTGTTTGGTCCACTCTACTCAACTGATGCTATTCTAACCCTAAACCACCTCCTTTGTGCCTCTCTACACTGCAGGTTTGGTGTAGGCATCAAGTCAAATTTTAGGCATTTACCAAAATGCCCCCATGAAGTTTCCGAGCACCTTCGCTTGACTCCATTTTCATCTACACCTCAAAGCATCTCCACATGCTTTGACATGTAGCCCGTAGTGCCCAATAACTAGCTGACACATCTTTAGGCATTCAAATTCTTTTGAACTATCTCTACATGCATCAGCCTCATTACTTGGTGCACCACATGCACCAACTCACCTCTCCACGTTCCTTGTCTTCTCTGTACTCCTGCTTGACCTATGTAGCCTCACCCAAACTTACATGACCTCTCTAGACCTCAGCTCCCCCATCTAGTTATGGTCTATTGCTACCGATCACCACATTCTCCAAGCCACCTGCACATCTAAAGACTAAGCAACTATATCGAGTACAAGTTCCATGCACTTAACTCATGTTAGTCAAACTCATGCATCATATAATGCAACACAAACCCTCATGGCTCCCAAGCCATGAACTGAACTCAAACCAACTCAGCTCAACTTACCCTTACCTCTGGTCATAGCCACCGATCTAACTGCTCTCCTCACACCAGTCAAATCGCTAACTATTGGCCAGTCTGACCAACCACCCGATGTGACTGCATTTCTAATGCCGGTCACACCGGCCAAGCCCCGATCTGACTGCCAACCATGGTTGGTTCAACCACACCTGCCCAACTCCCAAAACATGTTCTCTGAAATAAAGTAACCACCAACTAGAAATCGGTCATACCGTCCCTATGGTCTAATGCCCCAAACTTCAGTCACAACGGACCGCCATTCATAGGCTAGTCCAACCGCTTCCTCCCAACTGTCCAACTGATCCGACTGCCAGCACTGGTAACAAATATGAATTTTTGAAACTACTACAAAATTTAAATTCAACTCAACCAAAGTGCTATTTTTCATCACAAACATACCAAAGTGCTATGCCACTGCTTATATTGCCAAATGTAAAATATGAGGGCATCCTACCACTGCAGCCATTCGTTGGGTGTACAACTCAACCCATGCTCAAATAATACTCTATGTGACTTACACCAGCCTAGTGATGGGGGTGGTCAAAATTGTAGAAGCCAAGCCATGCTAATAATTCCAGCACTATCGTTCCCAAGAAACCGGCAATGAAAGACTGCTAAAGACCCTAATTTGGGTCCAATTTAAAATTTCAAGAACTTCGTGGATTTCAAATTTTTTCCGTTTCATTTCAAGAATTTACAAAAGTGTTTCCTTGAAATTAAAATTTTAAAATAAATTCCTTGGCCTAAAAATTGAACCTTCAAAATATTAAAATCAATTGTGTACTGCTCAAAATATTTCTAAATCCTTATTGTGTCGAAATCCATTCCCAACATTTAAAGTTTTGGGATTCAAATCAAATTGGACATTCCTGGAGTGCAAAATCATTCCAAAATTGGAATTCAAAATTTTCACCATTCAAAAATTTGAATTTTAATTAAAACTATCTAAAGGAATAAAAATTTCCAAACCTAAAAAACAAGTTCTCCTCTTTTGGGCCGAGACCCAGCCCAAGTTAGCCCAGCTAAAGGAATCCTGCTTCCCCCTCTTGTCTTATTGCCCCATGGGCCTAGCCCCATAGGTCAACTCCTCTCTCCTATTCTTCTTCTTCAAGACTCTCCCTCTCTCTCATGCGAATGGTGTAGTAGGAGTGGTACAACTGACAAGCAACGCCACCTCGAGCGCAACACCACTGTGAGGTAGTCACGTCACTATAGCATAGTCATGTTGACGTGCCAAGCCAAATGGTAGAGCAAGAGCTAGGTCCATGCGTCACTTGCAAGACCTCACACCGAACACGCCTTGCTCGACCCCCAGCTCCTCTCCTCCTTCCTATAAAGTGCACCTTAGGTCCCCCTCTGCTCCCTCATGCCTCCCACATTGCGCCCAACCTCTTCTTCTTCCCCCAGCTCAAACCGAGCTTGAGAGCCCACCGTCACTACGCCGGCTACCACCTCCTTCCTGCATTTTGGCCATCATGGTGAAGTTCATCCCTGTCCTCTCACGTCAAAGTGTGTTCCTGTAAGAGCCCAGATATTAACATATGGATTCCTCTGTGATTCCACCGCACTATTCCCTGGATCGGTAGATAGTGCTCACAGATTACAGTTCTGAATATCAAGGTACATATCATGCGGAAGCGTAAATATAATAGTAAACTTACTCATGAGCCGATTAGGCCAAAATCAATAAATTGCAGCAGCGGAAGAACGAAGCACACAGGTGGGACCTTCAGGACATGCCCACAGGCAGCCAACTGGAGGTGCGTGACCTAGCCCTTGACATCTTCATCTTCTCTGCCAGCTTGTCCAATCTTGTTGCTGAGGCAAGGTGATTTGATTCCTGATGCTGAATTTTGTCGCAAAAGTGAGTGTGAGCACTCCAACCCCGTGCTCCGCGAGCCAACACACAGAATGCAAATAAATAGTATGCATGGCTTAACAAAGGAGAGGCTCGGGTTATTTTATTTGCCAAAAGTCGCTTTTGGTAGCATTTCTGTTATTAAATCATATTGTTGTTTTTGCAACCTAAAAACTCCTCACCGCGATTGACATCATTGACTTAATCCACCAAAGATTCACTCTCATTATTAGCTACTGTCTAAGACTCCCAACAGCGATTTCCATAATTGACTTAATCCACCGAAATTACACTTTCTTTAATATGTGTTGTCTAAACTCCAAACAGCATGTGTCATCCTCCATTCAATCCACCGATCATATTCTTTCTGTAATGGTTGCTGTCTAAGACCCCAAACAACGAGTGACATCATTTAAATGATCCACTGACTACACACATTTTATATTGATTGCTGTCTAAAACTCCAAACAGTGTGTGACATTATTTAGATATTCCACCAAACATACTCTTTCCTTACTGATTGTTGTCTAATCTCCAAACAGCGAGTGACATCACCTAATTAATCCACCGAACATTCTCATCAAGATTTTCTAATAATCCAATCCTTTTTATTATTGATTCAAATCCACCAAGAATATCATTGATCAAGCCTACGATTCAATATTATATATCCACCAAGAATATCATTGATCAATTCTACGATTCACCATTATATATCTACCAAGAATATCATTGATTAATTCTACGATCCACTAGTATCCTCCCACCAAGTAAATCACTAATCAGGAAATATAATCCAATACTTGTATTACTCCTCCAAATTCCCGAAAATTCAATTAGATTATCTATTTAGCCTATCTATTCAGCTAGACTCCACCAATTTATTTCTCCCAGAACCCACACTATCATTTCCTATTTATGATCGACATGAATCCACCAATACCTTTATGTGTACACTACAAACATCTATTTCCTTTACTCACGACCCTGCTTTTTATTTTCATATTTTATTTTGTAGGAATAGAAATGCCACTATTTGAAATACAATACATAAAATTTCCTGAGACCTAGCAGCTTTGGAACAAAACATAATGTTCAAGGAATATTAACATGATTTTCCATACATATGGCATCACACCATATGCCTAATATCACCATAATTTTTCCATACATATGGCATCACACCATTTGATATCTTTCAGCGTTATAGCCACTTAACTTACCACTGGGTCGACACCCAGGACAACTCAAATCAAGGCTTTCCGCTGCCCTCCACTTTTCCATTCCCACCCACAAAGTTTTTGAAATAGAACTATATCTAGTTAAGTTCCCATGTCCGCCCTTGACCGTGGGTACGGCTATTCGAATAGTTTTGACTCTGCAGAGTTTGCACACTTTACCCACAAGAGATAATTTACTCGTTGCCCCACACGATTCCTTAGCTGTGCAGTTGAGCAAACCATCACAGTAACCGTTCAAAGTACCTCGCCCCTTCCATCATCTCACCCCTATGAGCTTGTCCCGCTTGCGGCAGGTCTCATAGGTTGTGCGGGGGTTCCCCTCCTATGTGTCTAGTAGCTGGCTACCCACACTACTAGCCCGCCGCAGAAGAACTTCACCCTCCGCGGGTGCCCCATTCAAGCCGTCACCTAGACCGCCACTTGCACTACCTCACCTCCTCCACCGATGACGGTGATTTTCAGGGTCCGGTAAATTTACTAGGCCAAGTTGTACTTTACAGACTTATGGTTGTACTTGTTTTACACAGGAGGTCATGACAAGATTCGGTCCTTAGGGTTACCTGGGCAGTTCTACCACAAACCACACTCTCGTGCACACCTGCACCATACCCCCGAACCATCCGCCCAGATAAATAAGCAATTCGAGGTTTTTGGGAATATAAAATAGCCACATCCAACATACACCAGTCATTACCACCATGACTGCCCAACCAATTTATCTCAGGATTAAAAGTGATGCTTGGGCGCTCTCGCGCCCATGAGTATCTAAACAATACTAAGCATGGCATATATTTAGAGACTTATTTTCAAAAGGTTACTATTATAATTTTGCTAGGGCGACAAGGTTCACACATTCAAATATTCCAAAGGAGGTGTAATATTATTCAAGGTAAACAATAGGCATGTAACTAGAATCTTAAATTAACATGTATTTGCATATAACATAACAGCATGCAATTTGATAATTTAAACCAAAATAATTTGCAGAAAATGTAGGTTCAATATGATCAAAGTATTGACTCGCCTTACGCGGTTTACCGCGGTCTCGAGCCCACTCAAAGCTTTCTCATTTATCGATCTTGAGGTTCGGGCCTTTATCTTCATCTCGGTCTCGGCCTCGCTTGATCCTTGATTCTTCCGGACTCCAATTTCTAATTACGTGCTAAGCAACTGAATTCAAATAAAAACAAATAACTCAAAAGATCCAAATAAATCCAATTACTTTAAATACCCGATTTAATTAAAATTATGCATTTATTATTATTTGAGAATAGAAGGATGATTCAGGTTAGTGTGTTGCAAGCACAACGGTAGCTGGGTTTGAGCAGGAGGACGAGTTGTCTGAATGCTTTACCGTGAGGGAAAATTTTAGAAACACGAGGGATCAAAAGTGAAGATGTGCCTACAGGAATTATCCGCTTTTGGGAAAAGAAGGTGGACAGACATGGCCGATTGGGGAAAAGCGAGGCTTGACCTTTTGCTTGATGACTCTCTTTTAATTTTATTTACATTTATCAAGGAAGTTCCATGAGTCGGATTAGATCTGCAGGTAGAGGTGAGATTTTAGTAAAAGATGCCCTTCGGTTTAGGTATCATAGATTTTTCATGTACATTTTAGTTACTATTATTGCGTTATTATGACTATTATTTAATTTAATTTATCTAGGACTGAGCATACCATGTCAAGCTATACTTTAATATCAATAGTCGATTAAATCTACGGTTGAGATTTATCACCGGTGACACGCTAGTGATGACTACTATTTACATAGTTACATCGGGCAGATTACTTTTAATCATCCGATGACCTAGAGGTTACTTTATTCTAATTACTCCATATATATTTTTTCTAACATGGCATTTCTACTTAAAGAAACGCCTTTGATTAAAAGTGGTTGTCAATTTATGTATCTTTAGTCGTTGTTCAGTGCCAATTAAGCCTTAAAGAAAAAGACTGTAAAATTTTGAATTCAAGTCCTTATTGCTATTATTTTTATAGCTAAAACATGATATCTAATATCTTTTATTAATACCGATAGACTCACTAATTAGCTTTGTGACTAAATAACAAGGACACATTAACTTTTCATATGTGATAATTACTTACCTGAGATTGCAGTAACCCACTTAATAAATCACCATGTTAATGACTTAGGTAAAAGTAAATGATGGGGTTAGCCATTTTAGTTCAGTTGTTATTTTACACCTTAGCATTTTTAAGATAAATGTGGAAGTCTCTATTATGATTAGTCTAGGTACTTTTGAAAAGGTTGTTTTCATAATTTTGGAGATTGAGCAATTTATAGTTAATATTTTATGTGACTCGGACTTGCTAAATTAATTCACGTAGTTTGTACTAATAGATTTAGATCGAGATATGGAACATATCTTTTGAACCACTCAAGCTTTTAAGTATTATTCGAGTTTCTAGAACAAAATCTGAAATTATTAGGATTACCTTTATAAGGCTTCAAACATGCATTTTTAGTTATTAGGGTTAAGTCTCTGGCTCTTTTGATGAAATAAAGAGAATCCTTTTAATTCGTTTCATATGAAGATTATTTTGTTAGTTCGTTTGTCACGAAGTTTACTAAAGATAAGTTTTGAATTACAAAAGCCTCTATTATAATCTTACAATTAATTCTTTATTTCCCTCTTTATTTACAAATTATCTTTCATTACCTTCAAATGAGAAAACTTTAGATAGAAAGTTTAGGATCTTAGAGGTAAAGTGGAAAGATACCTTCATGCACATCAGCTCGGTTCAAGCTTGCAAGGGGGGCCCGCCTGTCATACCAGAGAGAGGGAGATAGCTAGGAGGGCGCCGCCATCGGCTGGAACCGGAACACAGCAGAGACCGAACAGGGGAGGGAGGCGCTGGGGATGGGTGGCGGCGTCGCCGGCGGTGAGCGGCCGGGGAGGCAAAGGTGACCGGCAAAATGGAATGCCCCGGCGACGAGAAGGCTCAAGGTGGCAGGGCTTCGGCCGGGGTGGCGCCAAGGTGGGTGAGCGGCAGCCCTAGGCGGCCGGCGGTGAGGAGAAATTGGACGTCGGTGACCGGGAAGATGGGGAGGGGGAATGGGCGGCGCTGAAGCAAGAGCAAGGGAGGAGGAGGCTTACCATGGGTTGGCTGAGCGGGGAGGATGGCCGTGGCGGGCTGGCGGCGATGGCCCTGGGCGGCGCGGGGAGGTCGCCGTGGAGGGGCAGCACGGCTGGCGGAGGGTGCCGACCGGTGGTGGGAAGAGATTTAGGACGCCGGGTAGTAGCTCCCACCGCGCGGAATCGGTCGGGGGTTCACCGAGGGAGGGGCGGCGGTGAGGATGGCGGTGGCGGCCGGGATTGGGGAGGATGGACGGCGCGGGAGCTCCGGTGAACGGGTTTCCAATTGAGTGGAAGGGGAGGGAGAAGAGAAATAGGGGCACGTGTTGACACGGTAAGATCGGCCATAGCCTCGCTGGAGCGGCCAGGGCGGCGTGAGGCGCAGCGGCCGGCGGTTCGGAACTGGCGCCCGAGCTCGGGCTGAGCAAAGGGAGGAGAAGGGGGCAAGGGGAGAGGAAGGAGATGGCTCAGGGCGGCTTTATAGCGCGGGGGGGTGCCGTGGGGCGCTGTGGCCGACGACCCGGGGACGGGATACGGTGGGGGCAGCGGCATGGCCGGCGACGTGCGCGTGTAGGCTGATGGCGACGCGGAGACGACGAGGCTAACGCGATGCGCAGGGCATGGAGATGGAAGGCAGTTGGGGTGGCGACGTGCGCACAGGAGTCGGGAGGGGACGGGAGCAGGAGTGTGGCAGCGCGCAATCCGGCGGGCAACGCGGGTGAAGCTCAAGCTGATGCGAGCAGAGGACAGGGGAAAAGAAAAGGAAGAAAAGAGAGAGGACGGGGAAAAGGAGGGCCCGCGGGCAGTGACTGAAAGGGAGGAAGGAAGGGGACCAGCAGGCAGAGGGGAACTCGGGGAAGAGAGTGGAAAAAGAAAAGAAGGGGCCCACATGGCATAAAGAGAAGGGTAAGAGAAAAGGGAAGAAAAGAGAAAAAAGGGCTCAACCAATTTTTGTAATCTGGATTTTAATTTAGATTTTTATCTTACCTTAATATTTATTGATTTTGAGTTTTGCAGGATTCTAAAATTTGAATCTTTAACTTGAATTCTATTTTAGGCTTAATATTATTGATTGCAATTTTTGGATTTTTAATTCCAATCTGGGTTCAATTATCTGGACACAAAATCTTCTATTTCTCTATTTTATTTTAATTTTGCCATGATTGCTATTTAGTGTTTAAAATTATTTCCAGTTATAATTTGTTTGGCACAAAACTCAGAAAGACTCAAATAAGGTTTCTACAAAATTCAAATGGTAGCAAGATGCAAAAACAAAAAATTTTAAATTACCCAAAAATTTTAAACATCCAAATTTTGGGATGTTACAGTTCCTGACCACCCTCTACCTTTTCCCCCAACTAATTGGGAGTCCCCTCGCCTGCAATGAGCCAGTGTCATCCTTCTTCCTCGCGCATGGCCAAACTCGCCGCTGCCAATTTCATTCCTTCTCTGGTGAGTTTCCCTTCAATTCCTCCACATGGGAGCATCACCTCACCTCCCACCATCCCTCCCATCCTCTGATTCAGGATGGCTTTCTCTAGGACGCTGTCACCATGGAGCTCCCACTGCACCACCCTAATTACTCATCGACAGCTCATCTCGGACCATCTCCACCCGCACCGTTGTTCCTGGTACATTCCGTATGCCTCCCTCGTTCCTATGCACACGCCTCTTCTCCCTCTTTGCTCTCCCCCACTGCTGCTCCATTTCGTCCATGCACCCGACCACCCAGCCTTGTCGTTGGCCCATCGTCGCACCACCCCAGCCTGCAACGCCACCTCCCTTAGCATCTCCTCCCTACTAGCAACCCATTTTGCTCGTACCTGGTTGCCGCCGTGGTCCCCCTCGTCGACACCAACCGTGCCCAAAGCTCTCTCTATAGCCTCCCATGTTTCCACTCCCTCTGTTTCTGTCTCTGCCTTCTGTATGCTTCTCCCTCTTTATACCTGACTATTGGGCCCAACACTGTTCAGTACCCCAGTTGGGCATATCCTGTGGGACTCCACAGCTATGTGCCTTTTTCACTACAAGCCTTCACTCATATTTAGCCTCCACAACTTATGATGTAAGACCTGGCCATCCGGCTCGTTTATACTTATTTACTACTATATCTTTTATTGTTATGCATGTATGGATGTGATATATGCGATGTTATGGTGTGAGCTAGCTACTGATCCAGGGACTAGCTCGGAGTACATAGGAAATTCATATTGTCAAATCCGGGTCTCCACAACCACCCTATCTCCATGCCAACATTTGGTCAACCACCAATTGAACAACTTCCATTCTATGGTTTCCAGGATTAAAGGCTTGTCACCTGCACAGTAGCATTTCCTCAAACACTTGCTGCACGCCACTAATTTCCCATTGTTGATCCGACTACCCATTGTTGTCAAGGCATCTAGTGTCCTGATCTTGCCTCATGATGTTAGTGCACTGTACAGAACAACCTGTAGGTGTGAGCCTAGCGGAGTCACCAATGGTGGCATAACACATGACACATGGCCACACACACCATGGTAGCCTATGGAAGCACTGGCTTGCTAGCCCATCCATTGTTGCACACCACACGACCACCTTCATAGAAGATCTCACCACGGTGACTGATTGGAGCCCTATCATGAGCTACTCGTGTGAAGGTGGCTCTAGAGGCTTTGATGCGGACCAACTAAGGATTAGTTGATACGTAGGAATGGTCCGATCTTTCCCGGTACGATCAGCGAGGTTCCTTCTCCATGGATAGAGTCTTCTCCTTGTCTTAATGCAGCAAACAATATTGATAAGGGCAATTTGCACTAGTATGCATGGCGCACACTAGAAGCAATCCGCCGTACTCCCCAAACCGTGAATTCAGCAAGAAGACACGAATTAGAAGAGATGAACCTTGTAGATTCGATGGGCAATCTCAAGAATCTTCTATTCTTGTCTTGCACCAACTCAGCAAACTTCAAACGAGAAAACCTTGCAATCACGCAATCTGGTCGCCACCAACCATCATGGTGATTTTCTTCTTTATTTCACGAGTCTAAAAACTTATCATATCATAGCCTAAGTTACAATGGGGCTAAGGCCCTGGCCTTATATTGTTGCACAATGCAAGGCCTTGACTAAAACTCATGCACAACTTAGCCTAAGGCCGAAACAAACTCTAATACGAACTAAAAAGGAAATACCTAAACTGCAACCTCTGAATTCTCTCCCAATTTGTGATGTGACTATGAGGATTCCGTGGCTGGTACCTCATCCATTGTATGGGGCTTCCAAATAGCTTTCCAACGAGTCCAAGAATGCCCAAATCGTACTCCGTTTGTGAAAGTTATGGGCATTTTAGTGTTGGACTTCCTGTCTGTCCCGAACCGAATCCGAACTGAATTCAAATTTGTATATGCTTTCTTTTCTTATTCATGGGGCTTCCAAATCCGTTTGGAACCTGAAAAGGAATCCTTTTCAACCTTTGGAAAACCATGGTATGGTCGGATTTCATCCTTACTTGCATTGCAATACTCAGACTCTTTATGTTTGGCAGGTCTCGCGCGTCTCTCCGGACAGCTCATGCAGCATCCAATGAAGTTACCATAATTTTGTGTAGGAAGCTCCAAATTAAGCGCCGTTTGATTCGTTGGAAAGTAGACTTCATTAGCTTTCCAAATATGTATTTTTTGTGCATTAGAAACCTCAGAATTGGCATGGAGAACTTCATGAACTTTGTGGATAGAACTGCAATCACGAGAACTTGATTGATGTTGTGCCTTCCTCTTTAGCCAAACTAACTTTCTTTCTTCTCCATCCACACCTCTAATTCTATGCATTGTTATCTTGTTTACACTATGCAAAGGAGGAATCACATAAGCATCCGCACGAACTAGGATATTCTTCTCTCTCTCATAACCGATAGCTTCTTTCTCCTTGCACAATTCAGCACTACTAAACCTTGTAACTTCAGATTGCATAGATAAAGCACAAATCAATGTATCATTCACACTCTTGGCCACATCAGGCTTGCCATCTTGTGGCATTTCAATGAACACCGCATAGTCAGACCGCATGGTCAGAGTCTGCCATTGCCATGTAGATGTCCCCTCTCCTTCCTCCAAGAAAGATAGCTCATTGGTCTTGCCCTCCATCATTCTAGCCTTTGAAGTCATTTCATCGAACACCTTGGTAGGTTCTTGTTCTCGAGCTTGACGGTGTGCTTGAGTTCGATGCCGAGGACATCTGCACCCAAAGCCTCATCTTCCTTGACCACCAAGACCATGACATCATGAACCGAGTTGTCGTTCTTGCTCTTCATAGCCCAATGCACCAGGAGGCAGGTGATGCACACTTGCGACACCTACTTGACGATGGCTCGGCGCATACCCTTGTGCGGTGCAGATGGAATGGCAACAACGAGCTCTACATCTCTTGGAGCATCACTGACACTAGTTTTGCCTAGGGCGGCATCAACAAGCGAAGAGGTAGTTGTGGCCACGGAGGTGGTGGAGGGCGTGACCAAAGTTGCAGCGGGGATGGATGCCACTATCGACATGTCAGTGCCGTGGCTGGGGATAAACATTAAGCACTTGGCCGGTGTGACCGTGCTGCTGTGGGGACTACGAGTAGCTGGATGTCTAGCCAATAACAACCATCATATATGCATCGGCCATGCCTTGCTTCTCGAGCTTGAGCAGCTTCGTGACATGATCGAAAGGCGACAAGAGGCACCACACGATCTATCCTCTCGTACATGTATACATTCTCCATCATTCCCAAGGGATCAAATATTTGATGAAGCACTTCCTCAGTCACTGGATAGAGCACATGGCTTACGATGACGCAAAGAACGCCTGCTGTGGTTGTCTCCTAGTGGCTTGGCACTTTGTCGAACACCTTCTGGGCACCCTCGGTGTGTGGTTGTTGATATGGGAGCTGAAGGCATGACATAGATAAAGGAGAGGTAGTAGTGGTTGGGGGAGGTGATGGCGAACCCAAGGCGAAACACACGCTGTCTTGAACTCCTCGAGCTTCTTCATCAACCTAGCCTCCATAGCCCTGCACTTTTCTAATGGCTCCACGATCCTTGACCAACTCAATGCAGTAGCCAATTGGATCAACCTATTACTTCCCACGGATTCAAATCAATCGAACCTTGGTCCAGAATTGCTTCCACCCCTTGGATTTACCAATCAAAATCAGAACTGTGAGCTGAAGAATAAGGCTCTAATACCAATTGCCATGTCCCGTTGCCAGAGAGAGATCACTGGTGAAAGGAACGACCAATTCAGAGGCTAAGAATAGCAAACATAGACTGGGAAGGGATGAATTTGGGGGGAGAAATCGTAGGAGAGCTAGAGGAAGAACAGTTGGATTGGAATTCCATTTCATTCATTTGATAGTCTGTTGCGTACAGGGATTCTGTTAAATTGGATACATGAAAACCATATGCGTAGATTTATCTCAAAAACATGTTTATAATATAATAATTTTATTAAGTTTTTATAAATATATTATATTAGATATTTATGGTTAAATTTATGTTTTAGAGACTATAATGATGTCTAAAATAAAATGTACATGTGATTGAAGGAGGGAATAAACCCAAACACACACAGCGTCTGGTGGGCCTCCAGTTACCCACTGTATATAGAACCACTCCACAACTGACCCTACTCATCATCGTACCCCTTTCGGCTTTTGCAAAGGCATGATAAATGTTGAGGAACCGTCGTTGGTGACCAGTCCGATCGATTCCTCTGCTTAAAGAGAAACGAGATCAATCACAGAAGACAGAATAATAGATTGAAAACATACAGAGAAGTAGAGAGAACTCCTGGTCTTTCTTTATTGCTTATGATTGCATGAGTACAAATTCTGCTGGTATTGCTCCCTATTTATAGTCTACCGATGAGGTGCCCACCATGGGCCAAGGATGCTGGCTCAGGCCCAGGTTTCCTAACACTCCCCCTTGGGCACTCATCCGATACACTCATGCCTCATTAAAACTCCATAAAAATCTAGTGGAAAAAATTTGGAGAAAGAGTACATGATGCATATTATGCTGTGATGCACGAATTGCCTCATTAAAAACCTTGGTAGAGAAACTTCAGGAAAACTCGTCAAGAGAAAAAGAGTACAATTCAAACAATTTCATTCAGTCTTCAGGACTTATTATTTTGGGTACTTGATCTTCATGATCAAGATTTACTAACGGGCTTGAGAGAATTCCCCCTTGAATTCTGCACTTCTCTAAGTCTCATCATTCCAATTCCTCGCACACACCTTTCAAAGCTAGATGCAAGGAGTGATTTACTGAACAAATCTGCCAAATTTTCACATGATTTAGTATGCAGTACTTTAATCTCGTCCATCTTTTACAATTCATGAGTATAGAAGAACTTGGGGTTGATATTCTTTGTGAGATGACTTTTCACATAGCCCGTCTACACTTGTGCAACGCAAGCTGCATTATCTTTATAGATAATTGTGGGGGGCTTGCACAATATTCATTCCACATGACTGCTGGATGTGGTGAATCATTCTTCGGAGCCAAGCGCATTCTTGTGCGGCTTCATACAGTGCTATAATGTCCGGTCTAGTGCAGTTTGCTAACAGGTCTAATGTTCGGAGATAAGCAAGGTTCTGCACTGTACCTTGCTAACAGGTTCACAGCAAATGCAATGTTCGATCTAGTGCAGTTTGCTAAATACATAAGTGCTCCTACTGCACTCAAGATGGGAATTCCGGTCCCAGGACTTCCTCCCCCTCTTCCCTAGGTCAGAAAGGATCTTTTTTTGCTGTAAAGACCTCCCAATTATTGGTACTTTCGATGGGTATACTGTAACACCCCAGGACCCACATTACCCTGGGATGCCACTAAAACCACTCCACAACTAGCCAATTTACAAGATAAATTAAACTGGCAACAATTACTAAACAAGACAGTATAAGTGGAAGCATAAACAACTAAGGAATAACAGGATAGTGATAACAATTCAATGTTTAAAACATCCTCCAACATTTTAATCTAAAACATAGATCACAAATTTAACATTATTAAGTTAATGTAAACAAATCTATGCAAAGGTCTAGAATCCTTTCAACTTTATTACAGCATAAAAATATGATTCACGTGCATCAGTGTGGTACCGCTCTACCCTTCCCATGCATGCTCAAAGTCCACCTGTAGGGAGGGGGAAACAAGGGTGAGATAAAATCTCAGCAAGCAAACTGTTTAACAGGCTAATTAAACTACAATAGTTCAATCATCAACGTTTAATCTTCCACAAATAACAATGTTTATATCATCAACCTCAAATCACATCAACGACGGTAAAGCATTAGCAAATAAATCTTATTTGACTACTTTAAAACCTCAACCACTACCACTACCAAAGACAATAAAGCATTGTATGTTTTACTTCAATACTTTATTATTTCTCACATCCACGATTGCTATCAACAATTACTACAAGAGAAAAGAATCTCATGCCACAATCACAACCCTTACCATACACAAGGGACGAACCCCATTCCACGACCACATCCACAATCCTCATACCACAAATAGCTCACATGAGCCTATTCCACATCACAACTATGAAGTTGTATATTCCACATTACAACTATGAAGTTGAATATTCCACAAAGTAACTTCAACACAATATATTGCATATGTATGCAAATGATCTTTCCACGATGCAATGCATATGAATGCTTTCATCCTATGCTCCGGATCACATCACTCTTTCCCAGCGGGATAAGAGGTGCATCGTATTATGGCAATATACGATGCTGTACCGGTACGGTCGCGGCTAGGTACGGCGACATCCACATATGCAAATGTCATGATATGATATGAATGATATGATAATCATAAACCACATTAATTCCAACCTCAAAGGAGCATCAACATGCTCACAACATATCCACAACCACATATCCACCACATATTTGTTTTCATATTCCGCAAAAGCACACTAAACAAATTTCCACATGATTACGAGCAAATTATCCAAACATATCAATTGATCAATAATTGCTACCATCACAACCACAAGTATTCACTAAGAATACTACCACTTAGACCACAATATACTCGTAAAGGTTTCTACCCCACAACTATATAGATTCACCAAAAATAATCCCGCATATCCACAATTAATCCATCAAGATCATAAGCAATTGAATTCATAAAAATACTACCATCTGGACCACGTTAAGGAAACATGTAACAAAGACATAGCATCACCAATTAATAGAATTAATTAATGTGAAGGTAGAATAATTAACGAGTTAAACAGTAGCACATCCGCTACGTTTACTTGCCTCAACCGTGGAAGCGAAGCAGTCACGTGCACTCAGAAGCAAAACCACCTGCCCACAAGGTATCTCTTAGCACCATGCTACAACAAAAAAAGTGCGACTTAAAGATTAAAGACGTCGCTAGAACGCCGAACCCGCACATACTCCTCTCCGCTCAACGATTCAACAATCTACCCACTTCAGCAGCGCTGCTTAATATTTTCGTATCTTTTAAAAAATATTAATCCAATTACAGCAAACGATATATCTCTAGTTTCATCACTTGAATGCCTATATTTTTCATGTAGATCACACATTTTTATTTTGATCATAGCTAGGTGTAATTTAATGTACTAAACAGAGGAAATTCTCTGTTCTGTCAGACTGGACAGCAAGATTTAAATGCGTCCCAACAACAGTACAGGGGTCCAAAAAATATAATTTTTATACAGAAGCTAGAATTATGGATTACCTACAACTTTTTCAATTGCGGCCATGATCATAAAATCATTTACTACCTCTAAATCACACTTGAACAGAAGTCTGTCCCAATCTGCTCCCCTGACAGACAGCGGTATTCCCGACTCTGCTACGCCTAGATCCCGTGGCAAAAAATTCTGAAAAAATGCAGAAGATGGGTTTCGAAGTCCTCTACAATTTTCCTTTTGGGAAGATCTGCAGGAAAAATCGTTTCACGGGTTGAAACCGCGCAAACAGACACGCTGCGCGAATCAATCTACAGGCAGACAGCAGGCAACTCTAATCGGGCAATCAATCTATTAATTCCCTTCAAATTTTGTGCCAAGAACCCTAATTACTCCATAAAACAAAGGGTTTGGGAAGGAGAAAAATTACCTAGATGATCCCTTGGGATCACCCCTTTTCTTTCCTCCTCTTCCTCTCCTCCTTATCTTCTTCTTCCTTCTCTTCCCTTTCTTTTTCTCCTTGGCACCAATGGTAGCAGCTATGGGGGAAGATGGGAGCGCCAACCAGGGAGGGGAGGGGCAGCCAGGAGGGTGGGAAAGGGGGGAGGGGAAAAGAGGGGGGCGCTAGGGTTAAGGGGAAGAGGTGGTGCGGCCAAGGGGGGTGCGGCCACCCCCTTGGGCCTTGGCCCAGGGCAGTCGGCCCACTCCGCAGGCAGCCCACTTTGGGTTTTTAATTTTATTTTCAATTTATTTTATTCATTTTACACTGTTCTACAATTTTTATTTTCCCTTCCCGCGATTTACCGAAAAACCGGCGACTCCGCGATTATTTTAAAAACTTACGCCGAATCGACGATCAGGGTATTACATATACTGAGATTATACATACATTGAGATTATACAAATCCATTTTGGGATCGTCGTATAAACACACAGGGACAGTCTTCATTGTTCGTGTAGCCTTTTTTTACAGAGAAAGTCGCTTAATCGATTATACCACATTCTTTCAGATTGCTTCAGTCCATATAGTGACTTTCTAAGATTCACACTGTACAGATTTCTATTTGCTCTGTCTTGGTTCGGAAGAGGGATTCCTTCAGGGACCTTCATATAAATCTCCAAATCCAAGTTTCCATAAAGGTGTGCAGTTACCATATCCATCAGTTTCATTTCTAAATTCAAGTTCACTGCCATTGAGATCAAATATCTAAAGGTAATTCCACTCATGACTGGGGAGTAGGTTTCTTCATAATCAATTCCTGGACGTTGAGTGAAACTTTGTGCTACCAGCCTTGCTTCGATCTCACTACTTCGTTTCTTTTATTTCTCTTTCGAACAAATACCCACTTATGCCCTACAGGGTGCACATGGAGAGGTGTGCGGCATACGGGCCCAAACACCTCTCTTTTGTTCAGAGATAGTAATTCAGTTTCTATTGCCTTCTTCCAATCTTCCCAATCTGATCTTTTCTTACATTCAACGAGTGATGCAAGCTCGGGATCAAGATCGATGATTGTGGCAGTTTTCTTTGCGAAGTAGATATCGATATTGGCTGTTGTCCTATTCATGGACTCTCCCATGTGCACATAATTTATAACTATTTCATCATGAGTTACTTCTTCTAGAGCTTCTCCTTACACATCGCTTCTTCCAATTGCGGTGGCAAGTCCGTTTCGTTTTTCAGCTTCGATGTGTGCGCACACATCCATGGCGATGTCTTCTTCCATGGAGATGTTCAAATTCGATATGCCCTTTTCTGAAGGTGTGTAGGGACCCAGATATTAACATCCGGATTCCTCTGTGATTACTACACTATTCCCTGGATCAGTAGATAGTGCTCACAGTTACAGTAATGAATATCAAAATACATATCATGCGGAAGCGTAAAATTTAATAGTAGACTTACTCATGGGCCGTTTAGGCCGAAATCATTAATTTGCAGCAGCGGAAGAACGAAGCACACAGGTGGGACCTTCAGGACATGCCCACAGGCAGCCAACTGGAGGTTCGCGACCTAGCTCTTGACATCTTCATCTTCTCTGCCAGCTTGTCCAATCTTGTTCCTGCGGTGCAGTGACTTGATTCCTGATTCTGAATTTTGTCGCAAAACCGAGCGTGAGCACTCCGACCCCGTGCTCCGCGAGCCAATACACAGAATGCAAATAAATAGTATGCATAGCTTAACAAAGGAGAGGCTCGGGCTATTTTATTTTGCGTAGAGTGCTTTTGAATACAATTAATTAAAAAGCCCTATGACTTAGCAATTTTGGAACAAATCATAATGTACAAGGAAATGCATTATTAATATCGATTCAGATTCCATCCACCGTTACATGGCATCTGCACCATATAGCAATTTCTTCAGCGTTATAGCCGCTTAACTTACCACTGGGACGACACCCAGGACAACTCCAAACTAGGGCCTTTCACTGCCCTCCACTTTTCCATCCCACCCACAAAACATTTTGAAATAGAACTATATCTGGTTAAGTTCCCATGTCCGCCCTTAACCGTGGGCACGGCTATTCGAATAGTTTTGACTCTGCAGAGTTTGTACGCTTTCACCACAAGAGACAATCATCTCATTGCCCCACACGATTCCTTAGAAGTGTGGTTGAGCAGATCATCACAGTGACTTTTCAAAGTATCTAGTCCCTTTTCTCATCTCACTTTATGGGCTTCTCCCACTTGCGGTGGGTCCCATCTATGCGCGGGATGTTCCCCACAGCCACTAACGCAGCCGGGCTCCCCTCCCCGCAACGTTAGGACAGCTGGGCAAACTTCACCATCCACTGGTGTCCCTTCAGGCCCCCTTGCCATAGCTTAACACTTCTATTCTCTACCGGTGAGATGAGTCCGGGGTTTCGATAAGTCTACTTAGCCAAGTTGCACTTTGCAAACTTGTGGTTGCACTATTTTACACGGGAGGTCATGACAAGATTCAGTCCTTATTGGTATCTGGGCGGTCTACCACTAACCCACTTTGTGCATCCACTGCACCACACTCATACCCTCGAATCAATCCGCCCAGATATTTAAGCAAGTTGGAATTTTTGGGAGCATAAAATAATCATGCCAAAATATACCAATCATTCCCACCATGACTGCCCAACCAATTTTTCTCAGGATTAAAAAGTGATGCTTGGGCGCTCTCGCACCCATGAGTATCTACGCAATACTAAGCATGGCATATAATTAGGGACTTAATTTCAAAAGGTTAATATTATAATTTTGCTAGGGCGACAAGGTTTACACATTCAAATATTCCAAAGAGGGTGTAATATTATTCAAGGTAAACAATGGGCATATAACTAGAATATTAAATTGAACATGTACTTGCATATAAAATAACAGCATGCAATTTGATAATTTAAAACAAAATAATTTGCAGAAAATGTAGGTTCAACATGATCAAAGTATTGACTCGCCTTGCGCGGTTTACCGCGGTCTTGAGCTCACACGATGATTTTTCATTTGTCGATCTTGAGGTTCGGGTCTTTATCTTCGTCTCGATATTGGCCTCGCTTGATCCTTGATTCTTCCGGATTCCAATTTCTAATTACGTGCTAAGTAACTGAATTCAAATACAAGCAAATAACTCAAAAGATCCAAATAACTCCAAGTAAACTCAATTTAGCTTTATTATGAATTAAGGGGTGATTTGGGCGATTCAAGGCAAGATTGATAATAGCATACGATAGCTTGATCTTTTTATTACAAAATTCTTCTACTATTTCTATATTTATTAAGGAAGTCCCATGAGCTATGCTAATCCTTTGAATTGGTGTATTTTGTCGAGTGCTAATATTCAGGGCATACATTATATACGCTATGTATAAAATCTTTAACTCACCAATTTAGTCTTAGAGTCTGAGTTTATAGCATCCTGTGGTGTGATAGTTTATGTACCTCCTTTTTATTGCTAGGCTAAGTTTAATTTGAATTAGGGTCTATTTATACAGATTCTAGCTTGTTATATAAATTTATGTTTTGTATCGTTATTCATTTAAAATTAACATTAAAATTAATGTCACTTTTATTATCTTGCATTTACTTTAACTACCATTAGGATTGTCTTTATCCCTAATTTTTAGTTTAATCTTAGTTATCGGGGCAAAGCTTGGTATATAAGGTTATATTTCCGTATTTGCTATTTTAGCAAAATCTACGGTTAAAATTTATTTAATGAAGGCATGTTGAATAATGGGCATGGATTTTAGTTATAATTAATGGTAGCCTTTATTAAATTTGAACATTTAACCAAAGGAGATTTTCTTTATTATTGCCCTTATTTAGTAGTGATCTTAATGAGTATTTTAGCCTTTGAATTCATTTAGGCAAATCACATTAATTATTCATATGTGATAACTAGTCCATATACTAGTGGCCTTATACCCAAATCATTTAATAGTCAAAAATGGTTCTATTGATTGTTTGGGGGGCATAGAGATAACAATTAAAGCCTAAATCATGCTATGGTCAACCCTACAATATCCACTAATATACAATGGCTTAGGTTTTATTTCTTTAGATCACCCCCTACTAAAGCTCTTTTATCGATATTTGGATTTATTTACCTATGCAGAGATTATTGCACAAGGTAACGTTTCACTATTGCTATTCGCTAAAATATATCACTGAGGTTTGTTTAAGGTGGCATGATAAATATTGGGGTGTGTGTGTATATATATATATATATATATATATATATATATATATATATATATATATATATATATATATATATATTCATTTTAATTAAAGGCCATCTTTATTGAATATAGATATTTATCCATAGCAACTTCTCCTCATTAATGCCTTTAATAAATAGTTAGATTTAAATATTAAAGTCGCATTAATTAATTATCATGGAAACTAACCAAAGTTTAATTCATACATAAATTCTTTAAATTTTATTATTTTCCATAGATTTTCCTAAATTTTCCTAGATTTTTCCTTTAATTAAAAAGGGATAAAAGCGGACAAAACCAAAATGCCAAAAGGGTATGGCCAGTGGGGATCGACCTCGGGACCTCGGCTGGAGTTGCTAGCATGCGCTCTGGTAGCCAAGTGGGCGCATCGCCTGGGCTGACAGGAGGAAGGCCCGATATTTAGTTATGCCATGCGGCCATGGAGGGCAGAACAGAGGAAGGCGGGCGGCACACGGTGTTGACGCTGCCGGCGACGGACGGTGGTCGGGGGAACTGGCGTAACCGGCAAAACGGGTGGCTCAGAGCACAGGGAAGCTAGGGGTGGCAATGATTTGGCCGGAGCGGTAGCGAGGCGGACAGCTACGGTGCGGGGCGGCCGGTGGTGGAGGTGGAAAGGGGCGACAGCGCCGGAGGGGAGGAGGAGGGGATTCGGGCGTGCGTGAGCTTTAGAGGGGCATGGAGAACTTACCGGGAGCACAGCGGGGCCGGAGAGGGGCCGAGGTGGGCCGGCGACGCGAGGCGGCGGCGGCTCGGGGTGGATCCCGATGCCGGCGAGACGGGGCGGGCTACAGCTCCGATTGGCGGCGGGGAAAGGTTCGGGGCGCCAAGACGCTGCCTCCACCGCAAGGAATTGGCGGATGGTTCACCGGAGAGGCGGCGGCCGGCGGTGAGGGAACTGGACCGTGCGATGAGCCGGATGCACGGGAGTTCAATTAAACGGGCATGGGGGTATGAGGCTCCTTGAGACACGCCTGGGTGCGCTCGGAGAGGCGGGGCGTCACTGGATGGCCGGGAACGGCAAGGAGGCGGGTGGCGGCTTGCGGGCGTTGGGCGGAAGAAAAAGGCAGGGGAGGGGAGGGAAGACAGTGGGCGGCGCGGGAGAGAAATGGAGGGTCCAGTGCTACTTGTAGCCGCAGAGGGAGGTGTAGTGGCGGCTCACGGTTGTAGTCGAGCGATGCGCTGCGCACAGCACGGCGTGCGGGCGACGGGGAAAAATCCACTGGGCAGAGACCGGCGCGGGGCTCGGTGGCGACGCGACCGAGCGAGCTGCACGTGCAGAGCAGGGAGGAGGCAGCACGGCAAAGATTTGGCTCAGAGCTGAGAGAGGGGTGGGCGACGTGGATGGAGCTCGACCACGGAAGAAGGAAGGAGGAGGAAATAGAGAAAGGAAAGGAGCAGGCGCTCGGGGGAAAGAAAGAAGGGAGAAGGGCCCACGCGCAGGAGAGGAAAGAGGAAGAATGGAGAGAGAGAGAGAGAGAAAAGGGAAAGGTGGGGCCCACATGCAGTGAAATGGAAAAGAGAAAAGGATAAAATGTTTAAGCATGGTTTTTGAAATTTCAGACTTCAAATTTAAATTTTTGTTTCATATTTATGATCACTGATTTTAAATTTTTGCATGACATTTAGAATTTAAGTTTTAAATTTTCATTAAGGTTCATTGACTTCCGAGCTTTTTCCAAAATTCTAGAATTCAAAATTTGGGATTTCCGGTTCAATTCCTTAGATGCAAATGTTTGCCTCTCATCTTGGGTTAAGGTTTCAAATTTTGGTTTGGGTTTAATTGCAATTTAAATCTTAGTTTAAAATTTGTAATTCCTTGTATTAAATTATTTCCATAACTTTCATTATCTACATGATCATTACTTGCACTTGGAATTATTTTTGATTGCTACTCTTCATAGCGCAAAACTCAGTAAATCTCAAATTGCCACTTAGAAGAAATTCGAATGCCAACAAAATACAAGAAAAGTTTTTAAAATGCCCTATTTTTGAATATCCAAATTTTGGGATGTTACAAGGTGTATACTTGTGCCAGGTCTCAACTGGCTCCCCTTCTCATTTTGGGGATTTCAGTGATCGGCTGTGATAAGTCCTTCTTATCCTTCTTCGCCGGGCGTCCCCGGTTACTTGGGATTCGAGGAGCCGGAGTTCTCGTCCTTTTATTCTGAGGTCTCTGGACGGGATTAGGGATACCTTATGCTTTCTTTGGTATTTCAACCCTCTCTAGTGCATTGCGTGCAGGCACATGCGACTTAGTCACGCTCTTCAAATCATTAAAGTGATCAGGCAGCTGATTTGCTAATGCTTGCAAGTCAATGATCTTCTGGACCTCTTTATCTGCTTCATTAGTGCGCGGTCATGTGCATGGATTCCAGTGGCTTGCCACGTAATTTCCCGACTTTTTTCATCAAGGGGTTGATTTCCTCCCCTAATGTTGGGAAATTATCCTCATCAAAAATGCAATCAGCGAAGCGGGCTGTATGCAAATCTCCCAACATGGGTTCCAAATACCTGATTATGGATGCAGTCGCATAACCAACGTATATCTCAATCTTGCAGAGAGGGCCCATTGTAGTACGCGGTGGAGGGGTATAAGTACATAAACCTTGCATCCAAACCTCCTGAGATGGGAAATTTTTGGTGGTGACCCTTGCGCTAGTTGCATAGGTGAATGAATGTTGTAGGCCGATGGTCTAAAGTTGACAAGATTCGCTGCATGTAGGACTGCATGTCCCCAATATGTAGGACTGCATGTCCCCAATATGTAGCAGGCAAATTACAATTCTACAAAAAGGGGTCAGGCAATAAATTTAATTCTCTTGATTAATGCCTTTTGCAAACCATTCTAGGTATGGGCATACGGTACCGAATGCTCAACTGCAATCCCCATCGCCATGCAATAATCATCAAATGCTTTTGAAGTAAATTCTCCGGCGTTGTCCATTTTGATGGACTTTATGTGATGATCAGGGAAGACATTTCTGATGCGAATGATCTGCGAAATCAGCTTTGCGAAAGAATGGTTTCTTGTGGACAATAAACCCACATACGACCATTTCGAGGAAGCATCAATGAGCACCATGAAATACTTAAATGGCCTTGAAAGAGACTGAATGAGACCGCAATGTCTCCCTGGATGCGTTCCAGGAATGCAGAGACTTCATCCTTCGCTTTCAGAGTGGAGGGTCTAGTAATTAATTTCTCGGTGGCAAATGCAGGGCACACGAAATCTTCGTGATTCAGAAAATTCTTTATATTAATATTATGCCCTTGGTAATTGTTGATTATATTTCTCATCATTCTAAAAGCTGGGTGGCCTAATCTGTCATGCTAGAGACATAAGAGTTCAAAGCTTCTAAATACTGTTTTCAGGACAGTGTAGGCTGTCGGTGCCTTGATGTTGGTATAATATAGCCCAGTTTCTAGTGAAAGAAGTTTTTCTATTACCTTTTTCCATTGTCTTTGCGCTTCATAATGAGCAGATATTCCTTACCGTACTCTTCTTCAGTCTCAACATGGAAACCATTGACGTGAATATCCTTAAAACTTAAGAGAGTTCTAGTCGATTCTGGGTACAATAAGGCTTCTTTAATGATCAAAGTTGTGCCCATTGGAAGTATAATTGTGACTCTTCCTGAACCAATTATACAAGCATCGCTTCCGGCGATTGTCGTAAGACTGCTAGCATTCTTACGAATCGATTGAAAATACTTTGTCTCTCTTAAGATGGTATTCGTTGTGCCGCTGTCGGCTAAGCACACTTCCTCCATAGGGCGCCACACGTGTTCTAATATAAGGTATTTTATTAACATGTATTAGAAGGCATTCAACACATAAATAAAATACTTCAATATCAGAACACATCATGCCATTATAAAACTGAATAAATGAATGAATTATTTAAAATCATCCAACCATTATGAGAAAATAAATGCTAAAGTACCATCAATGCAAGTTTAATACCCTTAAGAAAACCAATCTAGAACGCGAAAACTGCGAATTTAGAGCGAACTAGATAATTCAATCTATCAGAGCTTCGATGATTATCTTCGATTCACCGGAGCGAACTCGTGCTGATAACGTATTGAGGAACCGTCGCTGGCGATCAGTCCGATCGATTCCTCTACTTAAAGTGAAACGAGATCAATCACAGAAGACAGAATAATAGATTGAAAATACATAGAGAGGTAGAAAGAACTCCTAATCTTTCTTTATTACTTATGTTTGCATATGTACAAATTCTGTCAGTATAGCTCCCTATTTATAGTCTGAATTTTTTGTACGGATAATCCATTTTTTATTCGAAATTACATAAATATACCCGCGGGAAAATTTTTTTACAAAAATAGGCTCCAGTCGCCGAATGGTTGGGCGACTGGAGCCTATCGCCCAACCAGACCGCGACACAGTATGTCTCGCTGCACAGTAGAGCGACTACATTTAGTCGCTCTTCCGTTAGGCGACTAGCATGCAGTCGCCATCCCGTTAGGCGACTAACATGCAGTCGCCATCCCGTAGGGTGACTTCATGTAGCCCCCGTGTATTGTTTTAGATTTTGTGAATTTTGTAACGTTGAACGGGTAAAAAATACGGTGAAGTTGTAATAAAAGTTTATGTTCATTGTATATTGTAGGTGTGTAAAAAGTTTTAAAATTTTTTTTCATGAAAGATTGAGTACAGAATGATCGATACATACACTGTTAAGTGAGATAGTTTATGTGCGGAGAGAGATAATAGAATTCTGTAAATTTAAATAAACTTCATAATATAACTGTGAGTAACATGCCGCATGTTTTTTTATTACATGCATAACATATATAGCATCTGCAGCGTCGCCTCACTAGTCACCCTGGTGTGCCCCGTCACCGTGCCCGCGTCCTCCCATACGGCCTCGCTTGGCCCTCCTCCGGTGCAACGGGTTAGGACGATCCGAAAAAGTAAAACGAGGAGGAGGGTGTCTATCCCGCCCCCGCGCTGGTGGAGTCAGCTGCACCTCTGGCTGTGTGCTCTCCGGTGCACCGGGGAGGGCACTGCCAGAGATAACCTCCGGTGCTACGTCGGAGAAGTGTCCAGGCCACTCCGGTGTAGACGCGAAAAACTGGTCCACTTCGTCCGGGCCTGGGGAGACGCCATGCTGCTGGTAAGTACCTGCAATATTAATAACGTTAGTTCGTTGCATGTCGTCTTCGGATAAACACGATATAAGAACCTCTGCGTACCCGTAGCTGGCGCCATCTGCGTGGGGAAGACAGGGGTGTGCGTAGGAGGCGTGAAGTGAACCGGTGTAGGAGGCCCTGCCCAGGCTGAACCCCCTGGCTGCTCCGGGTGAGGTGGTGGAGGACGTATCCACGTAGGTGCACCAGAGTAGTGCCACGCTGGTCGGGGTGGACGAGCAGTCGAAGCGGTGGGCGTGGAGACCGCCGGTAGCCTCGTGCAGGACAGTAGGCTAACGATACGTCTACACCCGTCGTGCATCCGACGCGCAAAGCTGATGCCCTCCTCATGGGTCAGGTGCGCACCACTGGAGAGCCTCTCCAGTACTGTTCCGGAGTCAGCGCATAGGGCAGAACCGATGTCAGCCTGGACACAAAGACATGAAATGGTCGATTATCGAAACGACATTACCATTTGGGAATCTTTGAAATGACATGTAACGTACCGCGAGGTGAGCGTCGCGCGCGAAGTGCGCGGGGTACGTGTCCGTCGGAGCGGCGACGTGTGTGGCAGGTGGGTCTACCACATATACGAGCCTGGTACGGGTCTGCGGCTGGTACCAGCGCAGGTACTCCGCGTACTCCCTGCTGTCGTACGGGCTGTCCTCCTCCACGCGGTCGTCGAGCGCACCCTGCCACTGCTCGACCCATTGCTGCATCCTGAACGACCAGTCCGTGCCTCTTTTCACTCCCTTCGTGCTGTGCCTGCGTATAGAACCATTACTGGATGTGAGATACTTGCGAACGCAGTAGTAAGTATGTAAATATTTAGCACAAACGATCACTCAACCGTGCACGTGGCACGGAATCGATGGTCCGACTGGTACAGGAACCGGCTGCCGTAGCCCGAACTGCCGCATCACCCGCTGGGGTGCGTAGTCCTACACGTAGATGAGGTACACGAGCTTCCGGCGGGTGAGCCAGAAAGCCCGGTCACGCCAGCAAAGTGACGACAGCCCGCCAGGAGCACGGGCCTGAACTGCCGTATCTGCGTACGGCTCCCAGCGCACGTCGTCGGCTGTGATGCGGTCGAGCTGCTCCACAAAGACCCGGTACGCCCACGTGACCTGCACGTGCGCGAACTGTACCTGCAAAAAATATAAGTTGTTTAGAATGACGATCGTCCATAAGAAAGAAATAGTTGACTGTGATAATACTTACTCGACGATGGCACCAGATAGAACCCATCGTCGGCCGGTCGACGTCTCCCCCTGGATACATCTCGGGCCCGTACGGACCCATGTCGTCTAGCACAGGTCGCCCGAGGCTTAAGCGCTCGAACGACCACAACTGCAGTAGCAGGGGACAGCCCGTGAGGATCGAGTTCGCCTTGATCCTCGTGCACGCATCGCATAGGGCGCGGTACGTCGCGGCAAGTACGGCCGATCCCCAGCTGACCTGGTGGGGCTCGCCGTCAACGATCGCCCTCGCATAAGCGATAAGGCGCGCATCCACCGAGTTGCCGTGGCTGGTGGTGAAAAGCACCCAACCAAACAGTCACAGCACGTACGCCTCCAGGTGGCGCGACACCTGCTGATCGTTTGCCTATGGAACCATGCGCTCCACCTGAATTCAAACAAGTTGTTATTAGTACCTAATACCACAAATAAACGGTTCGACGACACGATCGAATGTAAAAACCACGTACCCGGTACTGTGTGAGCCACCTCAGCGTCGCCCCATGGGTCTGCGCCTCTCTGAACACGTGGTGCTGAGGGCCCGGTGGAACGACACCCACGAATCTGCCAAGCAGGTCAGCGCGCCAGTCGTCTGGGGCCTCCGGTAGGAAGGCATCGTCTCCCGCGATCGGAAGGCCAAGGAGCAGGGACACATCCTGCAGGGTCGGCGTCATCTCCCCGAATGGGAGGTGGAAAGTGTGCGTCTCGGGCCGCCAACGCTCCACCAAAGCCGTCAGCAGGGAACGGTCGAACGGGAAGCGTCGTGATCGCTCCCCGCCCGCCTCGTCCCCGCCCGCGTCCCCGCCAGCGGCTGCATCCTCGTCCGTGGCCTGCACCATCCGGGCAAGAGGGAGTAGCCCAGCATCCCGCAGCCTGCAAACAAAGTGAAGGTCAGCACGGAACGAACTTACGGTCGCACTAAACGCTGGAGTAGTGCAAACCTGGCAGTCCAACGAGGGTCGAGTCCCCAGGCCACGCGAGGTGTGCGTGTCCGGACCACTCCCAGCTGAGGCGGCTCGTCCGTGCTCCCCGGTGGCGGCACTAGACGGGAAGCGCGATGAGAGCGGTCCACGTGCTCGTCCAACAGCGCGTACTGCCACTCGGAGTCACGTCCAGCACGAGTCATACCTGCAAAATTTGTACAATAATTTCTACATTAAATTTTCTACATCTAAATTTATACAATAATTTCAACATTAAATTTCCTATATCTAAATTTGTACACTAAACTTTCTACATCTAAATTTCTACATTTAATTTTCTACACTAAATTTTGTACACTACATTTTCTAAACTAATTTTGTAAACTAAATTTCTAAACTACATTTTCTAAACTATTTTTGTAAACTATATTTCTAAACTAATTTTCTAAACTAAATTTCTAAACTACATTTTCTAAACTATTTTTGTAAACTATATTTCTAAACTAATTTTCTACACTACATTTTCTAAACTAATTTTGTAAACTAAATTTCTAAACTACATTTTCTAAACTATTTTTGTAAACTATATTTCTAAACTAATTTTCTACACTACATTTTCTAAACTATATTTTCTAAACTAAATTATCTACACTAATTATCTACACTAATTGTCTACACCAACTATCTTTCTACACTAAATTATCTACACTAATTATCTACACTAACTATATTTCTAAACTAATTATCTACACTAACTATCTTTCTACACTAATTATCTACACTAACTATATTTCTAAACTAATTATCTACACTAACTATCTACACTAACAAAAAATATAACACAAAAAATTACCTGGAAATCGCGCACTCCCTCTCCTCTTCTCCTCCTCTCCCTCTCTTTCTCTCCCCTCCCTCTTCTCCTCCTCTCCCCCTCCTCTTCTCCTCCTCTCCCTCTCTTTCTCTCCCCCTCCTCTTCTCCTCCTCTCCTTTCCCCTTCTCTTCTCTGCGCGTCGAAGGAAACAGTGGCCGTCGGTCGGCGGCCGAGCGCGTTTTTGTATCCACCCTCAGTCGCCCAACGGTTCGGCGACTGAATTTCAGTCGCCCAACAGTTGGGCGACTTCCTTGCAGTCGCCGAACCGTTGGGCGACTGAAGTTAATCGCCCAACGGTTCGTAGACTCTCCAGCTGTCGCGATCCGGTTGGGCGAAAAGCTCCAGTCGCCCAACCATTAGGCGACTGGAGCCTACTTTTGTAAAAAAAATTCCCGCGGGTATATTTATGTAATTTCGAATAAAAAATGGATTATCCGTACAAAAAATTCTTTATAGTCTCTCGATAAAGTGCTCACCATGAACCCAAGCTGCTGATCTAGGCTTAGGTTTCCTAACAATAAAAACCAAACAAGACACGGGCCCACGCCAGGCACATCCTCACGAATCACGACTCCAAACAACAGGCGAGGCCCTTAATTCGGAGGCAAGGCAACTCGAACGCGGGCCGTAGCATTCCCGTGCCCCCACTGCGTCCAGACTACAGACCCCAAATCTATTCTCCCCACAAACAAGATCAAGCCAAATCTACCCCCTAATCAATCCTCGCGTCCAGGTTGGCATCCTAATTTGCACAATCCCACTTGAACTGCCGCCGCCGCCTCTTGGTTTCCTCCCCCACCCCGGCGGCGCAGTTCTTGGCATCCCGGAGCCAGATTCTTGGCGCTTCTCCTCCTCCACAGGTACGTTTGTTGTCGCTGTTGAAGTTGTAATCCGTAAAACCGTAAGAAAGTCGCAGTCACTACCTGTTTCCCTCTCCCAAAGATTGGAGGATTTGCCCAATGCATAAACATGGAATTTGATGATTTGCCCCATTTGTGTCGTTCACATGTGGGCCTTGGCTCCACATGTCAATGAGATATCATAGGTCAAATCATCAAATGCAAATGAAAGGTGTGGCAAAAGATCAAATATCTCTTTTTTTATGGCTCTCGCGTGGTGGTAGTAGGTGCCATGAATCTTGCCCTTGTTTGGACCCTAGCGCATGGTTCGGCGACCGACTAATTCGATCTCTTTGTACTTCGTGTATGTATGTATGGCCAATGTAGGCAGCGGGGGTCTTGACAAGGTAGTTCAAGAAAGGGACTTGTTGGTGCTTTCAACTCGTACTACTTGTTGAGGCCTATGCAAGGAAATCCCAAAATTGGTTGAGAGGAGGACTGGAGGTGTTGTTCCTGTCATATCATCTTTCTGCAGTAGAGAAGAAAACTTCCTAAGGTATGCATTATTTTGTGTTACTAGTAGGGCATGTTTAATTTGTATAAGGGCAGCTGGTTCTTTGACTTAGCCACAGTGCTTGGGTTGGGTGCTGCTAGATCTGGTGATGCGTATATTTTATTGCTCTTGTTTTTCTGCTATTGTGATCAATATGTGCTTGTGACGTGATCTAAACTCAATTTGACTTCCACATAGATGGCTACAATGCCAAACTGTCATAGTTTATTTGAATAGTTAGAGACCCGTGCGTTGCAACGAAGTCATAAAAATGGTGAGACGAAACTTACTGCCTGGCCAACTTCACATATCAAACATTGGAGAGCAAGCGACAGAGATAAAAAGGTGGTCAGAATACGCGAGGAGATGGGAAAGTGGAGGGGGTGGGCGGTTGTATCCTGAGAGAGAGAGGAGAGAGACGAATGGTCCAGATCAAATTGGATGGCTGAGAAGAGAGGAGGGAGAATGGACCAACCACCAACTCACACTTTTATAATACTAAAGATTAGTCTGAGATGGTCGTTGCATACTAGTCGTCCTTCTTTCTCCTCGCACCTTTCTCTTCTCTGCTCACTTCATTTAGTGAAAGAGAAAACAAACGTGCTTGAAGGTTAAGGCTCTTTGTTGTTGTGCTTGTTTCTATGGCGAACTCAAGGTTTGGCCGTTTCAAGGTACCGGTCTTACCTTTGTTTCTTGAGTTTCGGGTGCGGGTTCTTTTTTCATTTGTCCATCTTTTATACTGGTTGTTTTGTCCAGTGCTGTGATTTGAATCTTGATGTGTGCTGCAGTTTCCTTGAAATTGTTCCATTGATTCTACCTTGTTACTTGTTGTAGGAATGGACATAGGGGAAAACCATTCGAGAATTCTGGATGAACAAATAGATTTTTTGAGGGAATGGACGAACAAATAGTCATCTTCGTTCTTTTCATTGACAAAAGTTTGGTTGCTTTATCATGCTACTGCTTTATCATTGACAATTGTTTTGGGGAATGGACGAACAAATAGTTTGTTTTCTCTCTTTAAAAGGTCATCAAGGAAGAGTGTTGATCTTGTGTGCCTGTCTCATTATTATTGTTCTTGAATCTGCAGCTCTATATGCTTACTCTTGGAAAACTTTCAAGGATAAAAATGTTACAAACTCATGACTATTTGGTTAGCATGAAAAAGGAAAGAGGGTAGATCAATGATATGTCAGTCAATTTTGGGGGTAATATTGTCCTGTGTTTGGGGATCTGGAGAGCTGCTTTACAGAACAAACTTTTAATAAAAGATCAATAGGTTTGGGGATTGATGAAGCACACACACTGGAGACTCTGAACTATGCTTTGATAATCGAATTTATCAGATTTGTAGGTTTTTCTTGTCAATTTAAAGAGTATGACTCCTATTCAGCAGATTAGCATTTGGAAACCATTGCTACACATGTATTCGAATTTGGAAATGCTTCCCGGAGAAACTTGCCTTTTCCATGTTGGTGGCTAGCCATAAGGTTATTCCTATAGCTTCCCACCTCACACTCTGTTTGACTAATTGTTGATTCACTGAATATATTTTCTGGTGAATGTTTCCAGTACCAGGATTGTGCGTGGTTACATTATCGTTTTGCCGTACTACAGCAGCTAGGGTGTAGATACAAGGCTTGTGAAGATACTGCTATCAAATGAATGTTGTGACTTGTGAGAGATAAATTACCATATCACTAAAATCTGAAAGATCCATTGACAAAACTGTTTACTGTTGGAAGTATTTCAATAGGGATATGTGGGGACTGTCGTGTGGGGGCACCACTAAAATCAATGGGACAACATGGCTATATTAGCATAATATCATCCGATAAAATTAGTTCATGGACTAGTCTGCTTTTCATGAGATTCGGTTGTTTTATATCTTGTTAGGTGATCCTACCCCTAGACCAAGTTGTTTGGCATTTGCAATTGTTTTAGCCTTGTGATACATGGTTGTCACGGCAGAATTGGCGACCACAGCGAGTGAGGGGCACCTGGACGCCATGGCGATTTGCCACGGCGACACCTAGGCGAGTCACCACGCTGTACTCCCCTCCACACAGCAAGATGTATGTACAGTTGTATACTCAATACTCAGTAACTCATACTCTGCATCGCGATGCAATATCTGCTGACTCCTCTCCCCTCCTCTCTCTCTCTCCCTCGCATCTCCCACACTCATCTCCCCTCCTCTCCCTCTCCCGCATCTCCCACACTCCTTCCTTTTTTTCTTGTCTGAGAATTATCAGGTTGCGGTACCAATCAATAAAATTCGTTCCATTAAGTTTTTCTTTCTCAAGAACAGATCGCAAGTTAAAACCAGAATTGTTACTAGAAGCAGCCATGATCTACAACAGAAAATGAACAAGCAAAGTTCAGCACTATGTTCATGTTTGATCTTCCATTAAACAATTTAACAAAAGACACTCCCACTATATATTTTGTAATCGTCTTCCCTCTAACGACATATAGTGGTTAAGATCCATGTTCATCTAAGTTCTAGTGAGCTTTGGCATCACTGCTAGAAACCTAGTGACGTAGGTAAGCAACGCTGGCTAATCACATCTTATGTGACTCTTGTTTGTTGGGTGGCATCCAATGCCCCGGCTCCCAACACCATGCCCCAAGGCCCAAATCCAATTTGATAGCTTTGTCAAGTAAACCAACACTATGCATGTGGATGTCCGACATCCACCCTATTAGATCAAGATAGTTGATGGTACTCTGCTTTGGCAGACCTACCAAACAATGATCGTAATTCTTATAAGCGCAGCAATTAGAAGGGCGTCAAATAAATTCTTAATTTTTCTGAGAGAAGCTATTCTGTTATGAAAAATACATCCTCTACAGGTATGGCATGAAAGAATAGTATGACAGGAAATAAACATCACATGCATATAATCACATTATACTGTGAATGGTATGGCCTTTTGAACCGTAGTGGTCGCCATCGCCATGGTTCCACGGTGATGTCCTTCGCTACACTTCCTGTCCTCTTTGTCATCATGCTTGAAGCCTCTATGGTAAAGAACTAAACTATTACAACTAATAGCTAGCAAATGAATTACATGAGGAGCGCAAGCATCACAGGTCGACACGTAGGTCGTTATACAATTAAAGAACAGCCTCAACCCAGCTGTGATTAATACGACACACAGGCCGCCAAAACACACATGCATCACATATACATGTATGCCATACCATTCACATCACTCCCTGCAAAAACAAGTTAAGCGTAGAATGCATTCTACCGCCCTGACATGAATGTGTTTGTATAACAATCTATGTGTTGTAGGGGTGGCCCCCACCTAAGCCCAGCAGGCCTGTTGGGAGAGTGTAAGGCCCAAACGGGGACATGTATAGTGACATGGGTACCCCTGAGGGAAGTACTCATGTGTAAGGGTATAATTGTAAAAGCACTCTCCATGTTGATATATATATATGACATAGGCCATGGGGAGGAGGGCTAAGCCATCTTTACTCACCTAACTCCCCACTACCATACTCTCTCTCTGTTTGGTCTGTAGCCACAACAGTTGGCGCCATCCGTGGGGAGGACAAGAGCAAGCCTCCAGGTCTGAAGGAGGATGGCACCAAAGAAAGCTTCACCGACGGCGGCGAAGAAGAAGAAGGCGGAAGCAGCGAAGTCTCGCGTTAGCACTAGGGCTTCGGCTTTAGCAGCCGCAGGTACGGGCGGTGGTGCAGGTGCGACCGTGAACACCGGCGTTCACGACGCGACGCCCAACCTCGCCACCGATGTGACGCCCAACCCCGCCACCGACGTGACGCAAGACCCCACCAGCACCGCCCCGACGACCAACCCTGGCGATGGCAACACAGGCGCATCCATTTCCCCACCCGGCGCAGAAGCGGTGAATGGTCCCAGCGGCGACGCGGACCTCGTCACCGGCTCCAGGGTCCTCCAGGACAACGCGGCGGGCAGCCTCGGCGCGCAGGCCGTGGTCACCGCCGTGCCGGTAGTACCGCCAAGTGCACCGACGGCCCCAGCCACGTCCGCGGTGGAGGCTGCCCTCCTGGCGGCCCTTAGCGTGTTTCAGCAGGAGCTAACAAACCTTCGCGGAGCTGTGCGAGACATGCAAGAGGCTCGGAGCCAACACGCCCCCCCGGCGGTGGCATCCGAACCTGCTCCGGAGAGGGCGGATAGCCGCGACGCCCCTACGTCTAGTCGCATCCCATTGCGGCGCGTAGACCTGGAGTCCCTGCTCTCCGCGGGCCTACAGCAGGCGGCATGGCCGGAAGACTTCAAGTTCCCGAGCGTCATCGAGGCGTACAAGGGCGACTCCGACCCGCGAGAATTCGTGCGCGTGTATGAGACCGCTATCGAAGCCGCTGGAGGAGACGACACCACGAAGGCAAAAGGACTCCCTCTCCCGTCACAAGGGGTGGCACTGTCCCGGTTCTTCACCATTGAACCACAGTCCATCTACGCGTGTGAACAGATCCGCGATCGACTCTACAACAACTTCCAGGGAAACTACGTCGAGCGTGTCGATGCGGACCAGCTCTTCGCAGTCAAGCAAAAACCTGAGGAAAGGCTCCGGGATTACTTCAAGCGCTTCGCGAAAGTGCGTTGCCAGGTCAAGGACGTCAACGAAACAACCGTCATCAATGCAGCAATACAAGGCCTCCGACTGGGACCGATGGCCGAATATAACGCGCGCAAGCCCATTAAGACGGTCGCGAAGCTCTTCGACAAGATGGAAGAGTACGCCAGAGCAGAAGAGGACGCGCGGCGGCGACACGGCGATGACTCCGATACCAACAAGGTGGAAGGCTCGGCAAAGAGCGAAGGCTCGTCGAAGCAGGGCTCTTCGAAGGGTAAACGCAAGCAGGAGCCGCCGAAGGGCGCTTCCGAACGCAAAGACCCCCAACACAATGACCCGTCAGGCGATAGGCCCAAGCGCGACCAACGCAAGTTCAGGAAACCTCGTTACGTCTTTGATATCGAGGGCGCCGCCGAAGATAACTCCTCCGCAGGTCACGGAGGCAGAGGGCGCCAGGGCCGGGGACGGGGCATGGTCGGGGTCGCGACGACAGAACCCGCGAAGAGTACAGCGACCAGCACCACGGGCAGTGGTGCGAAATCCACGGCCGAGGCAACCATGACACGCGTACTTGCGCCACTATCGCAGCGCTCCGGCAGAGCGTCACCAGGGATAAAAACCCGGAGGCACGCGCGCCCATCGTGGCCCACGTCCAACACCCCCAGGACCAAGGAATGCAGCCCCAGGAAGGCCTCCTGCGAATTCAGGCACATGTGCAACAACCTCGGGAGGGCCTCCTGCAGTTACAAGCCCCGGAAGGAGCCCAACGCAGGATCATAAACGTCATTTCCGGAGGCTCCTTGTTGGAGTTCGCCTCGACGCGGCAACGAAATGCCTATGCGAGGAGGTTGCATCATGTCGCGGCATACCCAGCGCAGGCACCACCAGAGTGGGCACAGCACGAAGTCACATTCACACCCGCTGACGCTGAGGGCATGGACTTCCCCACCAAGACCCTCTGGTCGTCCGGGTCCTCGTAGCAGGATGCGAGGTCAGGCGTGTTTTGGTCGATGGAGGAAGCTCCGCGAACATCCTATTCGCCGTGGCCTTCGACCAGATGGGGATCCCTCGGAGTCGATTGGGCCCTTCAGGCATCCCGTTGCAAGGCTTTGGAGGGCAGCCTTTGCGCGCTTTGGGCTAGATATGCCTCCAAGTCTCCTTCGGCCAAAATGACAACGTGAGGAGCGAAGGCGCCATCTTCGACGTGGTCGACATCGCATACCCCTACAACGCCATATTGGGGCGGCCGCTCCTGAATACTCTCGGGGCAGTTCCGCACCACGGCTTCCTGTGCATGAAGCTTCCCGGACCGCGGGCCATCATCATCGTCCATGGCGACCAGGACATGGCTCGACGCATAGAGCTTGGCACTAGGGGTCCATGCCACGCGTCTCGCCAAGGCACCTAGGCCGGGTGGGCAGGTGCGGAGCCCCCGAGCGCCCCGGGAGAGCGTCTCGCGCTTCTCGGGCACAAAAGTTGTCCCAGCAGCAGCGGTTCATCGGCAGTCACCCCCGTCCTCATAGCGGTTAGTGGTCGGTATCCCCCCTTTTTTTGTAATTGCTCACCCGCACAAACGGGAATTTAATAAAGTGCATCGTTCATGCAAATTCTCTCATTTTCATACCAAAAGCGCGCGAAGGATTACCTTCGTGTGCACTATGCATGAGCATGAATAAAGACGCGTGGGGGGACGCCTCCGCGCGTAGTCTACGGACTCTAAATAAGACGTAGCGTCGAGGTCCGCCTCCGCACACACTCTACGGAGTATAAATAAGACGTAGCGTCGAGGTCCGCCTCCGCACGCAATTTCACCGCCCGCAACGCGCGGAGGCTCGCCTCCGCACGCAGTCTACAGACTCTAAATAAGATGTAGCGCCGACGTCCGCCTCCGCACGCACTCTACGGATTATAAATAAGACGTAGCGATGAGGTTCGCCTCCGCACGCAATTTCATCGCCTGCAACGCGCGGAAGCTCGCCTCCGCGCGCAGTGTACGGACTCTAAAAAAGACGTGGATGTCGATCCCACGCACTCTCCGGAGTATAAAAAAGACGTGGATGCTATCCCTGCGCACTCTACGGAGTATAAACAAGACGCGAACCCCGCGCACGCATGGGTGTTCCCCCAGTGCATACTCTTCGGAGTATAAATAAGACGTGGATGTCGATCCCACGCACTCTCCGGAGTATAAAAAAGACGTGGATGCTATCCCTGCGCACTCTACGGAGTATAAACAAGACGCGAACCCCGCGCACGCATGGGCGTTCCCCCAGTGCGTACTCTTCAGAGTATAAATAAGACGTGGATGTCGATCCCACGCACTCTCCGGAGTATAAAAAAGACGTGGATGCTATCCCTACACACTCTACGGAGTATAAACAAGACGCGAACCCCGCGCACGCATGGGCGTTCCCCCAGTGCGTACTCTTCGGAGTATAAATAAGACGTGGATGTCGATCCCACGCACTCTCAGGAGTGTAAAAAAGGACGCAGAGGTTACCCCGGCAAATTCTACGGAGTGCCAAGTGCACCACGGGGGCCCACTCCCACGCGCAGCCCACGAAGTACCAAGGCGACGCGTCAAAGGCTAGCTCCCGCGCGAGCGCACCCACGAGCGAAAAATACCAGAGGCTGTCCTTGCATAATCTTAGGAAGGAGCGCTCGTGCGTCTACCTCGTCTAAGGCGCCAGCTCCGCCACCACCACTTCGAAGGGTAGGGGACAGAGCGCTCGCGCTGCTACTTCGACTAAGGCGCCAGCTCCGCCGCCACCACTTCGAAGGGTAGGGGACGGAGCGCTCGTGCCGCTACTTCGACTAAGGCGCCAGCTCCGCCGCCACCACTTCGAAAGGTAGGGGACGGAGCGCTTGCGTCGCTACTTTGACTAAGGCGCCAGTTCCGCCGCCACCACTTGGAAGGGTAGGGGACGGAGCGCTCGCGCCGCTACTTCGACTAAGGCGCCAGCTCCGCCGCCACCACTTCGAAGGGTAGGGGACGGAGCGCTCGCGCCGCTACTTTGGCTAGGGCGCCAGCTCCGCCGCCGCTTTGAAGGGATATCAGACTGAGCGCGTGTGCGGTTATTGCAACTACGCGTCTACCTCGATCACCCTGCCCTCGCAAGGCGCAAATCGTCGTATACGGGCGAGCGTAGTAACCTTCTGAGTTAACCATGGGACAGCGTAGCCGGAGGGGTGGAGATGCACTTCGCCAGTTCTAATCAAGACTATTCTTTGCATTCGCTATGGACGCTTACAAAGGCGCACAAACACCTCCGGCGCACCGGGCCGCTACTCGGCAAGCTCATCCTTAACATGCGTCCGTGCCAAGGCTCCACTCGAAGACGCCCGACCTGCCCAAAAATCCAACGCTTCCTCGGCTCTTTGCCAGCGCCGAAGACGCCGTCGGGTGGCAAGGTCGGAGATTAGCAGCCAGCCCCGGCTGTGTAGCTGCTCGGGACAAGGGGGCAGGAATCAGAACAGCGGGGAAACAACTCCGTACTTTACCAAAAAAAGAACCCGGGCTTCGGTTACAACGCACACCAACACGCGACAGCCTCCCGTCACACCTGTGGGTTCGCGGTGTCCTCCGGGGCCGCAGCGCCATCCTCGTCACGCCGTGGGACCTCGTTCAGAAACCGGCCAAGGTTTCCCTCGCCGTGTAAGTTATTCCGCAGCTCGACTATGGCTACGGCCTCGTCGCAGTATTCCCATATCCGCTCATGGAAGAACTTCATGGCGCGACGTACGGCGCGCACGGCGTCGGACATTACCCCGCCCCCGGCGGGCATCTCCAGTCGAGGATCGACTAGCCCCGCAACATGTTCACAGCCGCGGAGTCGCAGGAGCGCGCATGTCAGACACGACGCCACGTAGGCGCAGTGGTTGCCGAAGGTCGCCGCGGCGTCGCGTGCAATGCCGACCGCATCTCCAATCCACCGGAGTGTCCGCGACAGGTCCTGTAGCCCAAAGGCGCACGCCGGCACTTCGGCGACAAGCCCCTTAAGGGTGTCTTCCAAGGCCAGCATGGCGTCCCAGGCAGCTACCGAAGCATCGCCCAAGGCTCGATCTCGCTCCGCGAGAGAGGCAGCAAGCTCACTGTTTTCCCTCTCTAGCGCAGGACTTGTTGCAGAAGGCCATCCCGCTCTGCAGCAGCTTCTTGCCGCACCGCTTCCGCGGCCAACGCTCGCGCTGCGGCAACGAGCCCCTCGGTGCGCGTCTTCATCTCCGCGCACTCCAACTCCAGGTGGCGTATACGAGCATCCTGGGCGGAGTGCGCCCCTGTAGCTCCCTGCAGCTCCTCTTCGGTGGCCTGCAACCTACTCCGTAGCGCTCCTTCCTCGCGAACATGAGCAGCTCGTAGGGCCTGGGCCAACACGAGTGTCTGCGTGGCGCAGGAGTCAGCAAGCGCTAAACGGCTGCAAGTGATCCAAAAGACAGACGCTTAGCCTCACTCCCGACACCTCCAATGCATCTCCAAGGCGCCCTGACCCGTAGGTCTGCAACACCTGTTGACCGATGCTGGCGGCCGCGTCTTCCGCAATCCCGCGCCATGCCCTCAGAGCATCTGACGGAGGGACGAAGTCTGCCGGGCTTGGGCGCGCGACATCCGTGTCGCCAGCGCCAGGGCCCCCGCGCTCAAGGAACGGTTCGTCCTCCGGGATAAGTGCCGCTGCAAAGAGGAAGTACACATTTGTCACGGGGCGTGGAAAAGTTGTGTTGAAGGAATGCCGTCATAGCCTACCCTCGGTGGCAGACGGGGGACTTCGCGGAGACGTCTCCCTAGCCGCGGGCGGGACCGCTTCGACTTCGGCCCCAACGGACGGCGTTGTCTCGCGAGGCCTGGGACCTTCGAGTCGGGACCTAGCGCCAACCGATCCTGCGCCCCGGTCACTATGGCTCGAGGGGCCAGGAGGGCGCGGGGTGGAGGAACCTCGGTGCTCGAAGCGGAGTCCCACAAGCTCCCAACACCGGCCGCCACAACGAACCCTCGCAAAGTCCGCGGAAGGGGGGACTGCAGGCGTGGTCGCTTCGCTTGACAGGAAGGTCCCACCTCGGCACCCGCTACAAAAGGAGCCCCTGCGGCAACAACACTCGCCGAAGGGGTCTCCACAGCTACAACGACAGCGGTCGGGGGCTTCGCCCTCACGACCTCTGCGGGGGACACTTCCGCCTCGGCCGTCGCTATTAGCAAAGGCTGTGCTCCACACACTCCCGCAGAGGGCAGCCCCGCCACAGCCATGGCCGTAGACGAGGACTCTGCACCGGTGCCACCAGCCAGCACCACCACCTCGGCGACTATCGTGGGCGGCGAGACCTCCGCGGCGCGCCCTCCACCGCCGGCGCCTTCGCCCTCAGTACCCGCGCCCTCCAAGTCTGAGTCGGCATACTTTGCCGAATCCGACTCCGGGCTCACCGTGCCGGCAGGAACAGCGGCAACCGCCGTACAGTGCGTGGTCGCAGTGCTCTGGGTCCTCTTGCGGGATGACGCTTTCGTCTTCACGACACCGTCATCCTCATGTTGCTGGTCCGGAGGGGTGCGATCCGGCACAGGAAGCCCTAAGGCCTCACACACGCGGTTTATCCGCCCCAATCCAGCCTTCGCAGTCGCAGCTGCGCGCTGCCCGTGCTCCCTGGCGGTGTATGGCCAGAGGAACACGCGCGCGGCGCGCTCCACGTCCTCAAGGCGAGTCCCTACGCCGGACAGAGCACATTTACACAAAGCAATACGTACGAACGGAGGGGAAGGCACGGTCGAGGCTTACGAAGACCAGTCGGCACGGGCAGCGAGCAAACGGACGGGTGAACATAATCATCCTGACATTCACCGGCCGTGAAGCGCCAATCGTAGGAGAGCGGCGTCGCACCGAGCATCATGCACTCCTCGGCGAAGTCGCGCATATTGAAGCGGGCGGTGACCCCCACAAGTCTTCGGGCCCTCCGCCTATCTTCCTGGTCAAGTGTTAAGCCGGGGGTGGTCTTGAATGTAATCGGCCCGCCCGCGCACTCAAGGCCGCTGCCACTCGTCACACAATGGTAGAACCACCGCCTCGCCCAGTTGGACTCCCACTTCCCTCGGGTCGAGTTCGCGGGGAAGAGCTTCCCACATGACGTCCGCAGGACGAAGTTGACGCTGCCAAACTTCGACAGCGTACCGTCCTTCCGCTCCTTCGGTTGGCACCGGGCTTCATGCAGATACGCGAACAGGGAGCCGCTGGGCCAACACGCTTCCGAGCGCAGGGCCCAGCTGTACACGGCGAGACGAGCCACCGCGTGTGCATCTCGAATGGACAAGCGCGTACGGATACAGCAGCCCGCTCGTGCCAGCCCAGGGGTCAGCGCGATTCCCGGAGCCATTAAGGCGCACTACCGCGGGGTCGCGCTCACCCCAGGGAGTGCCTTGCCCCAAGCAGTGCACCACTCATAGCGCCCCTGCGTGTGTGGCACCTGGGAGTGCATCGCCACCACTTCGAAGGGTCGGGGACGGAGCGCTCGCGCGTCTACTTCGACTAGGCGCCAGCTCCGCTGTCACCACTTCGAAGGGTAGGGGACGGAGCGCTCACGCATCTACTTCGACTAGGCGCCAGCTCCGCGGCCACCACTTCGAAGGGTAGGGGACGGAGCGCTCGCGCGTTTACTTCGACTAAGCGCCAACTCCGCTGCCACCACTTCGAAGGGTCAGGGATGGAGCGCTCGCACGTCTACTTCGACTAGGCGCCAGCTCCGCTGTCACCACTTCGAAGGGTAGGGGACGGAGCGCTCGCGCGTCTACTTCGACTAGGCGCCAGCTCCGCTGCCACCACTTCGAAGGGTAGGAGACGGAGCGGTCGCGCGTCTACTTCGACTAGGCGCCAGCTCCGTTGCCACCACTTTGGAGGGTAGGGGACGGAGCGCTGTCGCGTCTACTTCGACTAGGCGCCAACTCCGTTGTCACCACTTCGAAGGGTAGGGGACGGAGCGCTCGCACGTCTACTTCGACTAGGCACCAGCTCCGCTGCCACCACTTCGAAGGGTAGGGGACGGAGCGCCCGCGCGTCTACTTTGACTAGGCACCACCTCCGTTGCCACCACTTCGAAGGGTAGGGGACAGAGCGCTCGCGCGTCTACTTCGACTAGGCGCCACCTCCGTTGCCACCACTTCGAAGGGAAGGGGACGGAGCGCTCGCGCGTATACTTCGACTAGCCACCAGCTCCGCTGTCACCGCTTCGAAGGTTAGAGGACGGAGCGCCCGCGCGCTTACCCCCACGCACGTAACACCCTCGGACCACCCCGCAAGCGCCTGCTCTCCGCGGCTACTATCCTCCAAGGTAGGAGACCAGTGGCTTCGGAGCACCACCCCGATGCCCGCCTTGTAGGCACTGCCTCGGCGGGACGGCACGTCCGTCGGCATTACCCACACATCGTACCGGCGAAGGTTATATCACGCCAAGTTTTGGCTTGTTCTCATAAACATGCCACCTGTAGTGCATCAACATTCTTTCGAAAGTAATGCAGACGGGCTTGATCAGAAGCCCTGACTGAAGGTGAGCCTGTCTAAGAGAACAGGGCAAACCTTGCCGTTATATGCAGAAACACGGCACGAGCGCAGCAGGTGCGACCAGTTACCGATAACAGACGCTAACCAAGCTCCCAAGAAAAATAGGCCTCCATCAGTACATCAACATTCCCCGAGCCACGTAGTACCGCCAGATGCACTGAAGAGGCCCATTTTAGGGGAGCAGCACCTATCCGAGCACACAATGCAGGTACAATGTTGCACCAGCACGCTATATATACCCCATCAGTGCGGAAGCCAACTGGCGAAAGTCCAACCGGCAGGAGTCCAACCGGTCGGGGAGTGTCGCAGCATCGTACCATCGCGATGCTTCAACACCCGTGCCGCGCCAAGCATGTTCCGCCACGTGGACGGCCAGGAGAAGGAACGTCGCAACATGGTATCGCCGCGACCCCTCAAGTCTAGCGTCGCAGCATCGTACCACCGCGATGCTTCAAGACCCGCGCCGCGCCAACCATGTTCCGCCACGTGGACGGCCAGGAGAAGGAACGTCGCAACATGGTATCGCCGCGACCCCTCAAGTCTTGCGCCGCGTCAACCAAACCTGGCTGGGCAGGCTGGCAGTCGCTTATCGTCAAGGGCGCTCGACGCCGGAGGTGCGCGCACGACGACTTACGACCCGCTCCGCCCACTTATGCCAACGCATTTGACTCCGCCAACACCCCCAGTCTAGACCGGGCAATCACCGACCCCGCCAAATCGGAGGCAACTTCGGTCTCCAATCCGCCCACTCGGTGGCGAGGCCAACCTCGACTTCGACCTTCGCTCCGGACGACAACCCCGACCCCGCCACGGTAAGATTCTGTGGGTGACGAAGCCTTCGCCAAGCCGCCCGGCGCCGTACCTTCGCAATAAGGCGAACACTACACTTCGGCGAACGTTGCAAAAGCTCACAGGCCGCAGAGACGGAGGGGGACAAAGGGCTCGGCAACATGGCTTCGGCCCGTGAAGCCCTTCACCATGAGAGGCTCCTGTTGTAGGGGTGGCCCCCACCTAAGCCCAGCAGGCCTGTTGGGAGAGTGTAAGGCCCAAAAGGGGACATGTATAGTGACATGGGTACCCCTGAGGGAAGTACTCATGTGTAAGGGTATAATTGTAAAAGCACTCTCCATGTGGATATATATATATATATATGACATAGGCCATGGGGAGGAGGGCTAAACCACTTTACTCACCTAACTCTCCACTACCATACTCTCTCTCTGTTTGGTCTGTAGCCACAACACTATGCGCCGGTTAGCGGGCGGGGGTCGAGGCGGGAGCCGCCTCCCGCGGGTTTCAGGGTAGCGCATTGATCATCAAGATCGGTATATTTGAGGAGACCGCAACACAAGACCTCGATCTGTTGGGTCGATCTACTAACTGTGCGCGCAGTTTGCCCCGATGGTGATTCCATCCGGTAGGGGCAAGTTGCGCGTACATCAAAGAAGGAACACGAACTAATCTTTTTGGCCACATGATGCTATCAACTCATACCTATTTCAACCCCTTATGACCGATTGATCTAATCAACCCGTGCATCGAAAGATCCATCACATGAACCTAGCATAAGAACAGTAATAGATCACATCTACTACAAACAACATACCATCTACAAGTGCATGATCCAGACCACATACTACGCAGCTTTGCTCTGATACCACTGAAGGAGAACGGGTAGGCTACACTAGCTACAACATTTGATTTTCTATCACATTCAACCAGAAAACATGCGTGTAAGGGAGTCATGGATAGTTAACAATAGATGCACTGCGCAGCGGAAGAAGAGTTGGAGCAGCCTGGTCCAACGTAGATGCGCGTTGATGAAGAAGAAGCAGTCGATCGTTTCACGAACTCAATGTCTCCTCCTCGCGTCCTAGCAATAGCCTTGCGCTTCTCGCCGATCAGCACAGCAGCAACAGCAGCGGCGTCTCCACAGAGTCCACACGTTCGGGATGGAACGCCATGCGCTGGTGTGCTAGCACCGCGCGCCCGGCTAGGGTTTCGGGATACGGTCGAGGGGAGGTGGCGGCCAAGGTTTTCAGCATAGTAATCTCAACTACCTGCAGCCCCGCCTCCACATATTTATAGAGCATGCTAATGGGCTTCCACGTTGTAGGCCCATTAGAACCCTAATCCCATATGGATCAATATCCCTTTTAGCCTATAAAACCGAATTGTTTATGATTGCCTCTTGGCACATCACTAACACTTTCTTCTCATTGTCTGCCTTCATCGTTCTCCGTTCCGGGACAGTGTGGTTCTTCCTCTTTGCTACTGGAGCAGAGGCCTCTTGTATCATCCCCCTGGTACCTACTTCCCTGCTCATCTGGTAAATTCCTTGCTCAGTTAGTAATAATAAAATATGGTATATTTTCCTATAAATCATCCACTCACCTATTCCTATGTTTCCCCTTCATTTTCAACTCTGATAGCTTTGCAATTCCATTTAGGGGTAGCAACGGGCAGGGTTATCAGGGGGCTCGCCCACACCCCCGCCCCACTTCGCTAGGCCTAACAGGGGATAACCCTCTCCTATCCCCGTTAGGCCTAGTATTGAAAAATAGTTTAAATATAAATTAAAAATTGTAGTGTGAGTGTATTAATTAATTTATAAGTATTTAGGTATTTTTTAATATACCTTCAAAATTTATATCATAATATATAGATTCAAGATTTAGTCTAAATATGTAAGAAAATGATACATATCCCATATAAAAATCTATAATATAGAAACAAAAATATGTTTTAATTTTTATTGGGTCCCCACAGTGGAGGTCAATCCTAGCCCTGCACCGCTAGTGTAGTGGGGCCCATCCCTGTCCCACCGTGTGGGTAGTTAGCCCTCGCCCCTAGTCCCCGGTGGGGAATATCTCTGTGGGTCCTGGGACTCGAGGGGGATTGACATTCATAATTCCATAACTATGTCTTTTTCTTTCCTATACTCTCAAAAACTATAATTTGGAAAATATGGTGCGATATTATTAAAAGGAAGGAATTACATGGTTACAAAAAAATAAAAAATTACATATATATTGACTAAACATTCTATCGTCAAATAAAAAGCAACAAGAAAACTTCAAAAATATTTCAACAAATATATAATAATATTTTGGATTTACATATATGGTAGAGTAGGGATTAATCTCAACAACAGTGGAGGAAGAGGGACTGACATAGGTAGAGGAGGTTGATGGATGGGCCAGATCTACGAGGCAAATGAAGTAGAAGGGTTAGAAGAAAAAAAAAAGAGGAGTTTGGTTGACAAAGCATATGGATTGAATCTCACCAGAAAACATATTAAAGGTGTATAGAGGAACAAGTCAGAGCTCGTGAGGGTAGGCGGAGATATGGGGAGGCAGAGACGACTAGGGAGAAGATGGGTATAATGGGATGTCTAGGGTTTTTCCATGAAGACTTTAATAGGAAACTATGAGATGGAGGATAGCATGAGAAGCCTAAAAAGCCTGGTATTGGATGTTGCTACTTTTTAGCCCAAATGATTGAAATGTTACAAGTAAGCCCTCTAGAGAACACATGTTTCGCCCAAGCTTCTTTGGGCCATACATTGAAAGGACATCTCTTTTGGGACTGCTCTGTGCCACACCCACATGGCATATAACCACCTGGTGCCCACCCCGATGTAGCCCACGGCCCACATGAGAGATGGCTAAAAAATTTGCTAGGAGACAAAATAACTGATGTTAGTGACCCTCAAAATTGAATTTTAAAATTCAAAATACTATAGGTTTTAAACCGAGTATCCGATTCATGATTCGTTTGAACTACCGTGTTTCTTCTTACGAGATCGTCAAAATAAGACCCCACTTGCATATATTTCAGCATCATTCTTAGCAATTATACTGAATATTCCACTAATAGGTTTGAATTTGTTCACCTTTGCCAGACTACTAGAACATTGCCGATGAATTGTTGGAACATTGAACACAAACACGTGGAACATTAGCTGATTCCCCTTAAAACTTAATGTGTGGATGTTGACACAAACTTTGTGCAAGCAATTATAACTGCAACGCACGGGTCAACTGTGAAGTTAACTAACCATAACCAGGGGTTTCTATTAACTCATCTTCTTCGGAAGATAATGAATTAATTGAGCATAAAATAATGATATCTCTCTCTAGTGTGTTGGGTTGATAATAAATGTTCTAAAGGTCTGGTTACTGATCGATTAACCAGTGATTGTAGTGCCTTTTCCAGTCATGCGCACTCAGATATCATGAGCCACAATCATCTTCCGGTACATCAACACTCATCTTCTCTAGCTAACGCATAAATGGACAATAAATATGACACCAAACATAAGCTAGTTGTCAGCAATACCTCGTGCTCTACACACTAGTATTGTCACTGCTAACGATGGCTTCGACCTCTGAATATATAGATCTTTCTAACTCACGCGCTAACTATATTTGTGCTCATATACTAGTATGCATGATTCCACTAAATCGATCTAACAACCACGATTAAAATGACTAGCTATAATAATCCATGAATTCAAAATAGATTGAAAGTAATGTATTACATAAACTAGACAATCATAAAATCAGAGTAGTAGAAGCAACTAAAGATTGAATCGATAGAACATGAAAGATTACAATAGTGTTGAGGATTATATTATTACCTCTTTATAGAAGTTGAAGCAAGAGCTTTGGAACTTGTGGTAGGGCTTCGCTGCTAAAATCTGGTCCAATCTAGCCTATTAACTAGCGGGATTGGCTTCGGAATGTCAAGATTGGGATGCCCCAAACCGAGGGAGGGGGTGCACTTTTATAAGGGAGTCAGCACCCCCGAGTGCGAGGTGGTGCCCGGGCTGTTCAATGCCTTGCAAGACCTAGGCTCAAGAGTACAGGGTTAGTTCACAACTATGAAAGGTTATTGGTGTGATGCGCCCATGCAAGGCCTGGGCGAATCTTGGTGATTTTCATCCAAAGTTCAAATAGGTTTCCAAAAAGTAGATAGAGTCCAATTGCTTGACACTCAAGTTGATTCCTTCTCGGGCTAGCACAACTTGAGGGACTTCTAGAAAGTTCTTTGGGTGAGAGATGGAGCTAGGAGGGGTGTGTGCTGGGCCTTGCTCGACTAACACAGGGTTGCACTTGCCATGTGTGGCGCCGCGCTAGCTCGGCCCAAATGCCCAGCTGCCTATGGGTTTTGGCCCCTAGGAGTCCATGATGGTTTGTTTTTTGCATTTTTCCAATAATTCCGTTGGATTCTACAAAATATGTTCCAAAAATAGAATTCCTAATTCCAAGGTAGGGTTAGTAGCAATAATTCATAATTTTGGCATTTTTATACCTATTTATTGGGAATTTGGGATATGAAAACACACATAAAATGATTGCCAACAATGGGACATTGTCAATGAACTATTGGAATATCGAAACCAATTCTACAGAACTTTTCATTTTACCTAGTAGAACATTCAACACCAGCCTAGTTTATTCCCACCCGATTCAAAAGATACACACTTGAACATTGCACATGAACTACTTGAACATTTAGGAAGTAATGCATGGAACATTTTTTTTATTTACTGGAACATACGTCATATGATATGGAAGCTAGACTAAACTATATACATGTGGTGTCTTGTTTTGAAGATCTCATCATAAGGAATACGATGGTTCAAACGGAGCATGATTGGATGCTTGGTTTAAAAGTTAGGACCATCTAAGTTTTTAGATTGCAAAAAGAGTCACTTGGAACTACGTGCCTTGACATGGGCTGGTGGGCCGCATAGGCTTATTTGCCACATGAATGGCATATAGTTGGAACCCACGTCTTCCTTCGGCCATCATGTTTTGGACTTCTGGTGTACGTAGCTCCATAACAGATGCTATATGCCACGTCGCGGCAACCACCCTCTGGTTCACAGCCCACGCAGTAAGCCAGCCACACACGTGTGCTGCGAATGCTATATGCCACGCACCCAGCATATAACATCATCTTCTTTTTTTCCTTTCTTTCTTGAGTCGAGCCACGAGAGCTTTGCCTAGTTCGGCCCATTGCTATGGGCAATTTGTTCCTGATGTTGCTGCTCACAATTCGAGTTGAGCCTTTTTCTTCTTTCTTTCTTTCTTTTTCTCCTTTCTTCTTTTCCCTTTATTTCCACGTTTCATTTTAGACGCAATTTTCAAACTGGATATTATAGTAGATTTTATTTCTTGTATCATTATTTTACCATTGTTTTAATAATAATTTTTATTTTTTAAAAATAATTGTCTTGATTTGGTCTACTAATATTATCTATTTTTTCTAAGCATCGTTGATGAACTATCACAAAAATTCGATAGATTGTTGGAACACTAAAACCAAATATATGGAATATTGTCGATGAATTATTAGAATGTCACCGATGAATCATTGGAACATTGAAACCACAAACATGGAACATTTCGCAATTCCTCCGCAAAACTTAATACGTGGAATATCATCGATGAACCATTGGAACATCTAAATGAAACATATGATATGTAGAACTTAATGCAGGAAACATCGTTGTTGCACTACTGGAAACATCGAACCCAAATGCATGAAACATTTCTTTTACCTACCGAAGCATCCATACGATTCATTCTCCCTACCCAATTCAAAAGATGCATGTTGGAACATCATCCACGAACTAAAAGAACATTTAGCAATAATGCTGGGAACATTTTGTTTTATCTTTGGAACATGACATATGAAATGCGATATTTATTACTAGGCTAAAATATATAAATGGTATCTTGTTTCAAAGATCTTGTCGTAAGGAACCCAGTGGTTCCAAATGGATTTTGAATTGGACACTCCGTTTAAAAGTTATGAGCATCTAAATTTTCTATTTTGAAGAAATACTTCATGAACCATGTGCTGATGTGAGCGAGCTTTGGCCAAGAGGTGTAGGATGCACCGTGTGCATGGCCATTTACCGTTGATGCTATATGGAAGGCCTTCACGAGCTGTGGGCCAAGAGCTGGGTTAGAGATGGGCGGCCTGGTGTTATTTGCCGCTGAGCGGCATACAGCGGGCCTCTTCTTTTTAGTTTCCAAAAGCTATTTTTTTGGTTTTTCTATAGTAACTAGCTTTCAAACAAAGTGTCTTTTCAAGACGGGGTCTATAAGTAAATTATAGTACACACTATAGTGACTTCATTTTTATTGTCCAAAACCGCACGCGAGTTTTTATTACACTGTACTCTTTCTCATGAATAGCCTAAAAGTCATAAGCCACAACAAAAATCGATAAGTTGAAGCCACAAAGAATAGACCTAGCACCTCCCCACACCCATAGCTATTGCGAGATATGTGCAATAATTTAATACCGTAAGTGCATGATTCATCTGTAGCTTTTCACGAAGAAGTATTCCAAGGTATCAAAATCTACAGCGAAGCATTGAATATATTTACCACTTAGAATAAATTACCACTAACGAAAGTAACGATTATAAGATGTGGAAAATTAACTAAAGCAGATCTACTGAAACTAGAACAAGAGAAACTTGGCTTAACTAAGATGTGGAAATTCCTCCCCTAGATTAGGTTCACTATTGCAACTATAAAGACTAGATCAATCAAATAGCAAATAACACCAAATAATACTATGTTGGCCCTCACCCTACCATTCAATACTAGCCCATTCACTCTTCTCCCCTATCACGGGTCTATCAAGCCAATAAACACCAATATGGTCTACATAACTTGATATAGATCCGCACACTAGATCCAAACACCATGTCTACATCAAGGGCTAAGCAATCGATAATTAAACATACCTAATCATCAACTGATGAAGATGCTTAATATCAAGAAGACAACCATAGCATCAAGTTACAGCAAGATCTCTACACTTGTTAGATGAAAAGATGACTACTCCATACGAGGATCAGAGTTACACATGGTTGCCGATGAAGGAGAGTCGAAGAGGAAAACGAGGGACAAATTGAGGGGGTTGGGTGGGGCAGCGTAGAGGCGGCGTGGGATGCTAAGGTGGCATCAAGTGGTGCCAAGGCAGCACTGGACAATGACAAGGTTTGCGCAGCTCTGTGCTTTAGGCAATTCAATGACTTCTTGGATGGCTAACCCTAATCCATCGATTCTGACAAAGCACTCATCGAGGGACTCACCAGCAAGCATTTGAAACTTGTTGTAATCTCGCTTGAACTGGTCATGTCATACCGTCTTGATCTGGGTGGTGCCCTCATGGTATGCATCGAGGGTCACCCAGATGTCGAAGGCCGACGTCAGATGAGAGATGCGATCGAACTCGCTTCTGCTCAGACCCTGAATTATGATGTTCCTTGTCTTAGCATTCGCCTCAACATCGGCCATGTTTCCGGCATTGATGTTCTCATCGGCAGGAACAACATATCGGGTTTTCACCTTCCGCCAGATGGCATAACCCTGAGCCTGGATGTAGGTCTCCATCCGGCTCTCCACTGACTCAAAGTCGGTTCTCAAACCTTCTAGATAGTGCATCGAGCCACATCTGGGTTGTGTCGGGCCATGCCATGTACTTGGGCTTAAATTTGGGCCATAAGGGGGTTCTCGAGACCTTTGGCATCGGCCTGGCGTTGAGCAGCTCTAGGGCCTAGCGGACCAGGGTTTCGACAGCTTCCAGGCTTCATAACTTCCGCATTTGACCTCTGATTTGGGCAAATAATATATGCATCTCGATCATTTCGATGAGGCAGATGTCATGGTGTCCTTCAATTTGCTAGTTCACGAAGTTCATTTTGGCACATTTTTCGAGGAAGCTCTTTGTTGGCTCTTTTCAACTAAATGTGATATGTTTTAGCATATTCCATACACATCACTATAATATCCAATATCTTTGGGAATCGTTAGGGTTAGTTGCCAAATGGCATAACTAAGCATGTAATGCCACACAAAATGATGATAAATAGGGTGAGAAAGTATACAAATCAAGTGCTAACAACTCTCCCACACATAGACTTTTGCTCATCCTCAAGCAAATCTTACCTCAAAGATAGGGATCAACGCTGAAATTTAAGATAACCAATGACTAAACTATGATATCAAACTATTTTACATATCAAAGTTTTCAAGTTAAGTCAGTTGAATCCCAATAAAACACAGTCAAGAATCCTACAACTATAAATGGGGAACAATCGACCTAGAGAATTTCAACCCTTCCACCACAAGTCAATTATCGAACTAACATGGTAAGTTGCTCCTTCTCAAATTACTCACCAGAAGTTCTTTATCCATACCAAATTACTGCCTAAAATCAGGATTTACAACAACCCTTATTCAATAAAGAATATCTTTCATTCACTTGGATTATCCCCACCAAAGCCAACAGCTCTCCCTACTTCTACAATCAACATGAGGCTTATATGTGGAGTTTGGTAGGGTAAATGCTCATCTAAAAACCTATATATTGCAAAGTGAAATAAGGATTCATGCTGAATTTTTGGAAGTCTTGACAAAAAGGACATTAGAACACAATGATGACGATCAAGGAGGATGGATGAACAAACACATGCTTTAGAAGGTGGATTTGTGCAAGTAGCAAAGAGTGATCCGAGGGTATAGATGAAGTCTCCGTTATTGGATTGCACAAGGGGAAGACAATATTTCAAGCCAAGATGAATGCACTTTGAAGATAATGAGCACGTCTGTCAGCCAACATAATTGGTGCAAGGATTTTTGATGAAGATAACCAGGCTGAATGCTCAAAGTAGTGCAATGGAAATTGAAATTTATGGATAGCTAGGTATGATGACACAAAAGAACTGGTTTGTAAGGGGAGGGAATATGCAGCGAATTTTGCTCAGACCCCAGGGTAGGATTAGTAGTGCTAAATATGAAAGGCTTGCAATTGGTGGAAGGTACACAAAAAGGATGACCAGTTTCTAAGACTTCTTACTTTTAGGTGGATACAAACTTGACAACCTCACCAAATCAATAGAGGGCTATGTGGAGGTTTCAAATGTCCTATACCTACTTTTTTTTGGCTGTGCTTCATCATCAAAGGGTACTGTAACTTAATCAAGGGGGTTTTCATCTCATATAATTCTCTTTAAAATCTCTGGTTTCAAAATTTACCAAGGAACAACCCTCAAAGAAAGCTAGAAAATTCTGTTTAATCAAATAATGACTATAGGTTAAGGCATCCATCTCCAAGAGTTAGACCACCACTAATAAAAGAGACTCATGACTATAATTACCAAGATAACATCATCAACTTTTGACTAAACAATGAATAGCTTAAATAGAAAATAATAGCATTGATCAAAATAAACTCAACTTTCATCACTTCCTAGAAAACGATAGCTTAATTAAGTAAATATTCAAGTAAACTACACCCTCCACCACACTCAAATTTTGCATTGTCCTTAATGTAAAGGAAATAAAAGTAAGGAAGAAACATAGTTTACTTGATTGAAGCACATACAATCTTCAAATTGAAGGATCGGAAACGGCGACAGAGGGGGGGGGGGGGGGAGGTAAATGGAGCCCTTTAAAAATTCCCCCGAGTATCCACAAGATTTCTCTACTCTTCGATAGCTATGTAAGCTATGAAGAACGAGAATCTATGCTCACTGAAGATCTTTAAAATCGGACCAAAAGAACCTTCACTGGAGAAATGAAAATCATACCATCGAAAGATCTAAAACAAACATAGACAGGGAGCCTAAAAGTGAAATGCTAACTCAAGAGCCAAAACGCGAACTAGAAGATCCTAATGCACTGCCTTGCATGCTATCCGATCCAGCACCTTGTTTCGAGTTCTGTAGTGGAATCAAACTAGCGACAGGATAAAACGCTACCCGAAAAACCACAAGTCCTTGAGAGTCCGATCGGCAAGGATTTAAGGCTGCCGAAACTGCATAAGGACTACACTCTGTCCGAACAGCAAGAAACACAACGGAATTAAATACTGCAGTTTGACGTGATTAAACTTTCCTGCTGGCCGAGAGCAGCTTAGCTGCCGAGAGAAAAGAAAATCAAATTGAAGACTTAAGCCGAAATGCTGTAGGACTGCAAAAGAGAACTTTGAGAACTGCCAAAGCAAAAATAGAAGAGAAAGCAAAAACAGAAAAATAGATACTCTAACCCTACCGAACTACCAAAGCAATAGACAGCTGCTAAGAAGGTACTGCACGGCAGAAAAGAGGAACAAAAAACGGCAGGAGATCAACTCAAGAACCATCGGCAGCTGAAACTAATTGTTTTCCTTGAATGCCGAATGCAGATATTCAGGAGTGAAGCAACCGAAATACAAAGGACTGCTACCCTGTCCAAAAAACTGAAAGTGCAAATCAATTTTCACTACAGACCAAGTGCAGTCTTTGCTGCAGGAAACAAGAAGCAATCAGCCGAGATAAAAACTGCAAAAATCCATTAACTGCAGTTCCTTTTCAAGTAAAAAGATTAGAGCTAAAAACCAAATAGAGGCTGCAGTAGGAATTACAATACTCCTTGACGGTACAGGAAGAGATGATCAAGAGAGAACCAAAGCAATCAACAACCAAAAGAAAAATACTTAAGAGAAGATAGATAGCTAGACCAACTCAAGCAAAGTCTCTCATAATGAAATGGATACAAAGACATGAATGCTTAGAAAGAGTTGTTCACAGCCATCTCTTACATCCAGAGAACACACACTCAAGACCACCCCATATGCAATTAAAAATTAAGAAACACACGCAAATGAAACTCAAAGGCTACTGCTGCCTACTACTCTCACATCTCATGCATACATGGAGAGAAACAAACATAAAACTCTCACACCCACTCTCTCTAAGATCTCCCTAAAAATCACACACTAGCACTAGAGAGCTCCTCTCTATTTATAGCCTCCATTAACGGGTTCACATTTGCACTTTACCCGATAACTCTACCAATTCTGCGCTTTATCCATTAACCCGAATCGCATCTGCTTTCTTTTGTGCAGCTTTGCGTATTTACCAAAACGCCCCTCCTGCACCTTCCGGGAAGTTTCCTCGTTTCTTGCCGTCCAAGCCTCGCAACCACCTCGAGTCCTCGTCGTCTTCGGCACACCTCGACCGCTCCGACCTCAGCACCACCTGCACCTAGTCCGGTCTTCCCGTGCCTCGCCACGACTCCGCCTCGACGTCCTGCAGCCATCACAGACAAGAAACACATCACATAGCACCTCTCGACATAATGTAATCAACAATAGCATTAAGAGAAATCTTAAAAAAGCCCAACCCTGTCGAATCAAGAGAATAAGCATCCTATAACACTTCGACCAAGTTTGACCAAGACCGACCGAAACCGATTGCATCGTGCAACGACATGGTCCAAACCACACAAACCAAACTCAACTTTCCTAAAATAGATATCAATTACTCATCACACACACGGGGTCACCTCCACATGGTCTATCACAAATCATGAGTGGTGTGGCCATCTTTGGATCATGATTGATCTGGCCATCCTGTTGGTTGCTTAGTTTAACATCAAGAGCTAGATCGACTAGTTTGCTTTTAACCTGCAACCATTTCATAGATATCAAATTCTTCCATATCTGGTCTGTTAGGTTCCAAGTATACCTTGAGTCAGTGGCTATTGATTGTGATGAAATTGTCCTTTAAATCCTTCATGACAACAACAACAACAAATGGAGAGCTTTGTACGCTATGTACGAACCATCCCATTTGCTTTTCAGCTTCCCTCAACCAAATAGCTTGAACCATGAATTAAAAAAAAGAATTGTGTCTTTAATAGTGAATTTCTTCTTTACCAGCCTCTTATCATGCCACCACTTCATTCTTTCCTTCTAAATGTTGGCATTGTTGTAGGCTTTGAGTCGAAGTTCAAAGAGTATTTTGGTCTGATTTTTTCTCTTTGTTCCAGTACCATCGAGGTTGAAATTCGTCTCCTTGATTGCCTAGTATGCTCTATGTTCCAACTCAATAGGAAGATGATAGGATTTACTATACACCATCTGATAGGGCATCATTGAATGGGTGTCTTATGAGCTGTTTGATATGCCTAGAGCTCATCATTTAACTTTAAAGACCAATTCTTTCATGAATGATTCATAGTCTTTGTTCCTGATCCTTACACCATAATAATAAATTATTGTAGGGTATTATTAACTTTAAAGACCAAATCTTTCCTGAATGATTCATAGTCTGTTTTAACTTTAAAGGCCATGGAATCGTTGTGGCATTTCACCATGGAGAATTCCAGGGTATTGTATTTTTCTCACCATAAGCTAGGGATATCAAATTAACAAGTATCTAAATATTAACCAACTTTTTAGAGCAGGAGAGCAATAATGTAATATGGATAGGATCCACACATCGATCCAACCTTGTTTCATGCAACCAAAGATAGGTAGCTAACCAGAGACTCAATAACCAGTAGGAGGCCTAGGAGTGAGTATTGCGGTCCCTATGTAGTGATTTGCCATTCAAGGCACAGGATACCTATTGTCAAACAACAGAAACGAAAATTTCTAGCACTTGAGTAACCACTATTTATACTACAGGAAAGAAACCTACTAGGAGCAACAATGGCGTTCACACTTTGCTAAACATAATCCACTAATAATAGAATAGACAATACACAATGATGATTACTTTGTATTATAAATACAAAGTACTCATACATTGGTGAGAAAGGTACATGGTGTCGGACACATACTGAACTACTAAAGATGATTCGTTAGTTGCTTAGCTTCGCAAAGCCGACCCAACTTTGTAGCACTGATGCTGGCAATCAGAGGGGGGAGGGGTGGTGAATGAATCCCAAATTTTTTTCCTAATTCTGTATTCAAATCTTTACTCAATGACTATGACAGTCACAATGTTTAGATTATACCACTTGGACTTGCCAAGACAAAGCAAGAAATTCGAGCCAACAAAATAACACTTTCATCCAAGGCCAGTCAGACCATAGGTCATGGACTGGTCTGATCGGATGCAATCGGTTTGACTGCCATGATGTGACCGGCCTGACCGGTGGTTAGTCTGAGCACTGGATTAGGGCCGGTTTGTCCAGTCCCCTATTCTATGTCTAAAATCCTCTTGGGACAAAAACTCGAATCTCAAGAACTTTCCTAAATTTCATCTGGACACTTTCAAATTTTACATAAGACTTATTCAAGCTATCAGGGATCTAAAGCAATCAAGAATCACAAGGTTCTTGAGCTTAAGTCCACTGAATCAAGGAGAATCGAATCTAGGTCATAAGAACACCAAAAATCCTAAATCACAAATTACTTCTTATGCATGAGGTCAAAAGTATGAGGACTTCTACATCTATTCTCATGTGCCCTAGCAAGGTGAATCAAGCAAGAGATCGAGCTAGAATAATCACAACCACAGAAGCACCAATCATGCTCAAGAACAAGCAAAGCAAGCAACAATACAAATAAGAACATTATTGAAACAAAGCTTTGATTGATTCTAAGTAGAGAAAGATGTTTACATGCTTATGGAAGATTACAAGATGCAGTCACATCACCACTCTTACCCTCTCTCAAACTTTCTCTCTTGCAACCATGGAAGGAGACATGGTGGAAGAGCGAATCTGATGGACCATGTGGAAGTGACCCCGAGTGTGTGATGAGTAATTGACATCGGTTTTAGGAAAGTCGAGTTTGGTTTGTGAGGTTTGGGCCTTATCATTGCGTGGTGCAATCGGTTTGGTCGGACTTGGTCAAACTTGGTCGTATGGGCTTAGGATGCTTAGTCTCTTGTTCGAAAGGTTTGAGCTTTTACTTGCTTAAGATTACTCTTAATGCTTCTGTTGATTACATGTTATCGAGCGGTGCTATGTGATGTGTTTCTTGTCTATGATGGCTGCAGGACGTCGAGGTGGAGTCGTGGCGAGGCACGGAGGACCAGACTAGGCGCAGGTGGTGCCGAGGTCAGAACGATCGAGGTGTGCCGAAGACGGTGATGGCTCGAGGTAGCTGCGAGGCTTGGACCACAAGAGACGCAGAAGCTTCCCGGAAGGTGCAGGAGGGGCGTTTCGGTAAAAGCGCAAAGCTGCACGGGTGAAGGCGGTTTCGTTCGGGATTTAGCGGGCGTAACAGGTTGGAGACCCATTAGCCAAAGGCTATAAATAGGAGTGAATTCCTGGTTGTATGCATGGCTTTTGGAGAGAGTTAGGGTTTTGCCTTAGTCAAAAGAGCCTTTGGAGAGGTTGTTTTGCTTTGAGGCTTTAGTTGGTATGGGTTGTTGAGAGCAGGAGAGCTTGGCTCTGTGTGTCTTGTCTCCCGTAGCTTTTCTTGTTCCTGAGTTCTTGAGGGAAGCATGTAGTTTGTGCTCTCAATCCAAGCATGTATGGGATTGTAGGGATGATATGATACTCCTTGTAATCATGTATCTCTCATCCTCAATATCAATCTGAGATGGCTTTATTTGAGATGGATTGAGTTCATAAGTTCTCTCTGTTGGTTTTTGCCTTCGATGCCTCCTCTGCTTGATTTTTTGATTTTCAGTTCTTATGTCGATTCTTGCTGAGGGATGCCAAAATGGGTTGCTCTGTGATGGAATTAGATCCCAAGATCATTTGATCAATTTTTCCCAAGAGCAAATCGAATGAATCAAAGTTTCCCATTTTCAGCCCCCTCTGTTCTTCCTTTCATTTCTAGGGTTTTGTTGTGAATCGTGTTTCCCTTCTTGAGATGGCATTAAACTTGGTATCTTAAGTCCTGAGGCTATTCATTAGCTATTCTCAAAGTTTCATGGTCAAAGGATAAGAGATTAAATGGGAATTTGAGTTTTTGTCGCTGCTCTCTGTTATTTTCAGTTTTAGCTCAAATCTTAAATTCATAATGTTGAGATGGTTTCTTTTGGTCTCCTAGGCTCCTGGGGCTATTTAGGTCGTTGTCTCACTGTTCTGGGCAAAGAGTACCAGAGACAAACCTAAATTTGCTCTGCAGTTTGAAGTCTTCATTTTGAGTTGTCTGATTTTTTAGTCTGCAGCTTGCTGTGCCCGAGGGCCGGTCTGACCGGAACCTCAATGGCAGTCAGACTGGGCCTAGAAGAGCGGTCAGGGAGTCGTCAGACCGCCGGCCAGGGAGCGGTTAGACCGGCCTGATGCCTACGATCTGACCGACCGCTCCCAGCAATCCTGTGTTTTCTTGTAGCTGATTCTTTTGGCTTGCTTTTTCCTTCTTGCTCCTTTGAGTTCTTCTCTGTGTTTTTCTCCTTGGTCCAGTGAGTCCTTTTTCTTTCATAGCACTTGTTGCTATCTGAGAATAACATTTTAATTTGATACTTGTGGGGGACGATTTTAAAGAGTCGACATTCACCCCCCCATGTCGTCAACTTCGATCCAACAGAATCCTAACTGTAGATTCCTTGATCTAGCCACCTTCTCTTCTCCCCTCTAAATAACTGTAACATCCCAAAAATTTTATTTGCATTTTATTGATTTTATAGAGTTTATTTGGATTTATCTAAATTTTATTTCGAAGCCTAAAGTAAGAAATTTCATTTTAAGAAGCCAAAAAGAATTTATTTTTAATTTTCCTAAGTTATCCTTGAATTATAGTATTTTTGGAAATTTTCTAGAATTTTAAAAATCAATTTTGAGAGCTAAAAAGTATTTTTGTAAAAATTAAAATATCAAATTTCAGTTGGAAATATTTTTCCTAAGTCTAAAATGTCTCTAGGAATTTTTATGATTTTCCTAGAATTTTTAGACTTTAAATGTCTGGCATTTCTGAAAATTAAAAACGAATTTAAAAGCTAAAATCCCCTCCATCCGCCACGTGACACTCCCAAATTGAATCCGCCCCACCGCCTGATTTAATCTGGACCCTCCGTTGCCACTTACCTCTTCATTTTGAATTCAATGGCCTGATCTCCTCCTTGTACGCGTGGCTCAAATTTGGCCGTCCGCCTCTCTCCCCTCACCCCTCTCTCTCTCGCCGACATGCGGGGCCCGCATGTCAGGCCCTTCTCCCACCTCCCCCTTCTTCTTCCTCCCGCTGAGCCGCCATGAATGCCCACCCGAGCTCTAAATTCGGCCGTTTCCCGCAATTAAGCCCCGAGCTAATGCACGATTTGATTGCCTCCTTCACTCCTCAGTCACTCCCGCCCGTTTCCCCCTCCTTTAAGCCTCTTTACCCCCGTCGTTTCAAGCCGCCTCCGACCGCTTTAATCCGGCGAGTAACCGGCCGCCGTTGCCCCCTTCCACGCCCTATAAAAGCCCCTCCCCGAGCCCGTCCACCCCTCCTTTTGCCTTTCCCGTGCGCCGAGAGCCCCATTGCTCTCTCTCCCGAGCCCGAGCACCGCATCCCCTTTTTCGGTGCCAGCGAGCTCCGGCAAGAAATTGACGTTGACCCGGCCTCCCCCGCGCCGCGCCGACGCCACCACCGTCTTCCCCGTGCGCCGGCGAACACCCTCCGCCCTACCGCCGAGCGATGCCACCACCGAAGACCGTCGCCGCCTTCGACCGCGCGCCGCCGCCGCTAAAGCTTGTCGTCGGCCCCCTTCCCGCGCCTCTCGGACCCCGCGTTCAGGTGATCTCGACCCCCGCCTTCCCCTCTTGCCCTTGCGCGACTCAGCCACCGCCGTCGGGCGCCGGAGCGTCGGCGAGCCCGCGAGCCCGAGCGCCGCCTTCGGCCGGCGCCACCCGGTCAGCGCGCGCCCGCGTGGCAGCCAGCGTGGCGCCGCGTGGCTGCCTCGTTAGCACTTGGCCACCACCTCCTCCTTCGGGCCACGTCGGCCATGGACCGAGTCCACGGTGGACCACGCCGACTCGTGAACTCAGTCCACTTTTACAGTATAAAAATAATTCAACATGAAAAATAAAATAAATGCTGACGTCATAAAGTTGATTTTTCAGTATAAAAATAATGCAGAAAATCAGTCTTTTTCTTTTCTTTTAGATTTAAATTTCCAGAAGCCCTAACTTCTTCATTTTAACTCCGATTTGACCCGTTCAAATTTCTAAATTATTCTAAAATCCTAAACTTCTTCATTTTGAATTTTTGAGTTTTATTTTAATTTTGTTTGAATTTATTTTGGTTCTTTACGTGTAGACTACGACGAATCCGGAGAGTTTTTCTTCGACGAATCGTAGCATGACTTCGAGCAAGGCAAGTTACACCTTTGACCATATTGATCCCAGTAATTTAACTTATTTATGTTGTTTTCAAATTATTATGCATGCGTACTTTTATTCAAATTAGTTCAAATGTGCTTTAACCTTTAGTTACACCAAATTCCTTTGTGTATGGCCAATCTCGATATTGAACGAACGTATCTTGTCACCATCGATGAAAACCTAGTTGGTACATTAGTATTAACTAGAAAATTTTATAGAATTGCTTAGCCATGCTTAGAATAATTTGGGTGGGAATAATCGTTTCACACAAAATGATGGTTTATAAAATCTATTCTTGACGTTGGTGAGTCAAGAAAGTCTTGAAAGTTTGATAAAATAAAATTATAAAACCTGATTTAGACTTAGGCATTGGTATGATGGTGGATGCTTGCTGGCATGCGTCGTAGTTCGTTGACTCGATGTTGCACAAGGGGTATGTGGGTAGGCCTAAGTCAAATTAAGGACCGGTCTGTGAACTACTATTATCAAGTCACACCGTACTACCACAAGTCTGGTATGGGACAGACCTGGCTAAGTAATTTGTGAAGTTCCATTTTAGTTTCGCTATAGGCTGAATGTGAGCGTGGCGTAGGCCATGAGAAGTCTCACATGGCACAAGAGGGGGCTCCAACATGTGGATTCATGTTGCGGTGAAACCTTAGTGGCGGCGTAACTAATTTGGTAATGGAACATTGGAACAGCCTTGTCATGAACTCTTAGCTGCACACCTAAGGCAGTGTGTTAATCGCGTGGCAAAACGAGAGGACATGTCTTGTGGGTAAAGTTGTACACCTCTGCAAAGTAACAAACTATCCTGGATAGCCGTGTCCACTGTCAAGGACATACCTAGTATGGTTTTTCATGGATTAGACTTTGGTTTTAATAAAATCTGGTTTGTGGAAACTTGTGAAATCTTTTAGAAAGATGGTCCGGGTGGGATACCCGTGGATATGTTAGTGTTAGGTTGTTGCCTGCACTAACGTTATTATTTTAGTTAAAAAGAATGTTTTACATATTGTATCAAATTCAGCTTTTGCACTTACTTTACTGTATTTACTCCAATGATGCCTTTTATGCAAATAACCATAATATGCCTTCCTTTATAACTCCTTATGCATGCATCAAATCTGTTATAACTCCTGGTGTAACTTGTGGAGTACTTTATGTGCTCACCTTGCTCAAACTCTGTTGCCAGAGGACGACGGCGTCGACTATGTTGAGGATTGCGATGAATAGGCCACGTCTTACAGTCATTCGCCTGTGGGCAGGCAGGATGGGCTGCTCCTTTTATTTATTTTCCAGTATTTACTTTTATGTTTGGCCATGAGCCACCTTATTGTAAACTTGGCCATAAGGCACGTACTTTTGCTTTATAATAAAGTTTGGTTATCATGCATGATATGTATCACTGTTCAATCTGTGTGCACTAGCTTTTCCTAGAATAGTGCGATTTACACAGTGGGTTCTGGAGTTGTTGCTCCGGGTCCTGACAATAACCAGCACACACACAACCCTATTGAGTCCAAGCCATTAAGGAAACTTGGGAAACCCATCAACCCTAATTAAGACAGGTTTTACACACTCATGCACACTTTTCAAAGAGCTTACAAGACTCAAACCCGTTAACACCTTAGGGATTAATCCACTTACATTTCTAGCTCTCCTTAGTACCTCCCCACACCGTGGTTTTGATCAAGTCACCAACTTCGGTATTTAGCCAATTACCAAACTACCCCCGACTAAATTCCCAGGCACCTTCCCTTGACTTTGTCACCTTCACCTCAAAGCATCTCCGCATGCTTTGACATGTCGCCTATAGTGCTCAATAAATAACCATCATGTCTTCACACATTTGGTCTCCCAAACCGTCTCCTAGTGCATTGGTCTCGTCACTTGGTGCAGCACATACACCAACTCGCCTGTCATGATCCTTGTCTTCTCTATGCTCCCGCTTGCACCACATAGTTTCACCCAGACTTATATGATCGCTTTAGACCTTAGCTCCCCCATCTAGTCCTAATATATCCTCCAAGCCACCTACACATCAAAAGACCAAACAAATAGCCTTGTCGAGCACCTGTGTGTAAATAGCAAAAAAGGGATATGTGAAAATGAGATGCTTGGAATTTTAGAGGAGGGATTCATTTCCTGGAATGAGCCGCATGTGGGAAGTTGAAGTTCGAGTCGAACTCGTGCTATGTTGAAAGGGAACGTGGTGGAGAGGAGGCCTAAACCAAAAGCCCTAGCAATCTTCTCTTTTCCTAGCGCTGCTGCCATCACCATGCGTAGCCGAATCCATCGCCTCGTGTTTCCCATGTGCCACCTGTGATTATTGTCGCCTGCCCATGTGCACGTCACTCGGAGTCACCCACGCACTGTCAGTACTGAATTGCTGTGTCGCTAGCATTGCCTGCGTGGGAAGCCAGTGTTGCTGACGCCATACACTGAGCGCTCGCCAACGTTGCTGTCAGTGGCAAACCCAGCAATTTCGAGATGGGTATTTAAAGTTACAAAAATATTGTTTAATAGAAAATATAAAAATCCACAATGGCAAAAATTAAAATACAATTATTGTACTAGAGACAACATCCCAAGTAACATAATGAAATTACAAAATAAAAAATAAAAAATTAAGAGGCAACATGGACATTGCAAAATTAAGAGGCAAATGGAGGGACGATCCAAAAATAAAGAAATCTCAAGATGATGACTCTGCGTGTATGATGCAACATATGTAATGGACATTGCAAAATTAAGAGGCAAATGGAGGGAAGATACAAACTGCAATTAGGTCAGGGTTCCTAACTCTTCCTTGACAAAAACAAATGATTCTAAACTATAATACTGTAACCAAGCAAGTACATTTTCTGACCAATTCATACAATCATTGCTAAAAGTTGACAATTCTGGAAGAGAATTTCATTTAGTGTAGTAGCAGGAAGGAACTAACTTAAGCAGACTGAATCGATAATTTCGACTAGTGTACTAGCAGGAAATAACTAACTTAAGTACACTTAATCAACTGAACTCTACCTACTGCATTTCGTCAAAAATTACTCACATATCGTATGTTCATAAGCTCAGGAGCCAGTATCCTCAATATGCTGCCTATCTTACACAAAAATTCATGTTTTTACAATGGATAGGCACTTCTCTCGGATCCAATGCAATCCCTTCATCAGAGAATTCTCTGTCAGACTTCGCGAAAATTGTTCAGTCCAAGCAGACCAAGCAAGCACGCATGTGCGGAGCAAACCACCAGCTACTGAGATCCCTAGCAAACACTCAAGAAGAGGTCATCCTCAGTTTCCTCACCATTCCAAACGAGCAGCTTGAACACTACTTCGTAACAGATTTTCATGATGTATGACAATAACAACATGTATAACCAAAAAACATCCACTAACTGAAAGCAACACAGAGATTTCACAGCAAAATGTAGAGGAGATATTCCTAACAGATCTACCAAAGAGAATTTCACAGCACGTATGAATGGGGAGTGACCGAACAAGCACAGACGACAGATCTACCCTACCAACATATATCACAGAACAATGCTCGTGAATATCAATGTTCATGACTTTATGTGCAACAGCCAGATCTACCAACATCGATTACAGATTCAGGGTGATATATTTATTAACCAAGGGACTTGATTATAGTAAATTATTAAAATCATGTAATATCCTCTTCAATATTGTCATCTGCACATGGCCCAATTTTCCTGAAGTTAAAGAAAAGATGCATCCATTTCATTCCATATTAATGTCCTATGTACTTGTTGAATCAGGTTGACCTTGATCCTTATGGATCACCAGCTGCATTCCTTGATTCAGCAGTTCAATGTGTTGCAGATGGTGGTATCTTGATGTGCTCAGCTACAGATATGGCAGTGCTTGCTGGGGGAAATTATATATATATGTATTATTTTCTATGTTTCCACATGCTTATTAAACTGCAATAATATAAAGTGTAAACTTGTAATTTGTAAAGTGTATACTCGGAATATGTACCTCATGAATTGTTTTATTAATCCTGATGACAATTGTTGATGTGAATACCATTTCCAGAAATAAGAATTCCATTAACCTGGGAAAAAGTAACATGATCAGATCGGCAAGACTACAAAGATAACATATTAACATGTATATTTGATTCTTAAGCAATTAAAGCAATGGACTAATAGAGCAACAAGCCAACAACAATTGATAATTGATAAAGATAAGCGATAAATATTAAGAAATAGCCAAGTTTGAACATAGAAACTTAAATGTAGAGTACTAGAGTTCAACCAAAAGCAAATATCCACTATCCAACATAGGATAGGAGTGGTTCAACTTAAGATACATCACAAACTCAAATTCTAATAGCAAGGCTAGTTTAAAGACAACATGATTCCACAATGGAAGCTTTGTTCTATTGTTGCTTGTGTTTTCCTCCTCTCTAGCATTAGAATTAGAGGCTTCTATTTTTCTAGAATGATAAAACAAACAATCAAGCATAGATATTAAACAAGCAATCAAGATAAATGTTAATTGTGTACTGCATCTAAACTCTACGGCATGGACATCTAAAAAATATAACTGCGCCGACTGCATCTAAACTGAAGCTTTGGATTCCTGTACTACCGACTGCGCTGACTGCATCTACATATTAAACAAATGACTGGCGACTGCATACTACTTCACAGTTCATACCTGCGCTGGGTGGAGGCCGACGGCAACCCGGGGAAGCCTTGGCGGCCCGGGGAAGCAACGGCGGCCCGGGGAAGCGTCGGCGGCCCGGGGAAGCGACGGCGCTGCGCGGGGAGGAAGCCGAGGAAGCGGCGGCGGCCCAAGGAAGCAACGGTGGCCCAGGGAAGCGACGACGCCGTGCAGGGAGGAAGCTGAGGAAGCGGCGGCGGCCCGGGGAAGCGACGGCGGCGCGCGGGGAGGAAGTCGGGGAAGCGGCGGCGGCGGCGCGAGCAAGAAGACGCGGGTGGCGGCGAGGCGCGTGGGGAATGGCCGAGCGAGGCGCGTGCTCTGACTGCTCTCGGGTAGGGTTAGGGTTAGCCGGTTAGAATGGGCCTGCTCTCTCCTGGGCCGGCTGTAGGCTGGATGTGTCCTGGGCCGTGTCCGACTCGTGTATTTATCGTGTCCGACGCGTGTCGAGAATTTTAGCAATTAAAATTAATTCTAAAATTGTTCGATACGTCACCGACACGTGTCTGAGCCGTGTCCGTGTCGTATCCGTGTCGGACACGGTGTCGGACACGGATACGACAGTTTTGACACGTGTCCGTGCTACATAGGTCACCATGTGCCAGATCTCTAGTTACCATGCACAGGCCTTTTCGCCCAGCTACTCACCCAACACACACACGTGCATTGTTGGTCTTAGCTATGAACATAATTTATTGTGTGGATACATGGCCCTGGTGCTTGCCATGCGGTGCTCGACTAAGTGTTGGCTACCTTGACTTGTCAAATCCCAGAATAATAACTCTAAAACTCTTTGTATAAGTCGCACTAGTTCAAAAAAACTAATGTATTAACAGAGATACATATCATGCATAATGATAAATTTTATTATAAGATGAAGTGTAAGGGCCTTATGGCCAATTTTACAATAACACGGCACAAAGCCAAACATAAAGGTAAATCGGTAGGAGATAAATAACGCAGCAGCCCATCCTACCTGCATGCATTTAAGCAAGGTCAGTACATCCTAGTCATCGCATTCCTTACTGTAGTCGATGAAGTCATCATCTAGTAACAGATTTAAGCAAGGTGAGCACATAAATTACTCTATAAGTTACACCATGAGAATTAATAGATATGATGCATGCATGGATATTGACAAAGGACGACATAATAAGATTGTCTGTGCAAAGAGCAGGACTGAAGTAAATAATGTAAAATAAGTACCAAAAGTTGGATTTAATACAATATGTAGAAACAATATTTTAATTGAAATATCGTTAGTGAAGACAGTATTCTAACACTAACCTAACCACGGGTATCCCACTCAGACTATCTTTAAAAAATCTCACAAATTTTCCATAAACTAGATTTTGTAAAACCAAAGTCTAATATGTGAAAAACCATACTCAACATGTCCATGACCGCGTCTACGGCTATCCAAGATAGTTTGTTACTCTGCAAAGGTGTGCAACTTTACCACAAGACATGTCCTCTTATTTTGCTACACGGTTAGCACACTGCCTTATGTGTGCAGCCGAGAGTTCAAAACATGGCCTTTACAGTGTTCAGTTGCCAAATTGGTCATGCTGCCATTAAGGTTTCACTACAACATGAATCCACAAGTGGGGCCTCCTCCTGTCCCATGTGAGACTTCACGTGGCCTACGCCACGCTCAATTTAGCCTATAGCAAAACTGATGTGGCCACTTGATTTGTGCTTCACCCATGCAATCTAAAGTTACAAGGCCAAGTAGCTCTGACTTGCGTAAGGAGAAAGAAGCAATCGATTATGGGAGAATGAAGAATATCCTAATTCGTGCGGATGCTTATGTGATTCCTCCTTTGCGTAATGCAAACAAGCCAACAATGCATGGAATTAGAGGTGTGAATGGTAAAGAAAGAAAGCTAGTTTGGGTTAAGAGGAAGACATAAGATCAATCAAGTTCTCATGATTGCAATTCTGTCCACAATGTTCATGATGATTGCAACGCCAATTCTGAGGTTTCTAATGCACACAAAATACATATTCTCCAGACAGTCGGAGATGTTGAAGATGATCGAGGCTGCTGAGATGGTTGCGAGTCGGGAGACGAGGAATCGGAGCTGGAGCTGCCGAAGGAGGACACGACGGGCAACGGCGAGTGGATCGGGACGAGACTCAGGTGGAGTCGGAGGTCCAGACGATTGGATGTCGGTTGCGGTCATGTGCGACGGAACAGACCAGGACTAGACTCAGGTGGAGTCGGAGGTCGAGTCGGTCGGGGTCAGGTGGACACGACGGGCAGCGGCGAGGTGGACCGGGACTAGGCTCAAGGAGGAGCTGAGGTCCAGATGGTCAGGATGACGGGTGCGGTCGTGTGCAGCAAAGCGGACCGGGACTAGACTCAGGGCGGAGTCGAGGTTCAGATGGTCAGGGTGCCGGTTGTGGGAAGCTTCCGGGAAGGTGCTTGAGGGGCAATTTGGAGAATTGACTCAAGCTTGAGTGGAGTGGCTGGTTCCCTCAATTTTCCTATTAAGTGCTTTGACTCTTGCCTCATGTGTGTGTGAGTCAAGTGGTGGAAGATGGCCTGCAATTCTTGATTTGCTATTTGAGGATGTGAGTCCCTCTATTTAGCAAAGGGAGTGGGCAGTGCAGAGTACAGGAAGCTGAAGGAGAATGTAGTGTTCTCAGTGTGTGCGTGTGTGCTCTGGAGAGAACCATGTAGTGAGATGGATTAAACCTCTTTTCAATTGTGTATGGGGCTGTAGTGAGATGGTTGTAACTCTCTTTTGTAATCATTCATCTCATTGCAATCATTCATGTCTTTTTCTGAATTATTGAGCTGGTTCTTGTGTGTTGAGATGTTTCAACTCTACTCTGTGTTTAATATGTTCGAGTAGAATCTTTTGCTTGATTAGCTGGTTCTTGGTTGCTCTGTGATGGGAAAATACTCAAAGCCATTTGGCCATTCCATTCCTAAGAGCAAATGGAAGAATCAATGATTTCTGTCATTTCTCTGTCCTTCGTTCCATTTACTCTGTTCTGCATATTTAGGGTTTGAAGGCAGGGGATACTTGGTTTCTTGAATTCTCAGTGAGGTGTTTGTCCTAGGTGTGTGCTTTCATGTTGCAAGTTCATTTCGTGCTGAGATTGAAGGGCTCATGAACAAAAGATACGAGAATGATGAGCAATTTAGAAATCAGTTTCATTCTCTATTCATTTTCATATTTCTACTCAAATCTCGGTTTCTTGCTCTCTTGATGAATTCACTTAATATCTGTGGTCAATTTGTTATTTAGTTTAGTTTAGAGTCTTGACCAATTGACCCAAAGAGAGCAGCAAGATTTGGTCAATTCATTGCATTTCAATGAGTTTCAGTATTTACAGTTTTTCAATCGGCCGCTCACAATGGTCTAGGTGGTGTCCGTGGTGGTGCTGCACATGCGATGGAATGGGATTGTGATTTTGCTTTGCATTACAATGATCACTATCGTCGTCCACGCAATGAAGATGATGGATTGGGCAAGATCAAGTTTTCCATGCCCAAGTTTGTAGGTGGGACTGATCCCGAGGAGTATCTCACTTGGGAATTGAAGGTTGACAAAATATTCCGTATGCATCACTATACGGATGAGAAAGATACAGTTGGCATCACTTGAGTTTGAAGGTTATGCTTTGGATTGGTGGGAACAAGTCATTACTTAAAGAGCTGAGAATGGAGAAGTCTCTATTGCATCATGGCAAGAGATGAAGCGAGAAATGAGAGCCCGTTTTGTTCCTCATCATTACAAACGTGATCTATTTGATAAATTGCAGAATATGAAGCAGGGAGCACATTCTGTGGAGGAGTACTACAAGGAGATGGAGTTAGCCATGATTCAAGCCAAGGTGCAAGAACAAGAAGAGCAAACCATGGCACGCTTCCTCTCAGGTTTGATCCATCAAGTCAAAAGAATTGTCAATTTTCAGCCCTATAACAATCTTTATGAGTTAGTGCATCAAGATACAAAGGCAGAATGACAATTGCATGAGGATGCTAAGTTTGCAAGATCAACGTCCTTTGCTGCCTGTACACCGTCCAGCGGAGGAAGATATGGTTCCAAATCACAAATAAACCAAAGAACAACTCCAAGTGGTGGTTTAAGCTTTCGCCCATCATCTAGCAAGAAGAAAGAAGCCACCCCAAGTACAAGGAAGCCATTAAATCCAGCAGCTAGTGGTGCTTCTTCTGTAGGTTCTACAGCGAAGAGTAGTGGCATACAATACTTCAAGTGCCTTGGACGTGGACATATGCAAAAGGATTGTCCAAATAACAAGGCGATGTTGATATTAGAGAATGGTGAATATGATTCTGCAAGTGAAGAAGAGAATGATCACCATGCTGATTTAGGGACATATGATGATGCACATGAGGAGGAGCAAGACATATAGTACTATGATCCCGGTGTTGGTCCTATACTTGTGTGTGCGCCGACGGTGTTGAGTGTGCAACCAAAGCCATCCCATGAACAGTGCTGCAATTTATTCCATACAAGAGCTCAAGTTAGCAAGGATGGCAAATTTTGCAAGGTAATCATTAATGGTGGGAGTTGTCATAATTTGGCTAGCAAGGAGCTTTGCAATAAACTTGAGTTGAAGTACAAGAAACACCCACATCCATATCAGATTCAGTGGTTGCATGAGAAAGGCTCATTGAATGTGGGATACACCGTGGATGTTGAATTTGAAATTGGCACTTATCGTGATACGGTGGAGTGTGATGTGGTGCCTATGGATGTATATCACTTGCTGCTAGGAAGGCCATGGCAATATGATCGCGCTGTGCTTCATGATGGAAGAACTAATCAATACAAGTTTTGGTGGAACAACAAACAAGCGGTGCTGCGACCGTTAACTCCTTCCCAAATTGTAAATGATAATGTACAAAAGATTGAAGTGCAAGTTGAGAGTGAGAAAGGGAGAGAACAAAAGAGTGTGATTCCATAAAAGGTGAGTGAGAGCCACAAACCAAAACCAAGAGATAAAAGCAAGAGTGAGGGAGAGAAAAACTTAGTCATGATAGCCACCAAATCTGATCTGAGAGAGATGAAAGATGATCCCGCTTTGATGCACCTTGTATTGCTGTACAAGGATCCATTGCTTTCTACTAATGATTTAACATCTCTTCCTAGTGCTGTTTCTCAAGTTTTGCAGGCTTACAACGATGTGTTTCCGGAGGAGGTGCCCATTGGTCTACCACCTATTCGAGGCATTAAGCATCAAATTGACTTAGTCCCGGGAGCCCCTCTTCCCAACCGGCCGCTGTACCGCACAAATCCAGAAGAAACAAAGGAGATTCAGCGCCAAGTGCAAGCACTTTTGGACAAAGGGTACGTACGCGAGAGTCTTAGTCCTTGTGCCATTCCTGTTATTCTTGTTCCTAAGAAAGATGGTACTTGGAGAATGTGTGTAGACTATAGAGCTATTAACAACATAACTGTTCGCTATCGTCATCCTATTCCTAGGTTAGATGATATGCTTGATGAGTTAAGTGGTTCTACTATCTTTTTTAAGATTGACTTGCGTAGTGGCTACCATCAAATAAGAATGAAACATGGTGATGAATGGAAAACTGCTTTTAAAACGAAATTTGGCTTGTATGAATGGTTAGTGATGCCTTTTGGATTGTCCAATGCTCCTAGTACATTCATGCGCTTAATGAACCATGTTTTGAGACACTTCACTAGAAAATTTGTGGTAGTTTACTTTGATGATATTCTCATAGATAGCCGCTGTTTGGATGATCATGTTGAACACATCAAACAAGTGCTAGAAGTGCTTAGGAAAGAACGCTTGTATGCCAATCTTGAGAAGTGTACGTTTTGCACTAGTAAGGTAGTATTTCTAGGCTATGTTGTTTCAGCTCATGGAATTGAAGTGGATGAGTCTAAAATTGAAGCTATTAGAAATTGGCCAATTCCTGTGAATGTTAGTCAAATTCGTAGCTTCCATGGGCTTGCTGGCTTTTATCGGCGATTTGTGAAAGACTTTAGCACCATTGCTGCCCCCATTAAATGAATTAACTAAAAAGGGGTGATTTTTGAGTGGGGAGAAAAACAAGACCAAGCTTTTGCTGAATTAAAGAAGTGTTTGACTGAAGCACCATTGCGCTTTACCTGATTTAACAAAATCTTTTGAGATTGAATGTGATGCTAGTGGAATAGGTATTGGTGGTGTTTTGATGCAAGAAAGAAAATCTGTTGCATATTTTAGTGAGAAACTTCATGGTGCACAATTGAATTATCCTGTTTATGATAAAGAATTATATGCTCTTGTGCGTGTGTTGGAAACTTGGCAACATTATCTTTGGCCTAAGGAATTCATAATACACTCTGATCATGAATCTTTGAAATACTTAAAGGGCCAAGCGAAATTAAATCGTAGACATGTTAAGTGGGTAGAATTCATTGAGACCTTTCCATACATTGTCAAATATAAGAAAGGCAAAGAGAATGTGGTAGCTGATGCATTGTCACGAAAACATGTGTTTTTACTCAGTTGGAGGTAAAGGTACCAGGGTTAGAATGTTTGAAATATTTATATGCTTCCAATCATGAATTTGCAGCTCCATATTCTAATTGCAAAGATGGGAAAGGGTGGGATAAGTTTCATATTAATGATGGTTTTCTTTTTCGCATGAATAAGCTATGTGTTCTGGAGTCCTCTGTGCGTTTGTTATTGTTGCAGGAATCTCATGCAGGAGGATTGATGGGGCATTTTGGGAGATAAGACTTACATGATGTTGGCTGATCACTTCTATTGGCCAAAAATGAGGCGAGACGTCGAGAGGTTCGTTCAAAGATGCATCACATGTCATAAGGCGAAATCAAAACTCAATCCACATGGTTTGTATACTTCACTTCCTGTTTCTAGTGCTCCTTGGGAAGATATTAGCATGGATTTTGTGTTAGGACTGCCTAGGACCAAGAGGGGGAGGGATTCAGTCTTTGTTGTTGTGGATAGGTTCTCTAAAATGGCACATTTTATTCCCTGTCATAAGAGCGACGATGCGTCGCATGTAGCTGACTTGTTTTTCAGGGAGATTGTGAGATTGCATGGAATGCCAAGAACCATTGTTTCATATCGTGATATCAAGTTCATGAGCTACTTTTGGAAGACTTTGTGGGCCAAGCTTGGGACAAAGTTGTTGTTTTGAACAACTTGTCACCCACAAACAGATGGGCAAACGGAGGTGGTGAACCGCACACTTTCAACATTGCTACGTACCATGATAAAGAAGAACTTGAAAGAGTGGGAAGATTGTCTACCGCATGTGGAGTTTGCATATAACAGGGCGGTACATTCTACAACTCAATTGTGTGCATTCGAGATGGTGTATGGTTTCAAACCAATCACGCCACTTGATTTGCTTCCACTCCCACTACAAGAACGCGCTAATATGGAGGCTTCTAAACGTGCTAATTTTGTGAAAAATCTCCATACCACAACCAAAGAGATAATTGAAAAGAAGGTGTGTGCTTATGCTTCCAAAGATAACAAGTCTAGAAAGAAAATGCTTTTTGAACCAGGTGATTTAGTGTGGGTACACCTTCAAAAAGATCGCTTTCCGGAGAAGCGTAGATCTAAATTGATGCCCCGTGGTGATGGAACTTTTAAAGTTCTTGCCAAGATTAATGACAATGCATATAAGATTGAGCTTCCAGGAGATGACTATGGGGTAAGTTCTACATTTAATGTTGCTGATTTATCACCCTTCTTTGGACAAGATTGTACAGAGTCGAGGTCGACTCCTTTTCAAGAAGGGGAGGATGATGAGGACATCTCTACTACGCATTCACCTGCCACTCCAAGGGTGTATGATAAAGTTAGTGATGAGGTTCCAACATGCCCTATGATAAGAGGAAGAGCTAAGCTACTACAACAACAGGTGCTTTTATTTCTTAAAGAATTTTTGATTGCTTTAGATGAGAATGGTATACTACCTAATGCAAATACATTGTGCGTTCTTAGATTTGAAGCAATGGAAGAACAAGGATGGAAAGACCAACGAGTCAGCCCCATGGAGAAAGAGAGCCAGGCGACCACAAGGGAGGAGGCCCATGCGGTCACATGTCAAAAGGCGGGAAGCCCCATGCAGCCAAGACTTGAGGAAGAGGCCCATGCGCCAATTGAAGAGTTTGTGGGCCTGCGTGCCAATATTGGGCTGAGATTGCATAATCTAGCCATGTAATTAGTTAGTGTTTAATTCCAAATTGTTTTAGGATTCATAAACCAGATTGAACTCGGCCTTAGGCCCAAGTGCGTGCGTGCAGAGGTTAGGGTTGGCTTTAAGTAGCAGCCCCCATTGTTCTTGAGACCACTTTTCATAATAGAATACTTTTGTTCTTTCTGTTGGCCGAACCAACTTGAGGGAATTAGGAGTTCGCTGAAATCAAGATCGTTCAACCTTTCCGCTGGGAATTGGGAGTGCGATGGAACTTCATCGGTGGTCGTGAAGTTCAGCACGTGTGGTTGGGCGAATTATAGAGTGCTAACTCTTGCATTGGCAACGGGAGATCACTACGGTTCGTCGAATCCTTGTGAGTATTTTGATCCTACGTCGAGAAGATTGGGCGACCCCGTATCAAACTGGTCAAGTCCAAGGGGAAAGATGGCCATGCAGCCATAAGGGAGGAGGCATATGCGGCCACAAGGAAGGAGATCCATGCAGCCAAAGTCTAGGAGAAGAAGGCCATTCAGCTGGCACAAAACCACGCAAGCCAAGTACATCCAAGGGAGAAACAAGCCCAACTAGGTGCGGCTAGCCCATAGTCCCAAATAAGAGAAATGCAAATGTTCATACTTTTGTGAACTTATGTTATCCATTTTGTGAACTCAAGTCCTTAAGGAGATCTCAAGCCTTATGCGACCACTCCAAGCGAGAAGCTTAAGGAGATGATCTTGGTTATCCAAAACTCCCCCTGAGTTTATGCCTAATGCAATGGCAAGCAGTCTCATGAGAAAGAATTAGTGAGATCAGTTCTTTCGCACAAAAGAGATCTTTTTGCTTTTACTGAATTTAGTGCAAAAACAAGAAGTTAAGAATAACTCATGCTTCATAAAGAAACTATCATAGCTCAATCTAAAGCTCAATAGAGATTCAAGACTCAACTCAGCCTATTTGACATGGCATGAATCATAAAAGGATAACTAAAGATAGACTAATCTCAAGAGCTAACATGACATGATTTAATTCAAGTTGTGCATTCTTAATCAACTTATCATGGCAAAGACTTGATGATACGGGGTCGCCCGATCTTCTCGACGTAAGATGGATACTCACGGGAGTCTTGATGAATCTTAATGATCCTCCAATGCCAATGCAAGGGACGAACACTCTTTAATCCGCCAAAACACACTTGTGTTGATTTCACTGACCACCAAGCGAAGATCTATCGTGCACCCAATTCCCAGCGGAAAGGCTGAACGATCTTGATTGAAGAAGTCACTCCTAAACACTTGGAATTTCGGTAGCAATGCTAAACTCAAAAACTTTAGTAGATTGGTTTTTCTCAAACGTGGTCTCAATTTTACAGGGATGGTGGCTGTCTTTTAAAGAGATATAAGGGGTGGAGAGTCGGCCAAACACTTGGAGGCCGAATAGGACTCGATTACAAAACCCTAGGCCCAATTTGACTCGGACTGAAAAAGTGATGTGACTTGCTTCACAGTTTCTGATCGCCTCATATGGAATTTGGAGGTGAGACTAGATCCATCTGAAATTAGACTTCAAGAGCTTTCCATAGAGTATAAGAACACCTCAATCGGACTCCGTTTGTAAAAGTTATGGCCATTTTAGTAGGTGCCTATTGGGCTGTCCCGAACTGAATCCGAATTGAGTTCTGAGTTGAATCCGAGTTTCAATTTGGTTGTACATGTGGGAGGTCCGAATCAGGATTCAAAATCTTGTCCAAAAGTTGGGCTTTAAATTCTTGGGCTTCTCCCCTTTTGCTCTCCCACTGCATGGGCTTCTTTCCTCCTTGATCAGCTGCATGGGCTGCTTGGCTTTCTCCTTTCCATCCCCATGGGCTTTGAGCTTTTTGTTCTTGATAGCAAATATGATTACCCTCCTTGTGCTTCTCCATTGCTTTAACCCCGGAATCATCATAATATTCAAACCTAATAATAAACAAGAATTTGGCATAAGATAGTATATTGTTTCCACGAATAGACAAAAATTCATTAAGAAACAAATTCACCTGACAATATTTAATGTGGCTCAATACTTCTTTCCAGTGAAATAATGTATTTGAGTGAAAAGTGCTAAGCATGTGCGTATCCACATCATCCTCCTCTTCTTCAAGAAAAGCCGTTCTCGGCTTTTGATAGCCTAAAATTGTACTAAATAAAGAATACAATGTATATGCATGGTATATGTATTGGTCAGTTACACCCCTTCTGTCTTTCACATTATTATTACCTGGAGGTGTAGTAAGCAAAAAGAACAACACATATGCATGGTATATGTATGAATCAATTATTGTGTCATTTTCATTCTCACTGTTTTGCACAAACCAATTGATACTACAACAGCTATCAAATGCATACATTGCAATGTTTTCATTGACACCACTAGAGCTATCCAAAAGCTTGGTAAAGATATCGGCCAACTGGTGGTCACTCTCCACAAACTGGAGCACTATGTCACCCTTCTCCACATGGTCTCTAAGGAAGTGATATCTGATATCAATGTGCTTGGTCTGAGAGTGCTGCATTGGGTTCTTAGTAATGTTAATAGCAGAAGTGTTATCACAAAAGAGTGGAACACTGTCTATAACTAACCCAAAGTCCCGCAGGGTCGAAACCATCCAAAGTATCTGGCTGCAGCAACTGGCGGCAGCAACATACTCGGCCTCTGCGATGGACTGAGCAACACCGGACAGCTTCCTAGAAGACCAAGAAACAAGAGAAGTGCCAATGAATTGGCAGATGCCAGAAGTGCTCTTCCTATCTATCCTACAACCAGCAAAGTCTGCATCGGAGTAGGCTCTAAGGGAAAGACAGGAAGAGAAGAGTACCAGATACCATAGTCTATAGTAGCTCAAAGGTACCAAAGGATGCGCTTCACTACCTGGCGGTGAGATACTCGAGAAGAAGCCTGAAATCAAGCACATAGACACACAGAGAAGTGTATGTCCGGTCTCGAGGCCGTGAGGTATAAGAGAGAGTCGATCATGCTTCTGTACTCTTTGTGATCAACTAGCTCGCCATCCTCATCTGGATCAAGTGAAGCTGATGATGCCATTGGAGTTGACACTGGCTTGCCATCACTCATATCAAAGCATCTCAGGAGGTCTTGTGTGTACTTGCCTTGACGCAAGAAGGTACCCTCCCGAGTCTGCTTGATCTGGAAGCCAAGTAAGAAGGTCAACTCACCCATCATGCTCATGACATCGGAGGCTAGAGGCTGCCTAACATAGACCTCTTCCTCAATAAACCCATTGAGGAAGACACTCTTTACATCCATCTGGTAAAGCTTGAAGCCCTTAGATGCTGCGAAAGTAAGAAAGATCCTAATGGCCTCGAGCCTAGCTACAGGGGCAAAGGTCTCCTCAAAATCTAGACACTCAACATGGGAGAAACCCTGAGCTACCAATCTAGCCTTGTTTCGAATGACAACCCCATCCTCACTCTGCTTGTTTTTTAACACCCATTTGGTACCTATGACATTATGACCTCTAGGGGCTCAACAAGCGACCAGACCTTGTTTTTCTCAAAGTTTTCTAACTCCTCATGCATGGCATTGACCCAAGACTCATCAGAAAGAGCACGACTAACATCCTTGGGCTCAAAAGAGGCGACGAAAGCAGAATGGAGACAGAAGTGAGACATGCCAGACTTTGAGCGTGTGACACGCTCAAAGAGATCTCAAATCATCTGCTCTGAAGGATGGTCTTTTTGGATATGTCGGGGAGGTCCTGGATGAGAAGAAGAAGTGGTCTCTACCTCATGAGCTGACAAGGTAGGTACAGAGCCACTAACTCCAGAAGAAGCAGAAGGCATGGGCTGATCTCCTCGAGGTGCAGTGGAGGAAGCAGGCACCTCAAGGGGAGGATGAACTGGATCGGGTAGACGACCCTCATCTCCATCCTTCTCATCATCCACAAAGATGCGCTTGGACTACTCTACTGATCCTGAGATATCAGGCCTAGTGCCCGAACTGGCCTCATCGAATGTCACCTCACAGGTTTCTACCATTTTGCTAGACTCGCAGTTCCAGACCCTATACGCCCGCGAAGAAGTTGTACCCTAGAAAAATCCCATCACAAGATTGTGACTCAAATTTATCTAGGTTCCCAGTCTTCAGAATAAAACACTTGCAACCAAACATGCGAAAATGAGAGATACTGGGCTTTCGATCGTATCTCAACTCATAAGAACTGCGATGCAAGTGTGCCCTGAGAAAGACTCTGTTTGAAACGTGGCACGCGGTGGCTATTGCCTCAGCCCAAAACTTCCTAGGTGTAGAGTACTCATCAAGCATCGTTCTGGCCATCTCGACTAAGGTACGGTTCTTCCTTTCCACAACTCCATTTTGCTGAGGGACGTACTGAGAAGAGAACTGGTGCTCCACACCTGTGTCGGAACCCGGAGTAATGACTCCTGGATCCTCTGTGTAAATCGCACTAGTCCAGGATCAGCTAGTGCACACAGTACAACAAAGATAAATACCAAGAACAAATGACCAATTATATTAAATAAAGAATACGACCTTATGGCCAAGTCTTACAGCAACGCCCATTGGAAAAATAAATAAAGCAAATAACTGCGGAAGAAAACAGATAAATAGCGAAGCCCAAGCCTGTCCACAGGTAAACGACAGTAAGACGTGGCCTATTCGTTCTGATCATCACCGTAGTTGACATCCTCTCCCTCTGTATGGAGATTGCAAGGTGAGTACAAACTTGTACTCCGCAAATCACACGGAGAAAATGCATCATAATGATAAAGGCTTCAATGGAAGGCTTGTAGGGTTAGTTTGCATAAAACAACATTTAATGAAATATAATAAGTAGATTAAAATTGCTGAATTTAGTAAGTAAATAAAAACAATACTTGTAATTGAAAATAATACCGTTAGTGCCGGCTCCGACCAAACACCAACATATTCACGGGCATCCCACCCGGAACATCTTTTCCAAAAGATCTCGTATGGATTCCATCCATCCACATGTTTCCAAACACTCGTGGATTCCATCCATCCACAAGCTTCCAATCTCTCTCATGGGTTCCATCCATCCATAAGGTTTTCGAAAATCGTATTTGAAAAACAAAGTCTAATCCATGAAAAACCTTTACTCAGCATGCCCATGACCGTGGGCACTGCTATCCAGGACAGATTATACACTCTGCAGAGGTTGTACAGCTTTACCCACAAGACACGATCATCCCGTTGTACCACTAGATTACACACTTCCTTAGGTGTGCGGTGGGGAGTCGTGACATGGCCTTTACAATGCAAAGCCTTCAACCTGCATCTTATTGATTTCGGCCTAATCGGCCCATGAGTAAGTTATTATTATATTTACGCTTCCGCTTGATATGTACTTTGATATTCAGAACTGTAATCTGTGAGCACTATCTACTGATCCAGGGAATAGTGCGGTGGAATCACAGAGGATGCCGGATTGTATAATCTGGGCTCCGACACACGCTCACCCAAGTGGTACTTCACATGGCACCAACCACCACTACAAAATGACCCCCCTTTTGCAACACAAATATACGTTGCTAAAAGTCCATATATACGTTGATAGTGGTGTTGCAAGGATCTATTGCAACACTTATTTATGTGTTGGTAAAACTTACTAATAACCGTTGCAAAGTTGCAACGCATAATGATGGATCATGGCAACGCTTATATGTGTTTGTACAAACCATGGGTGAACGGCCTCTATGGTTTGTTGCAACATGTAGATTTAGTTTGTTGCAACACTTATATGTGTTGTAAGGAATAAACCATTCAGCCATTAATATCATATAGTTATTTAATTTTTGAGACAAATATAGAGATAATCCATGTACAATTTATTGAGAAATGCAAGACCATCCAACACATAGAAAATAAGCACACTTAGCTATATATATATAGTATAAAGGATTTGTTGCATTACAATGAGTACCATCCACATAACTCATGACATAATTTTTGTTCAGAGTACAAGTTCCTATGTGAGCAAAATATAAAACATTAGGGGATCCCCTTAGTATGCCAGCAGCCCTCCTTTCTCCTTCCTTCAGTTTAGTCTAGCGTTCCACTGATGTGATCATGCATTTATCTTCTTGATCTACAGATGAAAGTTGGATTAATTTAATATGACACATACGAGAACTAAAATCATATTGGGTTATAGAAAAGACCGTACAAAAGTTGAAGGCCATGCAATAGTAACTCCTTCTATGTCTCCAATAACCTTGTAGCCTTTGTATGGTCGTATCAATGGTTCATCATCTACGATTGCAATACTAACATGCACCATCCAAAATTCTTTGCCTAGCTGAACACCGTCAAGTTTCTGTGTTGGATCACAACTTACTATTGTAGCCAATGCAACTGACTTATTTTGATTTTTCCAGCTCTGTAAGAATACTGTGGTGCCAACCTGGTTCACATATATAAGCATGCAAAAAAATAAGTACATAATAGATCACACTACTTGCAAGAAATTAAACAATCATACCATCATTGAATTGGCAGTTGACCAATTTGTTGTGCCACGATGATGTTTCTACAAAAGTATATATGGGGATTCTTAGTCTCCAGCTGTAAGAACAACTAAGAAAAGGATATTATTTAGTTTTAAGAGATGTGTCTTATATACTAGAACGTACTGTTGCACTAGGCCTTGTTGAGATCTTGTTCTGCAGGAAACAAGTCAAAACAGATAACTTAGTAATGGAAAATAAGCATTTAACAAAAATATCATTGCTAAAACAATATTTACTTGGTAGTGAGATGCTTCAAGATTTGAGGGAGTAGCAGATGTTTCCTTTGCCACAACCTGTAATATGTGCTAGTTAAATACAACACTTTGCTCAACAATTTGATAAACTTCATAGAACAGAAAGTTATTTACACAGATCACCTTGATTGCATTAGTACACTTGCTTTTATCCAACATAACATCATTGTGGATATGTTTTTCCTGTAATTAAGTAGAAATTACTAATCAATTTGTGGAAAAGGTATGGTCTAGTAGAAATGATCCGCTTACTAAAGATATGATAAAATTTAACCTTCTATGCAGTAGGAAGCCTGTTGGTATGCAGCACTTTTTTATCTTGGGAATTAGATGTCTTGATCTCCAGTTATATATGCAACACACAATTACAATGGGTGACTTACAACAATATACAGTGGTCATAATTTATAATTTATTTGAATGAAAATAGTAAATTCTCAATAGTAGAAATTATTTAGCATAGTATATAGTGTCATTCAGTACTAGACTGTCTTTGTTCTAGAAAGAAACACATGTCAGGAAAGTTGAAAAGTAGTGGCAATAATGGTATCCAGTAAAATGAACATAATATATTGCTTTGCATCCATGTGTTCAGTTTTGTGTGCAAACCTTATCTTTAGTACAATTATATTTGTACTGTGCCTGCAGATCCTCGTGCTCCACATAATTATCTTGCTCTGCCTATAGTGAATAAGAATAAATTAATATTGTCTTTCACTGACAAAATGGAATCAGACAATTATATTTCATTTTTTGCAGGGAGAATCAAACAATTAAATAATCCCAGAGCCACTGGCTCTATAAATCCCTGAAGTCTGATACTTTTACTTTATTTAACTATTTGCCATAGTTACAACAAGGTACTCACATTTACTCTCTAAAGCAATGAAGTCAAACCTCACAAATACACGAGTATGAGAAATGACAATGCCAAAGTGAAATATTTCATGAGAAGTGTGGTGGGAAAGAAATTAAATTCCTATATGCTGAGCAAATGCAGGGAAATGAGCACAACAATAAGACACGGCACACTATTATGAAGCAACTAAAATAAAGCTAGCTTTCTAGTGAAGGTAACAAAACTGAGATAGGTTATTCATGCCATGTGCCATAACATGTATATAAATAAATAAGGTATTACACAGTGGCGGAGAGAGGGGGGGCCGAGGGGGCCTGGCACCCCCCAACGATCCAGCGATGATGCAGCCCAGCCCCCCACAGCCCACTGGAATTAGACAGCAGGCAGCAGTCACGGCGACATGGGTGTCTTAACACTGGTTCATATCCTTATCAGCTTTGCTGCTTCTGCTGAAGCTATAAGGAGAGCAGACTTCCCTCCTGGTTTTATCTTTGGCACTGCTTCTTCAGCTTACCAGGTCTAGTATTCAATCTCTTTGGTTTCAGCTGATGTGCTTTTAGTTGGATGTCTGATAGATGTTTCTGGCCAACATGTTACTAGTATGAAGGCGCTGTCAATGAGGGCCAACGTGGACCTACAATATGGGATACTCTTACAAGACGACCTGGTGCAGTAATGAGAATTTGTTGCAAAAAGTACTCTAATCCGATGCGCCAGTTTGGTCGAAATTATGACTGAATGGCTTCTTTTCTGCAGGACGGGTGATATATTTCAGCAATGCAGATGTTGCTGTTGATCACTACCATCGTTACAAGGTGAGTTATCCGTAATTGATTAATCCTTTGTTATCTCTTTTATGCGATTTAGTTAATTTGTTTGTGCTATGTAAACAGGAGCTTGAACTCTACCAATTGCATTGGGTTTTGAACATCTTGATGATCCAATGACACCTGAATTGATATTAAACTTATTAGAGAATTCATTTATCAAGGCATGAGCAAGTCCCTGCATTCCTAGCAGTTGTATCAAAAGTTTGCCTACTGGTCATTTGACCAGCTTCTAGTAATTTGTAAAAATTGAAATGACTTGTGCATTTTCCCGTTCATTCATGTGTCTCTTAGCAGCAGTGCATTATCCTGTCATATAATTATCCTGGTTCCAATTCCATCGGGTCCTTTTCCATTTTAAGTGTGTAGACACTATATACACTAATTTACTATATCAAAATGTAGTCCACTTCTCTGGTGTGCTGCTTCCAAAATTAAGACAGCGGGAAGACTCTTCCTGAGGTTTTTCCATGTATGGGATGACATTTTGGATTAGCAAGATGTAATTTTCTTTGCATTGTAATTTGCGAAACATATTACTTTGATAGTCTGATATGTGACTATTGGATCGGTAAATCCAGCATGGTTCATTGGTTCTACTCTACTTATTGTCCATATTGCCCCCTATATCCAATTCCTGGCTCCACCCCTGGTATTACATAATCAGTTAAGCCTAACGAAAATTCCTCAATTTGTTTTCCAAGTAATCGATCAGGTCAACAAGACAAGCACACCAGATAGCAGTCACGAGAAAAGCATGAAGTAAACACTAATGACTAAAGTTGAAACAAGGATCACAGAAACTTGTCTGAAAGAAAAATCTACAACAGGTGCTTTATGAATAGTTACCTGTAAGCTAAAATTTATTGTGGCTGGGGTAGATGAGTCCAGATTTGTGGCTTCATATGAGTGCTCAGCCACCTTCTTTACAGAGGAACCAAAAGAATCTTTAACCAAAAATACCTTACAATGATTAATAACTGAAAAATAATTGTCATTACCTGTTTCTTTGAGCTAACAGCATCTATTATTCTCTACTCCATAACATTCTGCCTCTGCAAGCGCAAGGCACAGGTCACAGTTAAATGACAGCATAAAATTCTAGTTGAAGCGACAACCATTACTAGCTTTCCAGTGCCGACCATAGTAAAAAAAGCTCTCATCCATATTAGTGTGCATACCTTCTCTGCAAGACTAAGGTATTTGTAATGTGGCTGCAGATCATCATCCTCCACATTGTCACCTTGCCGATTCTGTAGTGAACTAAAACAAATAAATATTTGACATAAATCTGGTATAAAAATTGCCAATTCAATTGTACCATTGTATCATTTAGTTGTTCATCCATGCTGGAATCTTGACTTTGAGGGTCACTATATACTCGCTGTTGATAGACAAAAGACTATAAATTAGAACCAGCTATTAAAAAAATAAATTTGCAGTAGATTACTATTTTTTTAATATTCCATAGAGGTACATACTTTTCGTTTCGTATTTGGCACATCAGCACAATAGCCATCTTTAGGTGCATAGACAGGATCATCTAAACATCCCTATATCAACGAATCAGAAGTTTAGTGTAGGAAATGCTTAGAATTCAAGTTTTTAAAATTTACCTGTTTGATTTGTTTTTGTTCCAAGGTTCTTGTCTTCTGTTGCAGCTGTAGTATAGTAGCATCTTGATTCCGGACACGGTGCCCAAGCTTCTCCAGTTGAAGTCTCAAAGATACTACATCCTCACTTGATGTTTCATCTAGTGAAGTCAGATTTACATTCTTAAGGCGCTTTGAAGTAGATAGGTCAAACACTTGATTAGGATTTGGAACAAGTCCCAAGCCATGTACATGGCCAGGCTTTTCTTCTCCTAATATTTTACTAAGTGCATCTCCTTTCCATGCAACCTTTCCTTGATTGGTCTCCGCTAAACCTGCCTGCTGCACTATAAGTTCCTTCAAATCCCCCTATACATAGCACCAATATGAATTAAAATAACATGAAAAATATAGTGATGTAAACAATCAAAGTCAGTTTCAAAAAAACACAAGCAAAGTCAAGCATTCACAAATAATGTACCACATGTGCATTTGTGTTCTTCTCGCTTTTAGTCTGGTGTGTATGGATATACAAAACAGCCCTGTGAGGGTATTTCTTTTCAGGATCTTTTTCCCTCTGTGAACATGAAAATGGATATAAAGAACTTAATAATCACTACCATATAGATGCAGCAAGAGTACACAGTTAGAGTTGTAAAAAATTTACCAACTCCTCTCTGTTCCGAGCAAAACTCTTTGTTCCAGCTGTATGTGTTGACTTCTTCTTTGTACAGTTTATTCTGTTTTTCTTACTTATATCCTATCATATAATGATGAAATAGAGAAAAGCATTTAAGTTCCACAAATGTTTACAAAATCTACTAGGCATCGAAAACACATAAATATAAATCCAACAATATCCATGTACCAGTGCTTTTTGTGTCGTCCAATTATCAACAAGAGCAATCCACTGATCAGGAATTATACCGTTACGAACATTACTGTGGTTAACTTTTGTGCTCTTATGCTCATCAAAATATATTGATTTCAGATTAGACTTGTGCTGCCTCCATCTCTCTCCAATGGTTCGAAGTATCCATTTTTCCATGCGAGAAGGGTACATGAATCTCATCTGCATATACCAATAACAAAAGACATAAGTAAAAAGGAAAGTAAGGTATCAAAAGTTACCAACAAGGTTATACGGTGTCTAGCTGAACTACGTACCTTCACTTGCTTAAGTATATCCTTCTTATTTTTTTGTTCATCAGTGCTTTTTTCTTTCTTTCCTATTAGAAGTCTCCAATCCTTGTAGCTCAAGCTACACAAGCAACCATTCCTAGCCACCATGCCAAGAAATTTTCCTAGAAATCCAGCCTCTAATCCAATTGGTTGATCGAACTCATTGCATCTAACCACGATTCTATGACCTCTTGGAAGGTTCCAAATATCTTTCAATTTTGTCTTTCCACGCTTTACTCTGTCCTCAGTTTCATCTATGCAGTGTTACATTGCACAAAATATTCAATGATAAACACTTTTACAGATAACACGTTATGTTAGTAATAAAAATAATTTAAAGTAGGTTAGTAAGTACCGTGGAAATTAACCTCAATATCACCATCACTATCGATCTGATCTCCTCTAGCACTTGGATGAAGTTCAGATGCCTCAGTATTTTGTCCATGGCTCTCTTGTCCAATATGCTCTTCTGACATATATTCATCATGGCTCTGAATTATGAGTTTTCTTCTACCCCTTGCCATAGCCACTGCACAACATCATTAATGAAGTAAAAATAGTCACCAAATAGTTTCTAGCAAAAAATGGAACAGAGAAAATAGTAAAACAACCTTCAACCATTCCTCGAAATATTCACATCGATAGGCATCTCAGTTCTCAGCAGAAATACAAACAAACTTAGAGTAGAAATAGATTGGACCCAATAGATCTACTTGTTTCAGTGGATGATCAAATACAATTTCATTTGGCAAGCAAAGACCATGGAAATCTAGAACATTACTAATATTAGGAATTAGCCCTGTTGTATTCAGAAATAGATGGGTACAAACACATCATTCGAACCAGTTCAGAATGATACACATCATTCTGGTGCTACTAAAATACCACTAGCAGATGGAACTTATGTATCACCTGGACTAAAATACACATCATTCGAACCACTATTATATTGATGTACACCAAGAAGAAGCATATGGTAAATAGATGTTGTATTATTACTAATAATAGTGGAGAGAGTTGGAATTTCCTGATTTCCTCGGTTCGGTTCAAACTTCAGAGCCAGTTCAGGCGTTCAGCCCTCGGCAATCGCCAGTCGGCCGGTCCTCGCCCCTCGGCTCACTCCGCGCGGCGCTCAACCTCCTCCAGTCCTCCCCCGCGTCCCCGCTCTGGCGCTCTCCGTGCTCCCCGCACAGCCGCGCAGGAGGGGTCGCCGTCTCGCCTACTCAGTGGAGGCGCCGGGCGCGCGCGACGCAGGAGAGGCGCGTAGCCGGCAGTGGAGGCGCGCGCGGCGCAGGCAAGGCGACGGCCGGCGGTGGGGGCGCGGCGGCACGCGCTGGAGTCAGATCTGGCGATGGGCGGCTGGGGCTGGGTTGCGATGTGGAGCTGTGCGATGGGAAGAAGGAACCCACGATCTTATTGCGTGGAATAAGGAGCTGATGGATTCAGTTAGCAAAATGGATGGTGAAATACTATTTTGTTACACGGCTCCTCTTTAATCTCTATGGAAGGTGGGGTCACTGTGAGGCACCCCAACTATTACTGCGGCTTGCAATTTGTGGCAGCCAAAAAATGGAGAGAAGTAGATTTGTGTGAGAAAAAAAATGGAGGGAAGCCAAAGAAATTGAGGTAAAGAAAGGCGGGAGTTAAAAGGGCAAAAAAAAAGAATATGATGAAATTATATTACTATTATACCTTGCATTAGAATTGAAGCGAGTCATCAACTAATTAAAGTAATAGAAAATTAAGGGATTTATTGGTTAGTCCAAATTTTGGTTTCCTACCTCCGTCCCGTAAAGTAAGTGCTTATATGATTCAAAATCTATCCCACAAAGGAAAAATATTTTAGCTCAGTTTTTCAGATGGATTTATTGGTTTATTAGGATGAAGCTTAGCTTCTCAACTCGCCGGTCGATTTCCCATTTTACAGTAGGTAGTGAATACACCGTTTGGCTGTATCAACATATAAAAGTGAGCAGTTATTCTCCGAATGAGCTGAAAATTTCACGCTGGACTCCCACCTGCACCGTTGACATGCCATTGCAATTCGCCGTCATAGTTCATTCTGTACAACGCATGAGAAATCATGGAAGGTAGTGAGTACACCATTTGGCTGTATCAACATATACAAGCGAGCAGTTGTTCTCCGAATGAGTTGAAAATTTCACGCTGGACTCCCACCTGCACCGCTGACACGCCATTGCAATTCGCCGCCATAGTTCATTCTGTACAGCGCATGAGCACCGCTGACACGCCATTGCAATTCGCCGCCATGGTTCTGACATGTGATATATAATGTTCACAGGTAGCGCCATATAAGAAGGTTAGAAAGGTGGCGTTTGTGACGGACATCCCCAAGAACGCATCTGGCAAGATACTGAGGAAGGATCTCAGCAAGACATCCCCAAGAACGCATCTTCTTCCCGTCTAAAATTCTCAAATCTAAAATTGTCACACACTGAACATCATGTCAAGAAATGGCAATAAATGTCAAGCCTATTCTTTAGGCTGCAAGAACCAAGAAGCCAGTTGCAGGGTTTAATCCTGGTTTTTTCTCCTAACATAGGCAACCAACTAAATCACTACTCCCAGCTTCCATCTCCTGTGAGCACTTCAGGTTCTCCAGTGAGCTCTACATGATCAAATAAGAATGATTGTTCAGATAAATTGTAGGGTTCAGAACATATAAGTTGCAGAGTTGCAGAGGTGCAAAGCTTTACGACTACCTTGTTGCACTCAGCTGGACGCGCAGGTCGGCTTGCGAGGGGGAAGCTGGTGATGAGGAGTTCTCTACACGCCAAGAGCAAAGCGATTTGCTTACATCACAATGCAACACTCTGAATGATAAATACGTGCAGTGCAGTGCAGTTGAACTGGAATCACTGGCCTCTTTGTACTGACCTTTAACTTTGGCTTCAAGGACTCTATTGCAGCCCGTGCACTGCTGTTTGCAGCTTGCTGAAGCAAAGCATCAGAAAAAACAAGCTTCACAAAAGAGCTTTTCTACATAGCATATCTAACATGTGAAGGCAGAGATATTCATTTTTGGATTAGAAGGATTGTGTGAACACTGAACATCATATTCTGGACCATGACCTGAGTAATACAAATAGTTAAAAAGAAACTTGTCAGCTGTTACAAAATCTTAGTACAACTATACGATATTGAACAGTAGAAAAATCAAACATATCTGACCTTTAATTTTGTTGAGCTATTAATCTTCTTGATCGGAACTTGTACTAGGATCTACATTTGTTCCCTCTACAGTTGTACCCTCTACATCTCTTCTAGTCCATGAATGAGTATTATGTGCATTAGCAAAAAGGTCCCCAAGAGTACTGACATGGTAAGGTTCACATTCTACATCATTCCATTCTTCTCCCATTTCAAATACATCTCTAGGCTTCATCTTCAATGCAACTGACCATCCTGGGTTGTTATGCTCGTCTTCGACATAGAACACTTGGTCAACTTGATTGGCAAATACAAAAGGCTCATGCTCAATCCTGTCACCCTTGTGAATTTGCTGTGAGAAATTCACAAGTGTACAACCAAACTTATCTGTTTGCACTCCCTTTCCTCGAGTGACATCAACCCATTCACATTTAAACAACACCACTGAGAATCTTCCATAATAGTCTAACTCAACTATATTAAGTATCCTTCCATAGTAGGTAATATCTCCAAGGATAGGGTTAGTATCCCCTCCAGAAGAATAACTTGATGTTTTTGCAGTCACAACAACTCCACTATTTTGCATCGCCTTGTCATAACATTTAGCTCTAAATCTGAAACCACGGATGTTAAAGGCTCTGTGTCTTCTTGCTGCATCCAATGGGCCGCGAGCCAACCATCTAATGTCCTCATCGATGCTATCGCTACCATTTTTTTGCTCCAACTGCATGATCAGTATCATCACAAAATATACTTAAGTCAGATTTTCCTATTTTTTTGAAGAAAAAACAAACCATGATACCTACATGTTCTCCGAACCAATTAGGAAACTCTTTATTCTGTATATTCTCAATTGTTTTCAAAGATAGACGACGTTGACGATTTCTTCTTTTGAGATCAGCGGCATGCTCTCTAAAATGGAAATTAACATGGATTCAGTTTTAAAGAAACATATGTAATATGTTAATAGGTGTTAGTAACACTTACTTCAAGTACGGAATGACAGCTTCACAATTGTATAGTACATATCTATGTGCTTGCAGTTTCTCTAGATCGGTTAAAATGAAACTGGATGGTCTTCCCAATGGTTTTCCTATAGGAGGAAACAATGAGGAATCATGTCCATATAAGTTAGATTCAAGATGATCCTGGTTCTCATCATTCCTTGATGGTTTGTTATGCTTTGTGGAGAAACCTTCCTGGTACCTAGAACAAAACACCACACACTCATCTGCCAAAAATGAATTTGCCATTGAAGCCTCTGGATGAGCTTTATTGCGAACATATGACTTCAGTTTACATAGGTACCTGCAACACATGGAAAAGCATCAATTTAGTAGGTTATATATAATAAATGATCCAAACAATGAACTTGTATTAGTTAGAATCAGTACCTTTCAATGAAGTACATCCATCGATAACCAACTGGTCCACCCATCTTACATTCAGTTGCTAAATGTACTACTAAGTGAACCATAACTGTAAAAAATCCAGGAGGAAATATCATCTCCATTTTGCATAGTGTAACTTTAATTGAGTGTTCCAAACGGTCAAGGTCATCAACACGAAGCACTTTCGAACATATTCCTCGAAAATAAGCAGACAACTCAAATATTACTGCTGTGATATCATCTGGAATAATACCCCTTAGAGCAATAGGCATCAGCTGTTGAAGTAGAACATGGCAGTCATGTGTTTTGAGACCAATAAGTTTTCCTTCAGCACAATTTACAGATTTTGATATGTTTCCAGAGTAGCCATCAGGAACTTTTATGTCTCGAAGCACTTTACAAAATGTTTGTCTCTCACTTTTAGACATAGCAAACCTTGCAGGTGGCAAGTAGAACTTGCCTGAAGGTTTTTCTTCTGGGTGGAGGTCCTCCCTAATGTTCATCTCTTTGAGGTCTTGACGAGCTTGTAAATTATCTTTTGACTTTCCATCTAAACCACATAGTGTACCATAACAATTTTCAAACACATTCTTCTCTATATGCATCACATCAAGATTGTATCGAAGAATATTATGATCCCAGTAAGGCAATGTGAAAAGACTACTTAATGCCTTATAAGTTTTTGACTCCTTGAAATCACCTAAAGCAATGATTTCATCCAAAATTGGACGGTCATAATAAGTTTGAGGCTCTGTTCCATCAAATGAATTCCCATCCAAATGAAAAGGATGGTCAAGAGGAAGAAATCGACGATGACCCATAAAACAAGATTTACGACCATGCTTCAGACGTTTGGACCATGCATTTTCACCACAAGGTGGACATGCAAAATTTCCATGAACCATATGAGAAGCAAGCATTCCCAAGCCTGGTAGGTCACTAATGGTCATTAGCACTGCTCCTCTCAAATCAAAAGTTTCGTTTCTTATGCATCATATGTTGACATACCATTTTCAAATAAATCTTTTAGGTCCTCCAAAAGTGGTTTAAGGAACACATGAATTCTATCCCCAGGACTAGTAGAACCAGGAATTATTAAAGACAACATTAGATAATGCTCTTTCATGCAAAACCATGGAGGTAAGTTATATATTACCAAAACAACTGGCCAACAGCTATATCTAGAACTCAACATCCCATACGGATTAAACCCATCGGTAGCTAAGCCAAATCGAATATTCCGTGCATCTGACTCAATTTGTGGAAATTTTTTATCGAAGTCCGTCCATGCTGGGGAGTCAGCTGGATGTCGTAGCGCACCATCCTTGATGCGCTCTTCATCATGCCATCTTAGGAGAGGTGCTGTTTCTTTGCACATAAACAGTCTTTTTAGCCTCTCTTTAATAGGAAAGTATCTTAATACTTTACTAGGCGTTGCTTTCCTTCTTTGCTTCTTTGTTAGTTTGGTTTCAGGTTCCATACCTTTCCACCTAGAAGCCTTGCACTTTGAGCAAAAATCATCATTTTCCTTGTCTTTCCAAAATAGTTCGCAATCATTTGGGCACGCATGAATATTTTCATAGCCCAAGCCAAATTTGGAAATAATTTTCTTAGCCTCATAAAAATTTTTGGGCAGTTCCTTTCCATTTGGAATAGCCTTCTGCAAAATACCAAGTAGATCACCTAATGATTTATCTGACCATTTGTTCATGGATTTTATATTGAACAAAAGCACAAGTAAAGTTAGCTGCGTTAATTCACATCCTGTCCATAAAGGCTTTTTGGAATCTTCAACCAATTTATAGAACTCTTGTGCTTCTAAATTTGGCCCGCTGACAGGTGGATTCGGAAGATTTGCGGCATCTGTCATAGGTATGTCTTCATACATGTGATAAAATGCATCATGAAGCAGCTGACTCATGTTATCATGCCTTTCTTCATTCTGAGATTGTGGTTGTTGATCAACGGTGTGCTGCACTGAAGGGTCACTATGAAAATCCCATTCTTCATGCACTGAAGGGTCACTATGAAAATCCCATTCTTCATAATTCTCAAGTATCCCATTGCAGACCAAATGTTCATATATTTCAACCCTGGATAGGAGACTAGTATGCACGCATGTATGACATGGACAATAAATCTTGGTATCTTCGGTCTTATCTTTAAATGCAAATTCAACAAATCCTTCTACACCAGCTATGTACCGAGTAGAATCTTTAGGATAGCCCAAAAGAAGCTTGATGATTTTTAAATCCATTGTGAAACCATAAAAAGCTATTGCTGTATAAATAAATAGCAGCTGTAAGTTCATATTTATTTATCATCATATAAATAGCATAACCACATTATTATTATGATTTGGAACCCTTTAAGTTACATTATCACAACTATTTTGCCTAAGGCAATAAAGATCAGAAAATTATAAAGCAGCTTATTGTAAAAGGTTAACCAAAAGGAAACAAGAGTTCTAGCTTCCAGGGAGGAAGATTGTTATTTCAGTTTCAGTTAGATAATTAGCAGACTGCTCCAGCTAGAGCAGAAAATGAGTCTATCAGAACATGTTATATGGCTGGTCGCACCAGTTTAGCAAATCAGAGAAGTACTAAATAAAAAAAATCCATACATATTGTGGCTCACACATATCTGTGCTAGATATTCTATTGATTTCAATACTGAAAATCTCATATAGCAACTTGAGCGTTACAAACACTATGGTGATAATATGCTGTGACTGAAGGTTAACACTACTGCTTCAGTAAAGCACTAACAGAATAGACTACAGAGTACTCAAGTCAGTGCAGGCACACATGGCGCTAATTGATCGCAACTCATGATTCAGGGTCAAACAACATGATCTCAATGACAAAGATGGTGTGGTTAGCAGGTTGATTGGCTTAAGTAGCTGGGGTCTTCAACAGTGGCGGAACATATATGGTACTCACCAAGCACTTCAAGGAACACATAACGGCATTTATAAATGATAGAGAAGTATATGTGTCAACAGCAGTAGAACAAAAAAATATTGAGAGCAACTAGCAAAAAGAACCAAAACACATGAAGAAGAACTTACAGATATTGCACCAGATGACCAGAAAAGTTCAAATTACCAAGATCTCTGTAAGAGGGGGCATTCCAAGCAAGCAATCAGATGAAGATACTCTTGTAAAAATTTTCAAGCTCATAAACAATACAAGAAGTCATCCGTAGGTTTGTTATAAAAAAACATGTGTGTTATGTCCTCAGTTTTCATATATACATCAACAAGATATGAAATTCGGACAAGTTTTAGTATCTGGGGGAAGAAAATGTCAAAATTGAGGCATACGATGCTCCACCTGCAATCTCAACGAAAATTCATGGACAACTAAAATAGTAGCAATCATTCAAGCACAGTAGCTAATGTTTTCCTAGCTTTTGGACCTTATCATCTTTTTCCATCTAAACATTACAGCTCCACTCTCAATCGTGCAATGTCATGTAGAAAAGGTGCTAAGAAAGTAAAATTACAGGGATCCGAGAGGAGGCGGGACATAGATGTCATCGTTGAGGCAGTAGATGGTGTCGTCGACCATGGCTCCTCGGCGCAGGCGTCGTCCTCCTGCGGCCTCTCCGCATCCTCGGGCTCCTTCTTCTTCTTGCTGGGCGCCTTGGCCGGCTTGGTCATGGGGGGCGCGGTAGAGAAGAGGCGGGGGTGGCGATGCGGGAGATGCGGTGGGGGGACTGGAGGCGGCCGGCGGCGGAGTCGCGGAGAGGCGGCTGGAGGCGTCGCGAGATGGGAGTCGGCACTTGGGAGGGGACTGCGGGATTGGGGATCGCTAGGGTTAGGCCGCGGCGGAGAGGAGGCGGGGGCGGGGGGCGGCGATGCGGGGGAGAGGATGCGCCGATGCGGTGGGGGCTGGGGGCGGCTGGCAGCGCCGCGGCGGAGTCGCGCAGGCGGCTGGAGGTGTCGTGAAGATGGAAGAGGATGGGACGACGCGCCACGGACAGAGACTAGTTGCTTGGTTGGTTGTGGTTATATTAGGCTGTTGTGGTTATATAAATAAGTTTACGAGGAGAACAATCACAAAAGAGTAGTTGCTTGGTTGGCCAGTGTGGTATGTACGTAGTGTATTAGTTTTGACAGGTTGCGGGTTCGAAACCTATAAACGAGTATTTTTGTCTGTAATTTAATTAATGATTAAAGAGCAGCACCTGTGTACTATAATTTCATAAATAATGATTAAAGAGCAGCACCTACGTATAAGAGCACCTACTACGCCCTGCAGTACGAGAGCACCTACGCCTGTAGTACGGGATCACCAAGTGTAGCTCGGGGGAATGCTTGCAACAGATAGTAAATGTTGCCACATCATTCTTTGCAACGAATAAATCATGTGTTGCCACATATCCATTGCTAAAGGGGGGTTTATCTTGTAGTGCACGCCCACCTTCAACCTACGACTTGACTCAGATTGGGACTTTGCAAATTATTCAGCTAGGGCTGTCCCATACCAGCCATGTGGTAGTACGATAGGGCTTTGCAACAGTAGCTCACAGACTGGTCCTTAATCTGACTTAGGCCCAACCACATACCCCTGTGCACGATAGTCAACCATTGCGGCTCCGGCCAACAGGGCATGCCTGCACCCACCAATCTAACCAAATGCCTAAGTCTAAACCAGTTTTTATATTTTGCTTTCAAAATATTTCATAAACCTCCATGACTCACCAAAGTCAAGAGTACATTTGCAAAGCTTATCATTTTATGTGAAAGGTTCATCATTTCATGTGAAAATATCCCAACCCAAATAATAAGTCTAAGCAGGGCTAAACATTTGATTTAAACTCTCTAGCCAACACTAATGTGTTAACTAGAGTTTAACTCTAGGGTGACAAGGTATCGAGGAATTTCAATATCAAAGGAGGAATTAACAAGTAGGCAATAACTAAATTTAAAACTGAATTGAAATACGTTGAATAAAAATAAGCATGCAATATAATTTAAACCAACATAATTTTATTTTGAAAACTGGGATCAACATGATCAAGGAGTGTGACTTGCCTTGCTCTTCAACTTGGTCTGAATCTTCGTCGAAGAATTTTTCCCGAATCGTCGAAGTCTAGACGTGAAAATAACCCACAAAATTCAAATAAATTAAAAATAAATTCAAATTGACTTAAACTATTTTAATTGAGGCTAGAAATGGATAGAGGGGAATTTTTGATGAATTTAGAAATTTGAATGCGCTCAATCGGAGTTAGGACGAAGAAGAACGGGCTCCGGGAAGTTTAAATTCAGAGAAAAAGAAAAAGACTGATTTCTGGAATTATTTTTCTAAAGAAAATTGATTTATGACCTCAGATTGCATCAGTCCTGGGAATTTCTTTTTCGGTCGAATTATTTTTGTACTGGAAATTAGGGGGAAGGGGCTGACAGGTGGGCCTGGTCCATGTGGACCAAGTCCATGGACCAGGGGAATGCCGAGGTGGCAGGAGGGTGGCTTCCTGCGCACGTGGCGCTGACGGGGCAGGGAGGGCCGACGCGGCCGGGGCGTGGCGCCCACGTCAGCTTCGGCCGCTGATGTGGCTAGGCCGGCCGGGCAGCGCTCGGGCCCGGGGAGCCCGCCGGCGCTCCAAAGGGCGGCGGCCGGTGGCGAGTGGCGCAGGAGGGAGGGGAGGCGCGGGGGAATGCGGTAGTGGGGGCGGAGTTTACTAGAGACGGCCGGGAGTGGCCGGCGGCGGCGCTCGGGTGGCGGCGGGGGAGGCTTTCTGGTGGCGGAGGAGCTCGACCGAGGGGAGCACGGGCTTCGCGGTGATGCTGGGAATCTGAAGGAGGCGACGGCAAGGCGCGAGGGGCTTCAGGGCGATGGCGATTCCTCGCCGGAGTTGGCGACGGCGGCGGGGCTGAAGGCGCACGGCGCGGGGTCACTCTGGTGCACGGTGAGAGGAGGCGGAGCTCGGGGGCCTCTTTATAGGGGGCGGAGGGGAGTGGGGGCGCGTGAATTCGTCGCCGGAGGAGTGGACGTGGTGGCGGCCGTTGCGGAAGAAGGTGGGGGAGTGGCGTGGTGAATTTCTAAAATAAATTTCAAACTCCAAAAAACTAAGAAAACCCAAATAAAATCCAAACAAATCCAAATAATTAATTTGAGATAAGATTTTTATAGAATATCAAAATATCATTTTATTTGATAATGTTAGTTTTAGGTTTTCACTTAAAATACTTTTTAAATCCAACTTTGTTTTTCAAAAAACAGAAATTCAGGGCAAAACCGAAAATAAAATTTAGGCAACAAAAATACTTATTTTGATTTAAAGATTTAATTTTATTATTTTTATTTATTTATTTATTTTAATAAAAACCTGGGCTGTTACAACCTGTCTCATCGCAAAACTTCTCAAAGTAGGAATTCTTGAACTCCGTGCCATTGTCGCTGCGGATCGCTTGTAAGGCACCCGGGAGCTCAGCAGAAAGCCTTCTAAAAAGACCCCAAAAATGGGTAAATGTCTCATCCTGCGTGGCAAAGAAAAACACCCAAGAGTATCTCGAGAAGTCATCGACGACAACAGGATTGTACCACTTCCCTCCTGCTGACTGCACTCTAGCTGGTCCAACTGTGTCCATATGGAGCAGCTGTCCTGGTGCATCGGTCATAGTCACTGTGACCAGAGGATGAGAAGCGGCAACCATCTTGCCATGCCGGCAAGGAGTACTCACTAAATCTTTGACCATCTTGAGTTTAGGCAGATCATGAATGAGATCATGGCCGCTAACTCGAGTCAAATGGTCAAATCCAATATGACCAAGTCTCCTATTCCAGAAAGTGAGATCACAGGACTCAGACTACCCGAAGAATCAAGAATTTTGCAAGCATTTTTCTTAAAACTCACCTCAAAACCATCATCGGTAAGCTGAGAAACAGAAAGCAAATTGTACTGCAGCTTACTTACTAAGGCAACATCTTTTAAAACAAATGAATCATTAACACGCACATTACCTTTGGCGATGACGCGCCCAGAAGAGGCATCTCTGAAGGTGATCGTCTCATCATCTGGAGCTCGGACTAGGGATGAGAACCAACGTGAGTCTCCGGTCATGTGTCATGAACAACCGGAGTCTACAAGCCAAACCTCTCCCTTCCCTACCCGGCGAACCTGAGTCAACAAGAGAGAGATGGCTCAGTACTGGGATAAATCAGAAAAGATTTTGGCACCCAATGGTGAGTCACATGACGAGCAGAAGAAGTAGTCACACGCGACTGACCTCTAACTACCCTATGCTCTCCATCGCTCAAAGAGCCAGAAGATCTATGTGCAGACCTGAAGCTGCTGTTGGGCTTGACTGCTATGGAGGAGCGAGACAAAGCACCAGCAACTGCTGATCTCGCCACGGGTAGCTATCTCGATGGGGGAAACGAGATCTACCCTTAGGATGGCGGATATCACGACTAGAGGCAAATCGAGGATGAATATTAGAAAACTCAGAAAAGCCAAGTCCTCGATGCTGCCCAAACCCATCAACATGAGCAACTCTAAACCTCGTGTTGGTCTTAGGTGAACTCAAGGTCTGGGGCTGACCCTCAATACGGCTAAGAGCCTGAACACGGTCTCTCCGCGCGATCTTGGCACGCCTGAAGCATCTCTCGATCATATGTCCATCCTTCTGACAGAAGGTACAATGGTACTTCACCTTCTGAGAGGTAGAAGTAACATGATGGGGCTTCGCCTTTTGAGAGGTCGAAGCAACAGGTGGAACCACCTTACTGTCAGAGATCCCTTGGACAAAACCCACAGATTTGAACTCAACCTTTTTGGTTCTGGGCTTGACCTCAATCACACCTGCTGCTATGGGTCTGAGAACAGCAGGTGGATGCTTCCTAACATCCTCAAGAAAATTGTATCCTAGACCTTGATTGAATTTGCAAATCTTGGATTGGTCTAGAATAAGATTCAGCTTCTTCTTGCCTCCAACAAACCTCTCAAGAGTGTTCATAAGATACTGACACTCCTGAAAGAGAAAGGTGCAAGAAGAGACAATAGAAGGTAAGGGAGAAGAGGAAGAACCAACAGCAGAAGAACGAATGTCATGTGCACGCACATCCGCCTCAACATTGAGGTCTTCGCAAGGAACAGGAGGGACAGTCCTACTGCTAGCCATTTGGTTCTCTTCGCTAAGCCTCTCTACCATACCCTTGGCCTTCTCTCCCACAACAGCACACACATCACAAGCAGATGGTGACTTTTCTAGAAGGTCCTTAGTTAGCCTCACACATTTATCATCCAATGCAATCAACTCAGATTTTAGTTTTTCACAGTTATTACATGGTGAGCTAACAGGGTCCTTAGAAGCATACTGAGCCATTTTCTTATTGTAATCAACCATTCCTTGAAACTGTTTTGAGACAGATTCAAGTTCAGCAGTTAATTTAGGACAATTTGTGCAGAAACAATGGGCTCAAGCAAAGAAGCATGCAACTCAGCAATTTTATGATCTGCCTTCTTTAAGTTCATTTTCAAATTATTGCAATTTTCACATGTCTCAGGCAGATCGAGAAGCATAATGTAAAGACCTCTAAAAGCATTATACTTATCCTCACATGAGGTACAAGAAGTAGTCTCAATAATAGTAGATGGAGCAACAGTCCTAATCATTTCTAATTCAGCTAAAAGACGAATATTCTCCACCTTAAGCAAATCTAGCTCAGAAGTCACACTATCATGAGAGGTCCTTAGCTTCTCCATATCACTAAGCAAAGAGGAACATACATCACATTCGTCATGGGAGGGAGTAGATATAAGTGAAGTAAGCTCCTGTGACAATCTCTCTACTTCCTTCTCCAACTCACTACTCCTAGCTCTAGATCTAGCATGAAATTTTCCTAGCTTAAAAAAAGTATCATTGAGCTGGTCATAACAAGGATATACCTCATCGGAGTCAGAGTAGAGCTCGTTGTCGCTGATGTCGCCCTCAAGGGCCATAAGCACATGCCGAGGAAGTCGTCGCCATCCTTGGGATCTTGATCATCCTTCCCATCGTCGTCACTCCACCCCTCCACCTCGCTGAGGTTGATGTCGTCGAAGGCGGTGAGGACGCGATGGAAGAGTTTCTTGGCTTTGCCAAGGTTGCAGAACTTCTTCTCTTTGCCTTGGGGCTTCTTGTTGCGGTTCTTGTTGATGTAGTCGTTCTTGCTCGAATCGCCGTAGTCGTTTTTGCCCTTCTCCAGCTTGGGGCAGTTTGCTCGAATGTGGTTAGGGCCACCACACTCAAAGCAAATCACGGGTCCTCCTCCTCTCTTTCTCTCGCTAACCCTCTTGTATGCATGGGAGAACTTTCTGGCTAAGAGGGCTAGTTGGTTTTCTGGGAGCTGCTCTAGATGATTATCATCAATTTCACACAGAGCAGTAAGAGAGAAACCCGAAATAGTGTCAGCGGAAGATCCAGAGGTAGGACTGGGATCAGTTACCAATGCCATCGACTGAGACTTCGACTTGCGAGAGACAATGTCAATCTCGTGAGTCTTGAGGCGTGAATACAATGCATCAAAAGTCAAAGTCGAAAGATCTGTCATGTCCTTGATGGTGGTCACTTTCATCTCCCAAACACGCAAATCCAAGGCCGAAAGTATTTGACGAGCGTTGTCCGAGTCGGGGTATGTGAGACCGACAGCTCGAAGGTTGCTCAAGATCTTGTGGAACCTCGCAAAGCACTCATCCAGGGACTCTCCAGCGAGCATTTCAAACTTGTTGTAATCTCGCTTGTACTGGTCCTATCGTACCGTCTTAATTTGGGTAGTGGCCTCATGGTAAGCCTCGAGGGTCACCCAAATATCGAAGGCCGATGAAAGATGAGAAATGCGATCGAACTTGTTTCGACTCAGACCTTGAATGATGATGTTCCTCGCTTTAGTATTTGCCTCAACATCAGGCATGTTTGCCACATTGATATTCTCATCGGCAGGAACAACAAAGCGCATTTTAACCTTGCGCCAAATCGCATAGCCCTGAGCTTGAATGTAGGTCTCCATCCGACTCTTCCAGAAGGGATAGTCGATCCCATCAAAGGTCGGGGACTTGGTGGAATACTTGTCTGTTGCCATGGCTCACAGACTGGTTAAGATCCATCGAGAAGAGCTAACTGGCTCTGATACCAACTGTAGGATCGGAAATGGCAACAGAGGGGGGGTGAATGGTGCCTTCAAAAATCGCCCCAAGTATCCACAAAATATTCTCCTCCAATAGCTATAAAAGCTATGAAGTGAAAAGTTTCATGCTCACTGGAAATCTATGCAAGTTACAAGCATGCAGGAAAACTGTGTCAAGACCATTTGAGAGAGAGTTCTTTGCTGTCAGGACCAATGAAAACATGGAGCAATAAAATGGAGCAGCTCTCAAAAGTAAGACATGAAGAAAAACTTGGCCTAAATCTGTAGCACTCTGCTGAAAACAGCAAAACAAAAGTAAAACTGAAGAGAGAAATCAGATCTGAAAAAGGAAGCAGCAGGAGAAGATAAATACAAATTGAAAATAGCAAGAAAAAGACACAAATCAGACAAGAAATCAAGAGCAGAACTCCACTGAAATTGCTGCTGAAATCTGAACTGAACCGAACTGGATGGAAGCCTCAAGGACTGCATTGGCCGAACCAAATAACAGAGTACAACTGCTGCTTGAAACTGCACACAAACTGAAAACAGAAGACTGCTAGCTGAAAGTAGTCGGCAGAGAAAACTGAAAGGGGCTGCCAAAAACTGAGAGGCTCAAGAGCCCACTGTCGGATGCTGAATTTGCTGCAATACAGCAAGCTGAAGACACTGCCGACAAACTGAAAAAGAGAGCTCGGCATAGTAAAAACAGAAAATGCTGAAAATCAATCAAAAGGCAGAGAATTGACAAAACCCCGCTGCTCTCTTCAGGCCGAAAGGATGGGACTTCAAATTAAATAGCAAGAGGACCTTAGAAACCAAAGCATACAACTAAAAAGAGCAATGAACTGAGATCTGGACAGAATCTGTGCACTGAACCGAAAATGAGACAGATTTTCAAATTTCTTATCATTCTCCAATCTTTTGCTCTTGGGACTTTGAAATAGACAAGGGAATGACCTCAGGGCTTGTAAACACAAATCTGAACACATGCTTTTGAAGGGAAATCAAGAAATCTCAAAGTCCCCTGCCTCCAACCCCTAATTTTTCCAAAACAGGGGAAGTCGCTTCGATTCATTTCTTGAGAAGAAAAGGGAAGATAAAATGATTGCTCTCAGGGTAATGCTAGGCAAATGGCTTTGAGACGATCCCCAGTTCAAAGACAAACAGTTTTGCAGCTTCTCAACCGAAGAAGCAAATCACAAACAAAAGAGAATGAAAGAACTGAGAACAACAAAATGAACACAGGCAAAGCACAGGAAAGGACTTAGAAACATGAATGCTTCATAAAAGGAGGAATGATTACATAGAGTGTTTCTACATTACAGCCCCATACGCAATTTGAAAAGAAAAGTCACTCTTCTCACTACAGAGCAGAACACACGCAGAGCACACTCCTACATCTTCTACACTCTGAATACACACTAGAACTTGAGAACTCTCACTACTTACCTTCTTGAGCTCACAACCTCTCCTTTTAACACAGCCTTCCCATCCTCAAACAGAAAATCAAGAAGTGCAAACCCAGTCCCACTACTTGACTTACACACAAATGAGGCAAGGGTCAAAAGCACTCATTAGGAGAAATGGAGGGAAAACTAGCACTCCTCTCCAAACCCTAAGCCTCCTCTACAGCCATCCACTAACGAGTCTCCAACCCGTTATCTTCAACCGAAACCGCATCCATTTTGCAGCCTTGTGCATTTTACCGAAATGCCCCTGCTGCACCTTCCCGGAAGCTTCCTGTCCTCGCACGACTGCACCCGGCATCCTGTCTGTCTGGACCTCAAATCCGCCCTGAGCCTAGTCCCGGTCCACCTCATCGTTGCTCATCGTGTCCACCTCCTGGAACTCCAGCTCCGATTCCTCGTCTCCCAGCTCGCAACCACCTCAGCAACCTCGACATCTTCGACGTCTCCGACCGTCTGGACCTCAACACCTCCTGTGCCAAGTCCCGGTCCTCCCATGCCTCACCATGACCTAGCTCCGAAGTCCTGGTCCTCCCATGCCTCACCATGACCTAGCTCCGAAGTCCTGCAGTCACACAGACAAGCAAACCGTCACATAGCACCGCTCGAAACATCATAACCATCATTAGCATCAAAACAAGGTACTCAAGCAGAAATACCCAACTCGACCGATCGAGAAAAAAAAGGCGTCCTAAGCACGCCCGACCGCGTTCGACCAAGTCTAACCAAACCCGACTGCGCCATGCACCGACTTAGCGCGAACCAACCAAATCAAACTCAAACTTTCCAGAACACGAGTCAATTACTCATCACAAACATGGGGACACCTCCACATGGTCTCTCATTGTCCAATACCCCATAAATACATTATCTATCAAATACATGAAATAGAGTGGGGCATTGTGTTCGACCGAAATGGCGACAGAGGGGGGTGAATGTCGACTTTTTAGCAAAATTCCCATGTACTAAAAACAAGTCTTCTCTCCTATGATCACAAAAAGACCATGAAGAGTAGAACTTAGAGTCTCTGAAAACTCACAGAAGGCAAACAGGAGAAGCTGGAGAGATCCCCAAAGGACAAACGAAAACAACACACAAAAAACACAGGGGGCGGTCTAACCTCAACATCCCGGGCGGTCTGACCGCTTCTTTACCTCCGGTCTGACTGGCCTGATCACACCGGTCTGACTGCCGTGTTGGACCCGGTCAGACCGGCCATTACCCAGCGGTCTGGCCGCTCCCCTGAGCCTAGCAGCCCGAGAGCAAAACTGAAAACCTGAACTTCGACAAAAACTTCAAAACTCCAAAGACTGAGAAATTGAAGGTTTCTTCCCAATCTTTTTAGCCCAAAGCACTACCACAACAAACTAAATAGCATGGGGGCTCTAGAAAACAAAGAAATCAAACAAAAGACCAATAATTTCATATTAGGGCTTAAAAACTAAAATCTTGCACGAGTTGAGCTAAAAATCAAATTACTCCCCAACCTTTGATCCTCTGACCACGAAATTTTGAAGATAGCTACTCAATAGCCTAAGAACTCAACATACCAAGTTTCGTGCCATCTCATGAAGGGAATCACGAAAAGCACCAAAACCCTAGAAATGAAATGAAGAACAGAGAAACCCAAAAAGCTAAATCTGAGATTAAAGGCGATTTGCTCTTGGGAAACTCAATCAAATGATCTTGAGGCAACATCCCAACCTAGAGCAACCCATTTTGGGCCTTCCCAGCAAGAAACAACTCAAATATCAAAAAGTCACAAATCATGCACAGAGAGGAGAACGAAGGAAAACAGGGCACGAACAGAAAATGAACTTCAAAGATTTCATTCCTGGGAACAAAAGGATTACAGAGGAGTACCCATACGCATGGACATTAGAACAAGAGGAATGATTACAAGACACTCAATCCATCCTCTCCCTCACTGTCAGACACAAGAACCCCTCATTCTCTACATGCTTGAAGGAGAGAACCACTAAAGAACACATCGAAGGGGGACAGAGCACAGACACCCTCTGCCTCTCCTCACCTACTCCATACCAACTCTCCAACCACTAAAGCCTAAAGCCAAAGCAACTCTCTAAAGCCTATTTTGACTAAAGCAAACCCTAGAAACCCCTTGAAAACATGCAGCCACAAGGAGGCACCTCCTCCTTATACAGCCTTTGGCTAACGGGTCTCCAACCCGTTACGCCCGCTAAATCCAACAGAACCCGCTCCCACTTGTGCAGCCTTGCGCTTTTACCGAAACGCCCCTCGTGCACCTTCTGGGAAGCTTCCTCGTTCCTTGTCGTCCAAGCCTCGCAACCACCTCGAGTCTCCACCGTCTTCGACACATCCCGACCGTTCTGACCTCGACACCGCCCGTGTCTAGTCCGGTCACCCCATGTCTCGCCACGACTCCGCCTCGACGTCCTGCAGCCAACACAGACAAGAAACAAATCAAATAGCACCGCTCGATACATGAAAGCATAAATAGCATGAGATAGCCCAAACCTGACAAGTCGACATAATATGCATCCTAACCACTTTGACCAGGTTTGACCAAGTCCGACCGAGCCCGATTGCACCACGCAACGTCAACATCCGAACCAACCAAATCAAACTCGACTTTCCTAAACCGATGCCAATTACTCATCACACACAAGGGATGATCTCCACATGGTCTCTCACATTGGTTAAGCCAAAAGACATTACTGTGAACTTATATAAACCATAGCCAGTAAAAAATGTTGTCTTGGGAATGTCCTCTAGATGAATTTCAACTAATGATATCCTGATCTCACATCAAACTTAGAAAACACTCCAACACCTTTAAGTTGATCAAATAAATCATCAATTCTACAATTCTAGGCAATGGATACTTGTTCTTAGTAGTAACATAGTTGAGTGCTCTATAATCCACACACATACACTGACTACCATCCTTCTTCTTGACAAACAACATTAGTGCTCTCCACGGGAATGAACTAGGTCTAACATAACCTTTGATTTTGCAACTCCTGAATCTATTTCTTTAATTCTGCTAACTCTTTAGCAGGCACTCGATCTGTCTGTTGGATATAGGAGAGGTACTAGGAACTAGCTCAATTGAAAATTCAACCTCTCTGTCAGGCGGCATTCCTAGAAGATATTCTGGAAACACATCAGAAAAGTCTCTAATAACAGGCACATCCTCTAACATGATACCTTTACTCTAACAAACCATAGCCCTTTTGGACTGATTCAGGATAGCTTCAAATTTCACCCTGCTCTCATATGGGCTGACTATCGTAGCAGCTCTGTTTCCACAATCCAACACAGCTTGATGCCTCTTAAGCCAATCCATTCCCAAGATTACATCCAAAGATTGGATATCCAAGACAATGAGATTAGCAAGAAATTTCACCCCTTGAATAGTTATCTTAACTCCAGAATATCCCTGACTCGTACTCAACTCAGAGCCTAGGGATTGAACTAAAAGAACATACCCAAGAACGACAGTTTTCAACTATTGCTTCTCAGCAAAACTTCAAGAAATAAACAAATGTGAAGCTTTAGAATCAAATAAAACTATACTAGGTACTGAATTTACTAGGAACTTACACATCATAACATCTAGTGCTGCTTGGGCCTCCTTTGAAGTGACATGATTCACTTGTGCATTGATGACAGATTGTGTTGCTCGATTGGCTTAACTTGAAACTTGTGGCACTCCATGAACTGATCTTGATGTAGGGGTTCTGTCCGATGTAGCACCTAGGTTGAAACAAACTGGCATCGGGGCTTACTTCTATGGACACTTGTTAGCATATTGACCAGACTCATGACACTTGGAATAGGTAATTGCTATTGCCGGATTGGCATTCCTCTACGGTTGGTTACTAACACTGATAGGGTATTGATGAGTGCACCTCTACTACACATTCATCTTCCACTCTAAGTGTGCATGACAAAGTTAGTAATGAGACTCCAAAAGGTCCTATGACAAGGGCAAGAGTTAAACTACTACAACAATAGGTGCTTTTGTTTCTTAGAGAGTTCCCTATTGCTTTAAATGAGAATGGTATACTACCTTATACAAATACATTGTGTGTTCTCAGATTTGAAGCAATGGAAGAGCAAGGAGAGAAGGACCAACTGGTCAAGTCCAAGGGGAAAGATGGCCATGCAGCCACAAGTGAGGAGGCATATGCGGCCACAAGGAAGGAGATCCATGCAGCCAAAGTCTAGGAGCAGAAGGCCATTCAGCTGGCACAAAACCACGCAAGCCAAGTACATCCAAGGGAGAAACAAGCCCAACTAGGTGCGGCCAGCCCATAGTCCAAAATAAGAGAAATGCAAATGTTCATACTTTTGTGAACTTATGTTTTCCATTTCGTGAACTTAGCCCAACATGTAAACGATTGGGCCAAATAAACATTAGGCTGTGTGTGTCTGTGTGGGGGAACCCTAGGCCCATGTGTGGGGGGCATGGGGCCCAAGTGTGTGCACCCAAGGAGCGGGGTGCTCAGCCCAAAAGGCAATCGCCACCCCATTGGAAGGGTTAGACCACCTTTTGAGATATCGATCTACTAAAAGTTCTTGCTTGTGTTCTTTCTTACTGCCAAAATTCCATGGAAAATTAGGGAGTGTTCTTCAATCAAGGTTGTTTAGCATTTTCACTGAGAATTGGGTGCACAATAGATATTCGCTTTGTGGCCAACGAAATCAACACAAGTGTGTTTTGGTGGGTTAAAGAGTGTTCGTCCCTTGCACTGCCATTGGAGGATCACTACGATTCATCAAGACTTCCATGAGTATCCAATCCTACATTGAGAAGATCAGGTGACCCCGTATCAGGCATGGTCCTAACTATTATCACAAGGCACCTGTGCTGGAGTCCTGAATCTTGACTGTTGAGGTACACGTGACGGTTGATAATATCGAACCCTAGAGCGACAATTTTGGAATTCTCTGTGTAAATTGCACTAGTCCAAGATTAGGTAATGCACAATGAATAACAAAGATAAATATAAATCATAATGACATTTATTAATTAACTAAATATGGGCCTGACGGCCAAAGTTTACATCCATGACTATTAGGCCAAATTTAAATAATAGCAATGGAAGATAAAACCGAAGCGAAAGAAACCCAATAAGTCTAGCCACAGGCAAACGACAGTAAGACGTGGCCTACTCATCCTGGTCCTTACCGAAGTCAAAGTAGTCCTCCTCTGAGTAGAGATAGCAAGGGTGAGTACAAAGTTGTACTCCGCAAGTTACACTGGAAAATGCAATAATAATGCAAGACTGACAAGTGAAGGCATATAGGGCTATTTGAGCATAAAATAGCATTTAAACAAATATAGTAAATAGACTAGAAATTGCTGAATTTAATATAGTGAGGAAAAACATTAATTTAAGCAAGATATATATCGTTAGTGCAGGTCCATCCCCCACACTAACCTATCCACATGCATCCCACTCAGACCATCTTTCTTCAAAAAGATCTTATATGGATTGAATCCATCCATAAGCAGTTTGTAAAACCATTATAAAAAATATAGTCTAATACGTCAAAAACATTACTCAGCTTGCCCATGACCATGGGCACAGCTACCTAGGATAGTTTATACACTATGCAAAGGTGGCACAACTTTACCCACAAGATATGATTATCTCACAATGTCGGCCATTACATGCTTCCTTAGGCGTGCGACTAAGTAATCATAATAAGGCTTTTACAATGCATCTTCCCAATATGGTTACACCCACTAAGGTCTTTCTTCTGTAGGATACGACCATCCCTCGAGAAGTTTCCCTCTTGAGCAGTCACACCAAAGGTAGGGATGCGACCATCCTTCCCATTGCACGTGTGCACACCTTCACGTAACCACGTTGGGTCAACGCAATTAGTTAGCCCTACCTACAATTTACCAGCTTGTGGTTGTACTATTATACACTAGGAGGTCATTATAAGATTCGGTCCTTAGGGTTATTTGGGCAGTTCTACCACTAACCACACTCTCGTGCACCAGTGCACCACACCCCCTATCCATTCGCCCAGATAGTTATGCAATTTGAGGTTTTTGGAAGCACAAAATATCCATATTACAACATACCAACCACCTTCCATCAACAACTACCCAAACCAAGTTTTCATGTTGAAATGATGCCAGGGCAATTTAATGCCCTCGAGTATCTAAGCAATACTAAGCGCATACTGATAGACTTAGTTTTGAAAGGTTACTGTTGTAGGAGCGGCCCCCACCTAAGCCCAGTCAGCCTGTTAGGAGGTTGTAAAGCCCAAAATGGGACATGTATAATGACATAACATCCCTTGATAGGGATACTTGGGTGTAATTTCATAACTATAAAATGCTCCCCATGTGAATATATATAAGCCACCCAGGCCATGGGGAAACCCCCCAAGCATTGCACACCTAACTCTCCACTACCATAGCACTCTCTCTGTTTGGTTTGTAACCACAACAGTTGGTGCCGTCCGTGGGGAGGACAAGAGCAAGCTCCAAGATCTGAAAAAGGATGGCACCAAAGAAAGCTTCATCATCGGCGGCGAAGAAGAAGAAGAGGGGCGCGACGGAGACGCGCGTCAAAACCAGGGCCTCGGCATCGGCGGCTGCAGGTGTGGGCGTCGATGCCAGCACCGCAGCAGCTAACGTCGATGCTCATGGTGCGACAACCGACCCCTCCGCTGGCGCGATGCTCGGCACCACCGCCAGCATTGATTGGGTTGTTGGGAGTGATGACGCCGATGCCCGCACCGCCACGACCTTCGCCCCCACGCCCGGCACGGGAATGACAAGTGGCTTCGGCGGCAACGTCGGCCTCATCACCGACCCCGAAGACCATTGCACCGACGCGCCGAGCAGTTCTGGAGCACGCGCCGTGGTCGCTGCCAACTCAACAGTGCAACCTACCGCGCCGGCAGCAGCAACCACAGTAGCGGTGGAGAGCGCTCTATTGATGGCCATCGGCACGCTCCAGCGGGAGCTAGCGGACCTCCGTGGAGCCGTTCGAGATATATAAGAGGCTCAGAGCCAGCAAGTCCCACCGGTGGTCGCAACGGAGCCCACACCAGAGCGGGCGGATAGCCGCGATGCCCCTACCTCAAGTCACGCCCCGTTGCGGCATGTGGATTCGGAGTCCCCCCTCTCCACGGGCCTGCAACAGTCAGCATGGCCGGAGGACTTCAAGTTCCCCAATGCCATCGAGCTGTACAAGGGCGACACGGACCCCCAGAGTTCGTGCGCGTGTATGAGACCGCCATCGAGGCCGCGGGCGGAGATGACACCACCAAAGCGAAGGGGCTCCCCCTTGCGCTGCAGGGAGTGGCACTCTCTTAGTTTTTCACCATAGAGCCCAACTCCATCTATACGTGGGAGCAAATCTGCGACCGCCTCTATAACAACTTCCAGGGAAGCTACATCGAGCGAGTCGACGCGGATCAGCTCTGCGCCGTCAAGCAAAAACCCTCGGAGAAGCTTTGGGAGTACTTCAGGCGCTTCGCCAAGGTTCGCTGCCAGGTCAAGGATGTCAACGTAATAACCATCATGATGCGGATACACACATGCTTAGCACTTTTCAGTCAAATACATTATTTCACTAGAAAGAAGTATTGAGCCGCATTAAATATTGTCAGGTGAATTTGTTTCTTAATGAATTTCCTTCTATTCGTGGGAACGATATACTACCTTATGCCAAATTCTTGTTTATTATTAGATTTGAATATTATGATGATTCCGGGGCCAAAGTAATGGAGAAGCACAAGGAGGGTAATCATATTTGCTATCAGGAACAAAAAGCTTAAAGTCCATGGGGATGGAAAGGAGAAAGCCAAGCAGCCCATGCAGCTAATCAAGGAGAAAAGAAGCTCATGCAGTGGGAGAGCAAAAGGGGAAAATCCCAAGAACTTAAAGCCCAAGTTTTGGACAAGATTTTGAAGCCCAATTTGGACCTCCCACATGTACAACCAAATTCAAACTCAGATTCATCTCAGAACTCAATTCGGATTCGGTTCGGGACAGCCCAACAGGCACCTACTAAAATGGCCATAACTTCTACAAACGGAGTCCGATTGAGGTATTATTGTACTCTATGGAAAAATCTTGAAGTCTACTTTCAGATGGATCTAGCCTCACCTCCAAATTCCCTATGAGTCGGTCAAAAACTGCGAAACAAGTCACGTCACTTTTTCTGTCCGAGTCAAAGTAGGGCCTAGGGTGTTGTAATCGAGTCCTATTCAGTTTCCAAGTGTTTGGCCGACTCTCCACCCCATGTATCTCTTTAAAAGACAGCCTTCACCCCTGTAAAATTCAGACCACTTTTGATAATAGAATACTCTTGTTCTTTCTGTTAGCCGAACCAACTTGAGGGAGAATTGGGAGTTCATCGAAAATAAGATCGTTCAACCTTTCCGCTGGGAATTGGGAGCGTGATAGTACTTCATCTTATGGTCGTGAAGTTCAGCATGTGTGGTTGGGCGAATTATAGAGTGCTAACTCTTGCATTGGCAACGGGAGATCACTACGGTTCATCAAATCCACGTGAGTATCTTGATCCTACGTCGAGAAGATCGGGCGACCCCGTATCACATCATCAACGCCGCGATACAAGGCCTTCGCCCGAGGCCGCTGGCGGAGTACAAGGCGCGTAAACCGATCAAGACGGTCGCAAAGCTCTTCGATAAGATGGAAGAGTATGCATGGGCAGAGGAGGACGCGCGGTGGCGCAAAGGCGATGACTCCGACACTAATCAAGCGGAGACCTCGACGAAGAACGAAGACCCGCCGGAGGGCTCCTTGAAGGGCAAGCGTAAGCAAGAATCTACGGACGCCCCTGAGCGCAAGGACGCCAAGCCAAAGGACTCGTCGGGCGACAAGCCCAAGCATGGCCAACGCAAATCTTAGAGGGCTCGCTATGTCTTTGATATCGATGGTGGTTCCGAAAACGACCAGAAGACCAGTTCTACGGCCCATCGTGCGAGGTGCATGGCCGGGGCAGCCATTACACGCGGGAATGCACTACCATTGTGGCGCTCCGTCAGAGCGTCGCCAGGGATAGTGCCCTGGAAGCGGGGCCGCCCGTCATGGCTCACGTGCAACAACCCCAAGAAGACCCCATGCAGATTCAAGCCCACGGGCAGCAGCCCCAGGGGGCCCCTGCGGATCCAGGCTCATGTGCAGCAACCCCAGGAAGGCCCCTTGAGAATTCAAGCCCCGGAGGGAGGCCAGCGCCGGGTCATAAATGTCATCTCTGAGGGCTCTTCATTGGAGGTCTCCTCGGCGCGGCAACAGAAGGCCTACGTGCGGAGGCTACACCATGTGGCAACATACCCGACGTAGGCACCGCCGGAGTGGGTATAGCATGAAATTACCTTTACGCCCACAGATGCTGAAGGCGTGGAGTTCCCTCATCAGGATCCCTTGGTCATCCAAGTCGCTATCGTAGGATGCGATGTCAAACGCATCCTAGTCGATGGAGGTAGCTCCGCGAACATTGTGTACACGGCGGCCTTCGACCAGATGGGGATCCCCCGAAGTCACCTGGGTCCCTCGGGAATCCCACTGCAGGGCTTCAGGGGTCAACCACTGAAGGCACTGGGCCAGATATGCCTCCAGGTCTCCTTCGGCCAAGCCAGCAATACGAGGAGTGAAGACGTCACTTTTGACGTTGTCGACATCCCGTACCCATACAACGCCATACTGGGGCGCCCCACCCTCAACTCCTTCAGGGTAGTACCGCACCATGGCTTCCTATGCATGAAGCTCCCAGGCCTGCAAGATATTATCACCACCTTTGGTGATTAGGACCTCGCCCGCCACATAGAGCTTGGTGTGCGGAGCCCAGGGTCAAAGTCCAAGCCCAAGCCCAAGTCGGAGAGCTAGTCCTAGGGGGTGTCCTTGCATGAAAGTGAACAATGCATGCCCGTTGGCGAAGGTCGAGCCGAGGGAGAAGAGGCTTTGGCGCAAGTTGATCGAGCGACAGCAGGCATCCAAGCCGGTCGTAGCGAAGCTCCTCCAGCTCGGAGCCGTCCACAAGACCTCTTACCTTTGCCCACAATAGCACCAAAGGCTCCCCCCTTGTGCCGCCACAGGAGCGGTGATCGCCGCACCTCCCCTCTACGAGCGGCCAGTGGTTACTACCCTGTCTTTTTTGTAATTGCTTGCCCGCGCAAATGAGACATTAATAAAGTCCACTGTTTTCAGAAGCCTCCCATTCTGTGTCAAGACGCGCGGGGGGACGCCTCCGCGCGAACTCTTTGTGAGTATAAACAAAGACACACGGTAAACGCGTGCACTCTCCATGAGTATAAACAAAGATACGCGGTAAACGCGCGCACTCTCCGTGAGTATAAATAAAGACATGCGGTAAACACGTGCACTCTCCGTGAGTATAAACAAAAACACGCGGTAAATGCGCGCACTCTTCGTGAGTATAAACAAAGACACACAATAAACGTGCGCTCTCTCCGTGAGTATAAACAAAGACACGCGGTAAACACGCGCATTATTCGAGACTATAAACAAGACGCAGATGTTGTCCCTGTGCACTCTACGGAGTATAAATAAGATGCAGATATTGTCCCTATGCACTCTACGGAGTATAAACAAGATGCGGATGTTGTCCCTGCACACTTTACGGAGCATAAACAAGACGCGGATGTTATCCCTGCGCACTCTACGGAACATAAATAAGACGCGGATGTTGTCCTTGCGCACTCTACAGAGTATAAACAAGACACGGATGTTGTCTCTGTGCACTCTACGGAGCATAAATAAGATGCGGATGTTGTCCCTGCGAACTCTACAGAGTATAAATAGGACGCGGATGTTGTCCCTGCGCACTCTACGGAGTATAAATACGACGCGGATGTTGTCCCTGCGCACTCTACAGAGTATAAATAAGATGTGCGGATGTTGTCCATGCACGCACTCTACGGAGCATAACTAAAACACACGGAGGCTCGCCTCCGTGCGCGCTCAACGGGGCGCAAATAAGGCGCTCGAGTGTCTACGTTGACTAGGCGCCAGCTTCGCTGCCACCACTTCGAAGGGTAGGGGACGGCGTGCTCGAGCGTCTACTTCGACTAGGCGCCAGCTCCGCTGCCACCACCTCGAAGGGTAGGGGACAGAGCGCTCGAGCGTCTACTTCGACTAGGCGCCAGCTCCGCTGCCACCACCTCGAACGATAGGGGACGGAGCGCTCGAGCATCTACAGTGACTAGGCACCGGCTCCGCTGCCACCACTTCAAAGGGTAGGGGACAGAGCGCTCGAGCATCTACTTCGAGTAGGCGCCAGCTCCGCTGCCACCACCTCGAATGGTATGGGACGGAGCACTCGAACATCTACTTCGACTAGGCGCCAGCTCCGCTGCCACCACCTCGAACGGTAGGGGACGGAGCGCTCGAGCGTCTACATCGACGAGGCGCCAGCTCCGCTACCACCACTTTGAAGGGTAAGGGACGGAGCGCTCGAGCATCTACATCGACTAGGTGCCTGCTCCGCTGCCACCACTTCGAAGGGTAGGGGACGGAGCACTCGAGCGTCTACTTCGAGTAGGCGCCAGCTCCGCCGCCACCACGTCGATGGGTAGGGGACGGAGCGCTCGAGCGTCTACTTCGACTAGGCGCCAGCTCCGCTGCCACCACCTCGAATGGTAGGGGACGGAGCGCTCGAGCGTCTACTTCGACTAGGCGCCAGCTCCGCCGCCACCACTTATGGGTTACTATGATGGATAGCTACTTTGAAAGACAAGATCTTGATCCTTATGAGAAGATGAGCATGGCAAGGACGGCACTGATTGGTGATGTTCAATATTGGTGGTCGAATCTCGAGTTCCACTACATGTACACATGGAAGGATATGAGAAGAAATTGCGACGTCGTTTTGTACCTCCATCACCCACGGTCACAAGCGAGGTGCAACTTAAGATAACTGAAAATGCTGACATTGTTTTGGCTCCTACTCCATCTACAGATACCGCTGAGATGCTTGAAGAAATGAAGGATGATCTGGTACATCTTATGCCATTAGAGGAGAAGTTTGAGGTACCTATAGTATCTGATGAGGATGATAATGACAAAGGTACTAATTTGGTGCTACAACAGGACATAGAGCAACCTTGTGAGTATATACCTGCTGTAGTGCAATGTTTTAATATTCCTTGTGTTCACTTGAACGAACCATTTGCTAATCTAAATTCTCATAATTTTGCACATGTCGAATTTATTACACATAAAGAAGTTTTGACTAGAATTTCTCCTGCTAATTCATTGTTTTACATCATGTTGGATCTACCTATGAAATTGTCACATGCTATGGAGAAAGTTTCTAAACTTCCATGTTCAAAATTCTTATTTAGTGCCTACACCCTGGGTATAAGTTTAGTTTGATTGGAGATTATGGTGTAGAAAATGAATTTCTTGTATATCGAACATGCATAATTTGCGATCACATGGATGAATTGAAACTTGTTGTTTGGAACAACAATTCTTGTATGCTGAATCATGTTCAATGTGAGAGGGAAGTAAAATTTAGTATTCATCCAATGCCTATGTGTTCATCTCTTTTTGCATCATCTAGTATGGACATCTGAATAAAGATGATGAATTATGAAAGAACATACAAATCTCTTCACCCTTGCTGGATAAATTTGCTATTGCTCCATTGAGATATGATTTATGGATGAACTTTGCTAAATTCCAAAAGTTATAGCTTTGCCCATGTGTTCCACCACTACAAGTTTACAACTTCAGATATTTCAATTGCATAAATGCTTCACTTACATTTGCAAATCTAGTTGCAATAATTGCTGTGTGAGAAATTTTAATATGGTCATTGACATATCTGACTACTATTGGGTTAATGATACGATGAGCTTCTATGATTGCTGCTATTTTCTAATATTAACTGTGCAACAACGAAGAATTGACATATACATATACCATGCATATACCCTGGCTTCTTTGTTACCATACTTTCAACTTATCAAAAGCCGAGGACGGCTCTGTTTTCAAGAAGGGGAGGATGATGAGGACACGACCCCTATGGATACAACCATATTTGCTATGCTTGTTGTTCAATTATAAGAGCTCCTACGCATCACTTAAATTATAAGGTGGGTTCGTTTCAAAAAGGTTTTACTTTGTTTGATAAAAAACTTATGATATTACATAATAAGAGTTTGTTGCGTTTGTTATTATATACCGAGATTTATGATGAAGATCATGCAATACGTGAGGCTACACATATGCTAAAACCGAGGACGGTTTTCTATCAAGAAGGGGAGGATGATGTGACCACGCCACCAACACATACGACCATAGCGCCCAATATCAAGATTGAACTAAAGGTGAATTCGTTTTTTCAGTTTCAACATATTTTAAATGAGAATATGATGCTACCTAATGATAAAATATATATTTTTGTAGCACCACATCACTTTTGCACCAATTCAAGCAAGAGTTCAACTTGGACACGTTTTGGAATCCAATTCGGCCTCCAGATCAGTTCGGATTCATCCTGATGACTCAACTTCAAATGTGCATAACTTTCACAAACGGAGTCCGTTTAAGGTCCACGAGTACTCAATGGAAAGCCTTTCTTGTCCTCTTTCCAATGGATCTAGCCTCATCTCTAAATTCCTCTTGTGCTTTCTGAAATCACTCAAAAAATATGCTACATCACCTGTTTGGGTCAAATTGGGCCTTGTAATGTTTGGGCCCAAAGGGGGGTGCCCCCTCCTAGGCCCATACTGTTCACGGGGTTACTGTTCACGTGAACAGTACCATGAATAGTACCACCCCTTTTTTCTTAGTTCTGTACGGCTTTCCCACCCCTATTTAAGGAGTCTGCATCCTTCTAGTTTTCTTGGATTTTGTTTGCTTAGTTTTTCCATGGTGAAAACTTTTGTTCTTCGCTTGTGTCGGCTAGACCAACTGTAAAGAACCTCTATGGAATCTCACCTTTTGAGCTCAATATAAATATTTGCAATTTCAGATTGCTTGTTATCTTGTTCTTGCGTGTTCTTCGGTTGCATGCAGGAATAGACCTTCGTGGTCAGGTCAACCGTGTTCTTGGCATGGTTTATAATGACTTGGAGTGTGGTTCAGCGATTGCTAAGGCGCAAGCGACGTCGTACGGTTGTAGTCGGATCGCAAGAGTCACCTACACCAAAATCGATAGTTATCATCCTATCGGAAGATCGGGACCCCATCGCTTCATCAGCTGGTATCAGAGCTTCAGTTGACCGGTAGGAATTCTTTGTATCCCTAGTTAGTATATTGATTTTTTATTTCCCATAGTCCAGAAAAATTGCCCCACAAAAAGAGTTAATTTCCACTGTCCAAACCCCGTTGTGCCTTTCAATCTGTTAGTTTTGTTTTGCTAAATTGAATTTGTGTCCATTTTTAGCTTTGTCTAGTTGCTAGTCATATCCTTGATTCCATAAAAATCCAAACAAAAAAAATTCCCCCACTGCCATTAGATTCATAACTTCATTATTTATCTTCCTATAAAATTTTGTTTCAATCCAGTCTGGCAGTAAAAAGATATCTGCGGTGCAAGTTGACCTAAAATTCCAGATTGAATCTGCAACAGTCGGCAATTGTGAATTTTGTACGAATTTTTTGGTCGGTTTCCAGAACTTGGCCCCAAAATAAAAGTTGTATAAAAAGTCGTTATAAAACGGAGAAAAAAAGAATTATTGGAAAAAAGACAACTGATAAAAAGTTATGACCGAAATACCAACGTGATGTCCAATGGACAGAAATCTTCAGTTTTCAAGTTTGGGGTCAATCCTTGTGTTCTTCAATTCCAGATTGCATTTGATTGAATTATTTTGTATTTACCACTCCCATACATTTCTATACACTTATTTTAGCCTTCTTCCATCTTTGGTTGATCAGCACATAGGCTAAGTGTTAGATACGAACTATAATTCAATTCTGTGCAATTTCTGAAATTAATTGATTGTTTTCCTTTGCTACAAAATACATAGCCTATCCAAGCTCCACTTTTCTACTAACCGAACAGGTCTCGCCGTACCTTACAATCGCTTTACTCATCACTTGAGTTGGATTTATCACGAACCAGCCACCGGTTGCACCACCTGTTTGCTTTGGTAAGAACTTGTAAGAATTTGGTAAGAGCTTGAGAGATGCGTGACTTGATTTGAGCCTCCATATACTAGTAGTTGATAGGAACATTTACTTGTGATTTGTTTCCTTGTTTTCTACTAAAAATGACAAGCTTGAGAAAATTGGTAGATTATGTTGTCAATGCAGGCAGATTTGAACTTGAAGGGAAACAATTACCAGTATATATCTTGCCACTCACCGCTAAGCGTACGTTGTCGGACTACTTCTTGTGGGTTACTATGATGGATAGCTACATTGAAAGACAAGATCTTGATCCTTATGAGAAGATGAGCATGGAAAGGACGACACTGATTGGTGATGTTCAACATTGGTGGTCGAATCTTGAGTTCCACCACATGTACACATGGGAGGAGATGAAGAAGAAATTGCGACGTCGTTTTGTACCTCCATCACCCACGGTCACAAGCGAGGTGCAACTTAAGGTAACTGAAAATGCTGACATTGTTTTGGCTCCTACTCCATCTACAGATACCGCTGAGATGCTTGAAAAATGAAGGATGATCTAGTACATCTTATGCCATTAGAGGAGAAGTTTGAGGTACCTACAGTATCTGACGAGGACGATAATGACAAAGGTACTGATTTGGTGCTACAATAAGAAATAGAGCAACCTTGTGAGTATATACCTGCTGTAGTACAATGTTTTAATATTCCTTGTGTTCATTTCAACGAACCATTTGCTGATCTAAATTCTCATAATTTTGCACATGTCGAATTAATTACACATAAAGAAGTTTTGACTAGAATTTCTCTTGCTAATTCATTGTTTTACATCATGTTGGATCTACCTATGAAATTGTCACATGCTGTGGAGAAAGTTTCTGAACTTGCATGTTCGAAATTCTTGCTTAGTGCCTACACCTCTGTGTATAAGTTTAGTTTGATTAGAGATTATGGTGTAGAAAATCAATTTCTTGTATATCGAATATGCATAACTTGCGAACACATGGATGAATTGAAACTTGCTGTTTGGGACAACAATTCTTGTATGTTGAATCATGTTCAATTTGAGAGGGAAGTAAAATTTAGTATTCATCCAATGCCTATGTGTTCATCCCTTTTTGCATCATCTAGTATGGAAAATCTGAATAAAGATGATGAATTATGGAAGAACATACAAATCTCTTCACCCTTGCTGGATAAATTTGCTATTGCTCCATTGAGATATGATTTATGGATGAACTTTGCTAAATTCCAAAAGTTGTAGCTTTGCCCATATGTGCCGCCACTGCCTACAAGGCGGGCAGCGGGGTGGTGCTCCGAAGCCGCTGGTCTCCTGCCTTGGAGGATAGTAGCCGCGGAGAGCAGGCGTCTGTGGGGTAGTCCGGGGGTGCTACGCGCGTGGGGGTAAGCACGCGGGCGCTTCGTCCCCTAATCTCCGAAGTGGTGGCGGCAGAGCTGGCGCCTTAGTCGCAGTAGTGGCTTCGACGTGGCGGCAACGGAGCTGGCGCCTAGTCTAAGTAGACGCGCGAGCGCTCCGTCCCCCACGCTTCCAAGTGGTGGCAGCGGAGCTGGCGCCTAGTCGAAGTAGATGCACGAGCACTCCGTCCCCTACGCTTTGAAGTGGTGGCAGCGGAGCTGGCGCCTAGTCGAAGTAGACGCGCGAGCGCTCCGTCCCCTAAGCTTCTAAGTGTTGGCAGCGGAGCTGGCGCCTAGTCGAAGCAGACGCGCGAGCGCTCCGTCCCCTATGCTTCGAAGTGTTGGCAGCAGAGCTGGCGCCTAGTCAAAGCAGACGCGTGAGCGCTCCGTCCCCTATGCTTCGAAGAGTTGGCAGCGGAGCTGGCGCCTAGTCCAAGCAGACGCGTGAGCGCTCCGTCCCCCACCTTTCGAAGTGGTGGCAGCGGAGCTGGCGCCTAATCAAAGTAGACACACGAGCGCTCCGTCCCCCACCCTTCGAAGTGGTGGCAGCGGAGCTGGCGCCTAGTCGAAGTAGACGCGCGAGCGCTCCGTCCCCTATGCTTCGAAGTGTTGGCAGCGGAGCTGGCGCCTGGTCGAAGCCTCGCGCGAGCGCTCCGTCCCCTATGCTTCGAAGTGTTGGCAGCGGAGCTGGCGCCTCGTCGAAGTAGACGCGCGAGCGCTCCGTCCCCTATGATTCGAAGTGCTGGCAGCGGAGCTGGCGCCTAGTCGAAGCAGACGCGCGAGCGCTCCGTCCCCTATGCTTCGAAGTGCTGGCAGCGGAGCTGGCGCCTAGTCCAAGCAGACGCGCGAGCGCTCCGTCCCCCACCCTTCGGAGTGGTGGCAGCGAAGCTGACGCCTAATCGAAGTAGACACACGAGCGCTCCGTCCCCCACCCTTCGCAGTGGTGGCAGCGGAGCTGGCGCCTAATCGAAGTAGACGCGCGAGCGCTCCATCTCCCATCCTTCAAAATGGTGGCAGCGGAGCTGGCGCCTAGTCGAAGTAGACGCGTGAGCGCTTCGTCCCCCACCCTTCGAAGTGTTGGCAGCGGAGCCGGCGCCTAGTCGATGTAGACACGCGAGCGCTCCGTCCCCCACCCTTCGAAGTGGTGGCAGCGCACTCCCTGGGGTGAGCGCGACCCCGCGGTAGTGCGCCTTAATGGCCCCGGGAATCGCGCCGACCCCTGGGCTAGCACGAGCGGGCTGCTGTATCCGTACGCACTTGTCCATTCGAGATGAACACGCGGTGGGCCATGACTGGCGTGTCGACATGTCGTCCGCGGTCAAGCCCCTTCCCCAGAGGGGCGGGGCACGTAGCGCGGCGCTGTAGGCATGCCACCCACTGGCTGCCCCCCTTCCAACGCGCGTCACCAGCTGCTAGCAGTTACGCTTCTTGCCGATCTTCGGTTGCCCATGCCGCGCAGATTTGCGGTTGGCCCTTCGGACAGGTGTGGCCAGGGTCGGGGGGTCGGTGACCCTGTTTGGGCTATCGCGGTCTAGGGTCCGAAGAGCCGCACCGGCGCGCGCCGAAGGCTATGTCGGATCGCGCGACCTGCGTTTATTCCTTGCACTGACCGACACGCGGAGGGACGCTGGTGACTCGTCGTGCGGTGACAGAACTCTGTACGACCACGGTCGCATGCTGGCTACGTGTACCGCCGCGACGCTTCGGCTTCGCGCATGGGGAGGTGAGCGGTTGTCGCTCGCCGTTTGCGCTTACCCACGGTGGGAGGTGGGGGGCCTTTAAGTATCCCCCGTGGCGTTGTGCCTGCGCCTCCTCACGCGTTCTGGTTGTTCACGTCGCCCCCCGCATTCGCTCGCCCTGTTTCTGCGCTCCTTTTTGCTGCCGAGCTCCCCGTGGATGCTGATGGCGACTTGCGACGAGCATACTGAGGTGGGCGGCTACGCCATCCGCAGGCGGTCCTCACCGCTCGAGGTGAAATACGCGCTGGAGGAGCGCGATCCGGCGGCGGCAGACCAGTGGTGGGCAGCGAAGAAGAGTCAGGGTCCGTACTCCGGCGAGTTGGGCCGCACGCTCGTGACGGAGGACACGATCCAGTCACTATTGCGAGAGGGGAAGCTATCGGACCGCCACGCGGTGCGGCTGCCCACTGATGACGAGACGGAGCCCCGCCCTGAGAAGTCGGAGGCGATCGTCTTCGTTGCCTACCTCGAAGCCGGACTTCGCATCCCGTCCGCGGCAATTGTTGGGGACGTGCTGCGGACCTTCAAGCTGGAGTTGTCACAACTGACTCCGAACACGGTGGCTCGCCTCGCCGTGTACAGCTGGGCGCTGCGCTCGGAGGGGTGTCGGCCCAGTGCCTCCCTGTTCGCGTATCTGCATGAAGCCCGGTGCCAACCGAAGGAGTGGAAGGACGGTATGTTGTCAAAATTTGGCAGCATCAACTTCGTCCTGCAGGCGTCGTGTGGGAAGCTTTTCCCCACAAACTCGACCCGAGGGAAGTGGGAGGTCCACTGGGCGAGACGGTGGTTCTACCATCGTGTGACGAGTGGCAGCGACCTTGAGTGCGCAGGCGGGCTGATTAAATTCAAAACCGCCCCCGGCTTAACGCTTGACCAGGAAGATAGGCTGAGGGCGCGAAGACTTGTGGGGGTCGCCGCCCGCTTCAATATGTGCGACCTCGCCGAGGAGTACATGATGCTCGGTGCGACGCCGCTTTCCCACGATTGGCGCTTCACAGCTGGTGAACGTCGGGATGATAACGTTCGCCCATCCGTTTGCTCACTGCCCGTGGCGACTGGTCTTCGTAAGTCTCGACCATGTCTTCCTCTTCGTTCGTACGTATTGTATTGTGTAAAAGTGCTTCGTCCGGCGCAGGGACTCGCCTTGAGGACGCGAAGCATGCCGCGCGCGTATTCCTTGGGCCATACACCGGCAGAGAGCACGGGCAGCGCGCAGCTGCGACTTGGAAGCCCGGATTGGGGTGAATAAACCGCTTGTGTGAGGCCTTAGGGCTTCCTGTGCCGGATCGCACCCCTCCAGACCAGTAGCATGAGGATGACGGTGCCGTGAAGGCGAAGGCACCATCCCGCAAGAGGACCCAGAGCACTGCGACCATGCCCCGTACGGCGGTCGCCGCTGTTCCTGCCGGCGCGGCGAGCCCGAGTTGGGTACGGCGAAGTATGCCGACTCAGACTTAGAAGGCGCGGGTACTAAGGGCGAAGGCGCCAGCTGCGGAGGGCGCGCCGCGGAGGTCTCGCTGCCCGCGACCGTCGCCGAGGTGGTGGTGCTGGCTGGCGGCACCAGTACGGAGTCCTCGTCTCCGGCCATGGCTGTGGCGGGTCTGCCCTCCGCGGGAGCGTGTGGAGCGCAGCCTTCGCTAACAGCGGCGGCCGAGGCTGAAGTGTCCCCCACGGAGGCGGGGGTGTCCTCCGCAGGGGTCGTGGGGGCGAAGTCCCCGACCGCTGTCGTTGTACCTGTGGAGACCCCTTCGGCGAGTGTTGCTGCCGCAGGGGCTCCTTCTGTGGCCAGTACCGCGGTGATACCTTCCCCTCAAGCGAAGCGGCTACGCCTGCAGTCCCCCCTTCCGCGGACTTCGCGAGGGTTCGTTGTGGCGACCGGTGTTGGGAGCTTGTGGGACTCCGCTTCGAGCACCGAGGTCCCTCCACCCCGCGCCCTCCCGGCCCCTCGGACCACGGTGACCGTGGCGCAGGATCAGTTGGCGCTAGGTCCCGACTCGAAGGTCCCCAGGCCTTGCAAGACAACGCCGTCCGTTGGGGCCGAAGTAGAAGCGGTCCTGCCCGCGGCTAGGGAGACGCCTCCGCGAAGTCCCCCGTCCGCCACAGAAGGTAGGTTATGACGTTACTCCTTCGACAAAGTTTTTTTTCTTTTTTTTATTTTTTTATTTTTTTCCACACATCGTGACAAATGTGTAATTCCTCTTTGCAGTGGCACTTATCCCGGAGGAGGAGCCGTTCCTTGAGCGTGGGGGTCCTGGTGCTGGCGACACAGGTGTCGCGCGCCCGAGCCCGGCGGACTTTGTCCCTCCGTCGGATGCTTTGAGGGCATGGTGCGGGATTGCGGAGGACGCGGCCGCCAGCATCGGTCAACAGGCGCTGCAAACCTACGGGTCAGGGCGCCTCGGAGATGCATTGGAGATGTCGGGAGTGAGGGTAAGCGTCTATCTTTTAGATCACTTGCCACCGTTTAGCGCTCCTGCGTCGCGCAGACACTCGTGCTGGCCCAGGCCCTGCGAAGTGCTCACGTTCACGAGGGAGCAACACTGCGGATTAGGCTGCAGGCCACCGAAGAGGAGCTGCAGGGAGCTGCAGGAGGGCGGTCCGCCCAGGATGCTCGTATACGCTGCCTGGAGTTCAAGTGCGCGGAGATGAAGACGCGCACCGATGGGCTCGTTGCCGCAGCGCGAGCGTCGGCCGCGGAGGCGGTCCGGCAAGAAGCTGCTACAGAGCGGGACGCCCTTCTGCAACAAATCACTGCTCTAGAGGGGAAAAACAGTGAGCTTGCTGCCTGTCTCGCGGAGTGAGATCGAGCCTTGGGCAATGCTTCGGTAGCCGCCTGGGACGCCATGCTGGCCCTGGAAGATACCCTTAAGGGGCTTGTCGCCGAAGCGCGGGCGCGCTCCTTCGGGCCCGAGGACCTGTCGCGGTCACTCTGGTGGATTGGAGAAGCGGCCGGCGTTGCACGCGGCGCCGCGGCGGTCTTCGGTAATCACTGCGCCTATGTGGCGTCGTGTCTGACGTGCGCGCTCCTACGACACCGCGGTTGTGACCACGTTGCGGGGCTAGTCAATCCCCGACTGGAGATGCCCACCGGGGGCGGTGTAATGTCCGGCGCCGTGCGCGCCGTACGCCGCGCCGTGAAGTTCTTCCATGAGCGGATATGGGAATACTGCGGTGAGGCCGCAGCCATAGTCGAGCTGCGGAACAACTTGCACGGCGAGGGAAACCTTGGCCGGTTTCTGGACGAGGTCCCCCGGCGTGACGAGGATGGCGCCGCAGCCCCGGAGGACACCGCGAACCCACAGGTGTGACGGGAGGTTGTCGCGTGTTGGTGTGCATTGTAACCGAAGCCCAGGTTTTCTTTTTTTTTTCTTGGTAAAGTACGGAGTTGTTTCCCGCTGTTCTGATTCCTGCCCCCTTGTCCCGAGCAGCTACACAGCCAGGGCCGGCTGCTAATCTCCGACCTTGCAACCCGACGGCGTCTACGGCACTGGCAAAGGGCCGAGGAAGCGTTGGATTTCTGGGCGGGTCGGGCGTCTTTGAGTGGAGCCTCGGCACGGACGCATGTTAAGGATGAGCCTGCCGAGTAGCGGCTTGGTGCGCCGGAGGTGTTTGTGCGCCTTTGTAAGCGTCCTTAGCGAATGCAAAGAACAATCTTGATTAGATCCTACGAAGTGCATCGCCGCCCTCCGGCTACGCTGCCCCTGGTAAACTCGGAGGGTGACTACGCGCGCCCGTTTGCGATGATCGGCACCTTGCGAGGGCAGTGTAATCAAGGTAGACGCGTAGTTGCAATAACCGCACACACGCTCAGTCCGATATCCCTTCGGAGCGGCGGCAGCGGAGCTGGCACATAGTCGAAGCAGACGCGCAAGCGCTCCGTCCCCCCATCCTTCGGAGTGGTGGCCGCGGAGCTGGCGCCTAGTCGAAGTGGACGCGCAAGCGCTCTGTCCCCCCATCCTTCGGAGTGGTGGCCGCGGAGCTGGCGCCTAGTCGAAGTGGACGCGCAAGCGCTCCGTCCCCCCAACTTTCGGAGTGGTGGGAGCAGAGCTGGCGCCTAGTCGAAGTAGACGCGCGAGCGCTCCGTCCCCCACCCTTCGAAGTGGTGGCAGCGGAGCTGGCGGCTAGTCAAAGTAGGCGCGCGAGCGCTCCGTCCCCCCATCTTTCAGAGTGGTGGTAGCGGAGCTGGCGCCTAGTCGAGGTAGATGCGCGAGCGCTCCGTTCCCCACCCTTCGAAGTGGTTGCAGCGGAGCTGGCGCCTAGTCAAAGTAGACGCGCGAGCGCTCCGTCCCCCACCCTTCGGAGTGGTGGTAGTGGAGCTGGCGCCTAGTCGAAGTAGACGCGCGAGCGCTCCTTCCCAAGATTATGCAAGAACAACCTCTGGTGTTTCTCGCTCGCGGGTGCGCTCACGCGGAAGCTATCCTTTGACACGTCGCCTTGGTACTTCGCGGGCTATGCGTGGGAGTGGGCCCACGTGGTGCACTTTGCACTCCGTAGAATTAACCGGGGTAAGCTGTCCCCTAAGCACGTGGGGCCAACATCCACGTCTTGTTTATACTCCGCAGAGTACGCCCTGGGGCAGCGCCCATGCGTGCGCGGGGTCGCGCCTTGTTTATACTCCGTAGAGTGCTCGGGGACAGCATCCGCGTCTTTTTTATACTCCGGAGAGTGCGTGAGATCGACATCCACGTCTTATTTATACTCTGAGGAGTACGCACTGGGGCAACGCCCATGCGTGTGCGGGGTTCGCATCTTGTTTATACTCCGTAGAGTGCGCAGGGATAGCATCCGCGTCTTTTTTATACTCCGGAGAGTGCGTGAGATCGACATCCACGTCTTATTTATACTCCGAGGAGTGCGTGCGGGGGCGGACCTCGACGCTACGCCTTATTTTAGAGTCCGTGGACTGCGCGCGGGGGCAAGCCTCCATGCGTTGCAGGCGGTGAGGTGCGTGCGGGGGCGGACCTCGACGCTACGGCTTATTTATACTCCGTAAAGTGCGTGCGGAGGCGGACCTCGACGCTACGTCTTATTTATACTCTGTAGAGTGCGTGCAGAGGCGGACCTCGACGCTACGTCTTATTTATACTCCGTAGAGTGCGTGCGGAGGTGGACCTCGACGCTACGTCTTATTTATACTCCGTAGAGTGCGTGCGGAGGCGTCCCTCCGCTCGTCTTGGTTTATACTCATACCCGTATCTTTGACAGAGAGTGCGCGCGTGAACGCGTCTTTGTTTATACTCATGCCCGTATCTTTGACAAAGAGTGCGCACGCAAACGCGTGTCTTTGTTTATACTCATGCCCGTATCTTTGACAAAGAGTGCGCACGCAAACGCCTGTCTTTGTTTATACTCATGCCCGTATCTTTGACGGAGAGTGCGCGCGCGCACGCGTGTCTTTGTTTATACTCATGCCCGTATCTTTGACAGAGAGTGCGCGCGCGAACGCGTGTCTTTGTTGCGAAGAACAAAAATTTGTGCAAATGGTGAACTTTATTAAATTCCCGTTGTCGTCGTGCGAGGGAGACCTCCTGGCGCTCGCGCTGCATGCCTCGGAGATAAGAGTAAGTATGTGCGCTCGCGGTTGCTAGAGTACTACCGGGCACCTGCTGACTCTTATTGCTACTCCCAGACGCTTGTCATCAGCCAAGCGCTAGATGAGGCCCGTATCCGGGAGCGGAGAGCCCTGGAGGTCGGTCTTCGTGCTGCGGATGACGCCCACGCCACGAAGGACGAACAGCTTCACGCGCTGGAGGGCGCCCTGGCGGCCGCGCGACACAAGACCTAGGAAGTCCAGCGCGCCGCGGCGGAGGAACGTACCTCCTTTTTGCAGCAGATCACCGCTCTCGAGGAGGAGAAGGCCCAGCTGGTGGAGTCTCTTGCGGAGAAGGACCGCGCCTTGGACAATGCGTCCATGTCGGCGTGGAGGGCAATGGAGTCTCTGAACCGGGCCCTCCGGGATCTGTGTGTCGACGTGCCGGACGCTACTCACGGGCCGGAGGACTTGGTGGAGACGCTCGGGCTGGTCGAGGAAGGGGTCGGCGTTGCTTTCCGCAGCGCTAGAACCTTCGGCGAGCATTGCGGCTTCCTCGGCGCATGCCTCGCTCTCGCCATGCTTCACACTCATGGGTGTAGACATGTCCATGAGCTGGCGAACCCTCACCTGGATCTCCCTGTCCGGCCGGAGGCGATGTCGGACGCTATTCGCTTCATCGAGCCTGGCCTCCGAAACTTCCACCGACGGATCTGGGGCTACGTCGGGGAGGATGCGGCCAGGGTTGCAGTGCAGCAAACGCTGCATGGGGGTGGGGACCTCCTCCGTTGGCTCGAAGGAGTTCCTCGGCGCCACAATGGCGGCGCGGGCCCATCGGCACCGCGCGAAGGATGAGCGGTTGGTTAGGGGAGTGGTGTACTGTGCGCTCCTGCTTGTGGTCATGTAACCCCGACATTTTTTGCAGTGAACCGAAGCAGCACCCGTTCTTAATGTTGTATGCTGTTTTTATACTCCGAGGAGTACGCACAAGAGCAACGCCTGTGCGTGCGCGGGATTCGCGTCTTGGTTAGAGTCCGTAGACTGGCGCGTGCAGAGGCGAACCTCGACGCTATGACTTAATTTAGAGTCCGTGGACTGGCGCGTGCGGAGGCGAACCTCGACGCTACGACTTCATTTAGAGTCCGTAGACTGGCGCGTGTAGGAATGGCAACGGGTTGGATATCTCCGGGTTCTGCTCTTCCCCCCCCCCCCGAATCCAAAACTCGAAAGTACTATCCAAACCCGCACCCGAAATAACTTTCGGGGCGAATAGGAGCCCCGAACCCGAAACCCGCGGATACCCGATATCCAATGGATATCCAAAAAACAGGACAAAACTGCGGCAGTGGGGAAGGCCGGCAGGGCGTGCGCGCGGCCCAGGCGGCGCAAGGGGACGCCGACGGCGTGGGGATGGCCGGCAGGGCGTACCGCATGCGCGCGGCCCAGGCGGCGCAAGGGGACGGCGTCGGCGTGGGGATGGCCGACAGGGGCGCAGGGCGTGCGCGCGGCCCAGGCAGCGCAAGGGGATGGCTTGGGCGGCCGGCGGCGCAAGGGGACGGCGTGGGCGGGGAGCCGGGGAGATGCCGCGGGGAAGGGCGTGCCGTAGGGAGCCGGGGAGATGCGGCGCAAGGGGACGGCGTCAGCGTGGGGATGGCCAGCAGGGGCGCAGGGTGTGCGCGCGGCCCAGGCGGCGCAAGGGGACGGCTTGGGCGGCCGGCGGTGCAAGGGGACGGCGTGGGCGGGGAGAAGGCTGCGGGGAGCCGGGGAGATGCGGCGCAAGGGGAAGGAAGATGCGGCGCAAGGGGAAGGGAGATGCAGCGCAAAGGGAGCCGGGGAGATGCGGCTGGGGCTGGGTGGGTGGGTTAGGGTTTCACACCCCCATTTTTGCTTATATACTAGGTGGAAGGGCCCACATGTCATATACACTTCGGGTATCCATGGATATCCGTGGGTAGGGTTTGCCCTCCAAATCCAACCCGAACTCTTATCGGGTACCCACCCCGAACTATCCATGGATAGAAAATGCCATCCAAACCCATTATTTTCGGGTTGGATATCCGCGGATACCCGGCTCCACGGATAATTTTGCCATCCCTAGGCGCGTGCAGAGGCGGACCTCGACACTACGACTTCATTTAGAGTCCGTGGACTGGCGCGTGCGGAGTTGGACCTCGACGCTACGACTTCATTTAGAGTCCGTAGACTGGCGCGTGTGGAGACGGACCTTGACGCTACGACTTCATTTAGAGTCCGTAGACTGGCGCGTGCGGAGGCGGACCTCGACGCTACGACTTCATTTAGAGTCCGTAGACTGGCGCGTGCGGAGGCGGACCTCGACGCTACGACTTCATTTAGAGTCCGTAGACTGGCGCGTGCGGAGGCGGACCTGAATGCGGGGGTGATCTTCTACACATTGTGGCCAGACAACATGGTACTTTCTGCGAACAACTAGTTTTATTAAACTCCCGTTTGCGCGGGCGAGCATCGTACAACGAGGGGCTGATGCCATTATAATTTTCGTCCTGCTTCTAGGCGTAATATCACCGCAACTTATCCGCGTTCCATGTGTGGCGGAAAGTTTGTCCCTCGAGTGTGGCGAGGCGGTATGCTCCCTTCTGTAATGCTTCCGCCACGATGTATGGACCTTCCCACTTGGACTCCAGCTTGCCAACGGTCTCCGCATGGAGCGCCGTTCTGACAACGAGATCCCCAGGCTTGAACCCTCGCGGATATACGGACCGGTCTTGAGTACGCACTGTCTGCCGCGCGTACTTTTCGACATGCTGGGCTGCGCTCGCCCGCGCCCCGTCGAGGAGGTCCAAGGACACGCGACGCTCCTCGTCGGGCGCTTGGACGAGGACCCTCCGCGAGCCAGCCTTGATTTCCTCAGGCGTCACTGCCTCATCACCAAAAAGGAGCTTGAAAGGCGTGAACCCCGTCGGGCGTGTTACCGTTGTGCGAAGGGACCAGAGGACGCTGTGAAGCTCGCTCGGCCACTTGCCCTTCGGCAACCCGACCAGGCTCTTTTTGACGGCGATAGAGATGGCGCCGTTCGCCCTCTCGACTGCTCCGTTGGACTGGGGGTGCCCGACCGAGGCGAACCGAAGCATGATGCCCATGCCGTCACAGAACTCTTTGAATAGGGTGGCGTCGAATTGCAGGCCGTTGTCAACGGTGAGCTCCCTGGGCACGCCGAAGCGACATATAATATTCTGCCAGAGGAAGCGCTGCATGGCCGCTGAGGTTATTTTGGCCAGGGCTACCGCCTCCAGCCACCTGGAAAAATATTCCAGCGCAACTACCACGAACTGCAGGTCTCCTGGGGCTCGAGGAAGTGGTCCCACTATGTCGACGCCCCAGCGTGCCAGCGGCCACACCGGGGGAATAGGGTTGAGGTTCGTCGGGGGCCTCCGGATGATACGTCCCATCCACTGGCACCCCTGACACCGATGCACGAGGTCCTGGGCGTCAGTGATGGCAGTCGGCCAGTAAAAGCCTTGCCTGAATGCCTTGCCGACCAATGACCTTGGCGCGAGGTGAGACCCACACACCCCCGCGTGGATCTCCGCAAGGAGCTTTTTCCCCTCTTCGCGCGAGAGGCAGCGCAGGAGCGGTGCGCAGACTCCCTTTTTGTAGAGTGTCCCTTCAAACACCTGGAAGGATCTGGCACGGTATTGCAGACGCCGGAGCTCGGTGGGGTCCTCCGGCTCGGCAATGCCCTGCAGGAAATTGAAGATAGGCTCTCGCCAGTCGCCCTGCTGGACGATGTGGTGAACGAGGGCCGCGTCCCGGTTGTCCTGCGCGATGGCCGCCTGCGGTAACACTTCGTAAAACGCCCCGTCAGGGGGTGGCATTTGTTGGCTGGCCGCCTTTGCGAGGGCGTCGGCTTGCTCATTTTCCGCGCGAGGGATGGCCTTGACCGTGACGCCCAAGAAATGCCTTTCCCTCGCTCTTACGGCCGCAAGGTATTTGGCCAGCTCAGGGTCCTTGGCTTGATATGACTTGTCTACGTGGCCTGCCACCAAACGCCGCGCACCGATTGCCTTGAGCTTTGTCAGGCCGAACAGCAGCACTTCATACTCAGTTGTGTTATCGGTGGCCGGAAACGCGAGGCGCGCTGAGTATAGCAGGCGCTGCCCCTCGGGCGTAACAATCACTGCGCTTACGCCCGCGCCCGCGACGCCGTAGGCTCCGTCGATGGTGAGCGTCCATACCGGGTCATCGTGCTTCTGGGCGGGCTGAGCCGACGGAGTCCATTCTGCGAGGAAGTCGGCGAGAACTTTGGATTTGATTGGCGTCCGCGAGGCGTATGTCAGGGAGAACGGGGCGAGCTCGGCAGCCCACTTGCCTATACGCCCCGTGGATTCCTTATTGTGTAACATCTCCGCCAGGGGGAACGAGGAAGGCACTGTGATTGGGTGGGCCAAAAAATAATATCGAAGCTTTCTGGAGGCCATGACCAACGCGTAAGCGAGCTTTTCAAGCTCCGTATATCTCGTCTTGGCGCCTTGGAGGGCTTCGGAGATGAAGTATACGGGCCGCTGTACGGCGCCTTCCTCTAGGACGAGGACGGCACTGACCGCTGTAACCGACGCGGCCAGATAGAGCAAGAGGGGAGCCTCTGGTGTTGGGGCGACCAGAGTGGGGAGGCTCGCCAGGTGTTTCTTGAGCTCGTTGATGGCCTCCGCACAGTCGCTATCCCAACGAAATCCGTCGCACCCGTGGAGTGTATTAAAGAATGGCAGACCCCGCTCCGCCGCCCTAGATAGGAAGAGGCTTAGGGCTGCCATGTGGCCCGCCAGCCTCTGGACCTCCCTCGTCGTCTTGGGCTGAATGCCCCATCCGGATACGAGGAAGCCCAGTAGTTTGCCCGCCTGCACGCTGAAGACGCATTTGTCAGGGTTGAGCTTGATGCCGACCTTCCTGAGGTTGTCGAAGGTCTCCTGGAGGTCCCGGCCGTGCGAAGCGAGCTGCCGGGTTTTGACTACCACGTCGTCGACGTAGGCTTCCACATTCCTCCCGAGTTGGGCGGCGAGGGCAAGTGCGACGAGGCGGGTAAAGGTAGCGCCAGCGTTCTTCAAGCCGAAGGGCATCCTGACGAAGCAGAAAGTCCCAATCGGTGTGATGAAACTGGTCTTGTCCTCGTCTTCTTCGGCCATGTATACCTGGTGGTAGCCAGAGTAGGCATCCAGGAAACTCATTAGCTCGCACCCGGCGGTAGCGTCGACCAGTTGATCGATGCGCAGCAAGGGGTAATTGTCTTTTGGGCACGCCTTATTGAGTGCCGTGAAGTCAATGCACATACGCCAGGCCCCGCTGGCCTTTTTGACCAATACAGGGTTGGCGAGCCACTCTGGGTGGTGGACCTCGCGAACGACCCCGGCCCGGAGAAGCTTCGCCACCTCCACCTTGGCCGCCTGCTGCCGATCCATGGACATACGACGAAGCTTTTGCTTGACCGGCTTGGCGTCAGGGCGGACCGCCAAGCGATGCTCGATTACTGCGCGGTCTACGCCCTTAATGTCCTCTGGTGACCATGCAAAAATGTCGGCGTTGTTCTGAAGCACTTGGAGTAGGTCTCGCTCGACCTTCGTAGGGAGCCCCTCGCCAATGGACACAAACTGCCCCTCCGCCTGGAGCGGTACCTTTTTGACTCCACCTTCGGGCCGAGGCTTAGGTGTCCATCCCGGAGCAGAGGGCGTATCGCCGAGCGTGCCTGAAAGGACGTGCACCGGGCGGTGTAAACCCCGGCTGCTGATTTCGACGCGTCTGGCGAGGTCCTGGTCGCCGAAGACAGTGATCACGCCCTCCGGGCCTGGGAGCTTCATACATAAGAAGGCGTGGTGCGGGATCACCTCGAGGGAGTTGATGGCGGGGCATCCCAATATGACGTTGTAGGGGTGCGGGATGTCTACGACATCGAAGATGACGTGCGCGCTTCAGGTGTTACCCTCCTGGCGGAATGTAACTGGAAGGGACACGTGTCCTATGGCCTCCAGCGGTTGGCCTCCGAAGCCTTGAAGTGGAGCTCCTGACTGCTCTAAGCGGCTTCGGGGGATTCCCATACGATCGAGGGCCCCCGCGAACAGAATGTTCGCAGAGCTCCCCCCGTCGACGAGGATGCGCCTAACGTCATGGCCTGCGATGTGAGCCTGAATGACTAAATGGTCTTGGTGAGGGAACTCCACACCCCTGGCGTCATTCAGGGTGAAGGTGATGTCGCGGGGTGGCACCCATGGTTGCGGCTGCTCCAAGGGGGCCCCCGATAGGGGCCCTCCGGTGATGACGCTGATGGAGCGGCACCACGTGCCTTCCCCGGATGAGGCCCGAGCTCCAGCTGTCATCCGTCGCAACTCCATGACCTCGATGCACGTCTTCGTGTGGTGATCGCCGTAACCGTGCACCTCACACCACTTGCCGTAATCTAGAATTTCTTGTTCCGCGCGGGGTCGCCCGTCGCGATCTGGTCCGCCTTCCCATCCCCGGCCCCCTCCCCGCGAGGTGGGGGCAGGTCCTCGAGGGGCGTTCTCGACGCCGAGGACATGGCGGACCTTTTGTGGCCTGCGCTGGCGACGTCGGGGCTTGCGCCTGCCCCTTGAAGAGCCTTCCTGCTCCCCGATATCGCTACCACCAGGAGTGTCTCCCCGGGGTTCTCGTCTGCGGCCCTGCTTTGGGGAATCATCACCCGCCCCCCTCGTGTGGCAAGCGCTTCGCTTGGGCGAGGTTGGGGGTGGCAGCGCTGCGTCTCCGCGCCTCTTCCTCTGCCCGTGCATACTACTGCATTTTGTCGAAGAGCTTGGCGACTGTCTTGATAGGCTTCCGCGCGTTGTATTCTGCCATGGGGCCCGGACGAAGGCCCTGTATGGCCGCGTTGATGATGGTTGTCTCATTAATGTCCTTGACTTGGCAGCGCACCATCGCGAAGCGCTTGGAGTAGTCCCGGAGCTTCTCCGAAGGTTTCTACTTCACTGCGAAGAGCTGGTCTGCGTCGACCCGCTCGACATAGTTCACTTGAAAGTTGTTGTAAAGGCGATCGCGGATCTGTTCCCACGCGTAGATGGAGTTTGGCTCTATGGTGAAAAACCAGGAAAGCGTCACTCCTTGCAACGCGAGGGGGAGTCCCTTCGCCTTCGTGGTGTCATCCCCGCCCGTGGCCTCGATTGCGGTTTCGTATACACACACAAACTCCCGGGGGTCCGTATCGCCTTTGTATGGTTCGATGACGCTGGGGAACTTGAAGTCTTCGGGCCACGCCGCCTGCTGTAGTCCTGCCGAAAGCGGGGACTCTGAATTGGCGCGTCGCAGCGGCACGCGGCTAGATGTGGGGGCGTCGCGGCGGTCTGCCCTTTCCGGCGTGGGCTCTGGCGCGACTATTGGCGCGGCCTGCTGGCTCCGTGAAGGATTGCGCGTAGGCTACGAAAGCAGAAAACAAAAACTTTTCTACCGCGCACACAAGGACATCATGCTTAAGGAGGGATCATGGATCGTTACCACTAGACGCGCAGCGCAGCGGAAGAAGAGTTGGAGAAGCCGATCCAACCACGCGCGTCGAGGTAGTAGTGGAAGTAGCCGATCGTCCTAAACAGATCGTCTCCTCCACGCGATCAACCACACCACGAGCAGATCCAATCTGTAGGCTGTTGATGCCGATCAACGCCGCAACGAGCAGCGCCTCCACCGGTATCCACACGTCCGGGGCTGGAACGCCGATCGCGAGTGTACCAGCACTCGCGAGCGGCTAGGGTTTGGCTCGGGAGGTGGCGGCTAGGGTTTAGCTCGGGATTAACAGATGCATACCCCCTCAGCCCCTCGCCTCCATATATATAGACCTCCTCACTTGGGCCTCGTGGACCGAGGCCTAATAGGAGTCTATCCGGATCTATATCCGAATTGAGCCCACATCCGAATCACATTCGAATTAATGTTCCAACCCGTTAAGTGTGCGACCATGTAGGTTCACGTATACTTGGTTGCAACCCGGAAACGCCTTTCCGGTCACCCTGTTAATAGCGGCCTCTAGTAAGACATATTAACCCCAAAGTATACGTAAAGATCATATCGGCTGAACCTGTAATGTTCTCATGTACTAATCCCTTTGCCTCACGATATAGATAAAGCTCAAGGCGAGACCTGTGTCATCCTCTTAATAGCTCAATCACTCTCTCGATTTCGTGATGGATTATAAACTCGTGATTGACTCCTCAATCACCTTGGCATGGCCATGCACTTTCATAATCCATTACATCGAGGGGCCCAGAGATATCTCTCCCATAAGGAGGGGCAAATTCTATCTTGATCATTCACATCCCACTACATGTTTCATGGCAAACCCAAAGACTACTTTTATGACTACCCAGTTACGGAGTAGTGTTTAGTAGTCCCAAAATAAGCTACTACGCATGTTGGGAACCATGATGATCTCAAGTCTAAGGATTCCACATAAACACAACTTGAGACCAACTGATGACACATGGAATCTCTGCAGTGTCTCATGGCGGGTCTATCCAACATATGTTCACTAACACATGTCCATATTATTGATTTGGTATCTCCATACCATGATCCATGAGACATGATCATCAATCAATACATATGCTGATCTTTGAATCATATTTGTTCCTCATATGAAATATAATCAGGGATCATTTAGAAATAGCAACATTTTGGCATTAAGAGTCTCATGAATAAGTCACATACTCATTGATCAATAATGATAATGTCTATTTCAAGGAACAAAGCAATGTATCATAAACATAGTATGTGATATATTCAACATCTCCATGTTGCCTCTAGGGCATATCACCAACACTCCGAGCCTCTTGCATGTCTCGGACAGCCCCGCGAAGATCCCCTAGCTCCCGCTGGAACGCGTTGAGGGCCGCCAGCAGGGCGCTTTCCACCGCCGGCGCGCCCAGCGAGCGGGTCGGCACGGGTACGATCGCCTCGCGAGCTCCCGAGCTGTCGGTCGCTCCAACCGCCCGGTCCGTGCTACCGGCGAGCGTTGCGGCGAGGGTGGCAGGGTTGGTCGCTGTCGCGTCAGCGGGGTTGGTCGTTGTAGCGCCAGTGGCGGGGTCGGTCGTGGCAGCGCCAGTGGCGGGGTCGGTCGTGGCAGTGCGAGCGTCGACGTCCGCGACCACTGCGCCCGCGCCGTCACCCGCGCCTGCGACAGCCGATGCCGAAGCCCTGGTACCCACGCGACGCTCCGACCTAGCCGCCTTCTTTCCCTTCACCGTCGTCGACGAAGCTTTTTTCGGTGCCATCCTTCTTCGGATTTCAGGCTTGCTCCTGTCCTCCCCACGGACGGCGCCAACTGTTGTGGTTACAGACCAAACAGAGAGAGATGTGGTAGTGGAGAGTTGGGAGAAAGTGACGACCTCTCGTCTCCCTCCTAGCCTTCCCTTGGTATATATATTCATATGGGCTGTGCTTTTACAATTGTGCCCTTACATCGGTACCTCCCTGTCAGGGGTATTTAAGCCATTACATATGTCCCATTTTGGGCCCTATAACCTTCTAACAGGCCTGCGGGTTTAGGTGGGGGCCACCCCTACAACAGGATACACTGCCCTAGAGTTGGTAAGATGCGTAAGGCACCTTCTCCTCATTCTTGCATTGGGCAATGCCTAGTTTGCTCTCAATGGAGCAAAGCGAGTCATCGGCATCCAAAGAATCTACCACAGTCATGAAGGTTGATGGCCAAGTTTGCAAGAACTCACCTAATCTTGACTGGGGCTACTCTACAGCAATATCACCACCTACACCGCCAAGTTGGTGGTGTTCTGAACATGTTTCTATTGTAAGAGTGTGTTTGTTTGTTGCCCTTGCTCGATCACAGCAAGTACTTGCGCCATTGTGGGTGGCTGGGGCAGCACTTCCTCTTCGACACGCTGATTTTGTTTAGCTTGTGGTGCACCCTAAGAAGCACCAATTTGCCGCAAAGTTAGTGCACTCAAAGATGGGTGTAGTGGGTTAGGTTGTGGAGGATTGGTTGCCTCGCCTCCTGATTGCTGAGAACTAGAGGACTCACCACTTGTCATAATTTGATTCATGGAATGGATTATCGGCTTCCTGTCCATACAACACAAATTTTAACAATTTGCATGAAGACAAGAGGGAATGAGGACAAGTTAAGTAGGTCAGCAAGTAATGGCATCCATGCTAAATTACTTCATCTAAAACTAAGATACACAACAACTAATGACATAAGGATAGCATAAATGAAACTTTAACATGAGGGTTACGTTTTACATGCTTTGCACAATCCTTGCTTGGACATAAAGCAAGCAACAATACCAAATATAAATAGCAAAATACAACCATCACACATCAGCATCTTATATAATTTAGCGCACCAAAATACCCAAAAGTAGCTCACATCAGCTTTCTAAAGTGAGCTCTAGCATGAAAGTCTAGGACTAAGTGTCGTTGTTGCGCTCGGCGGTGTGGGGATAGCCGGGGCTATAAGCTCCACGAGCTCAACCTCCTCACATCCATTGTAGTAAAGACGGTATTGTTGCACTACTTATGGTGGCTCATCCATAGCTATACGAATGGCCATCACACGATGATGATGCCCTATAACTGACATGCGGGGACATCTGGTAGCGAGTGAATGACGTAGGTGGGCTTAGGCAACTCCTTAGCAAGAAACAAGTACAACATCCTCCCCGTACAATAGCACCCATGTGAAGAAGCCTTGGCCATCCAACGGGGCAATGGTGTCCTCAAGTGTCGCTATTCTCCAATGTGCCTACAAAAGCTCGCAGGACAAACGATGGAGACATCCATCGAGTGACCATTTTACCAAGCCCGCGAGATGGAGATGGGAAGTGATGAAACCCATGTTAGGCACATGGTACACATTGCATTCACTATTTCCCAATCGTGAGGAAAAATAGTAGAACATGTCCTCCATCTTAGGAAGGTCAATCGTGATGGAGGCAAACGGTGGTGACGAAGGCCGCATTGTAGAGCTATATGAGAGCACTTGAGCCATGCCCTAAGTAGCATAGGGCAGCACCTTGTGACATGCCAAATTTTATCTTTAATTTATTTGCAATTTATTATACTTTCTGGAATTTACCTTCCCTCTTTTTAATTTGGCCTAGAGTAAAAGTTATTAAAATTTTTGTATAATTGTGGTAAAAATAAGTTTTTTTTTTGAGTTACTTGCATTTTTCAGAATTTTTAGGACTTTTTTGGGATTTATTTGTAGCTTTTCGCTATTTTCGAGGCCTTTTCTCTTTCTTAGGATTTCTAAAAATCAAAATTCAAAATTTAAATCTTCCCTCCTCACTCCTAGGCCGATGCATGGATGGCCCAGATTGCCACCTGCGCATGCCAGCCCATCCCCTCCATCCGGTCCTCCCACTCTTTTTTCCCTACTCCACTAGACCCCACATGTTAGCCACCACCTACGCCACTCCTTCTGTTTCATGCGATGTACCATTGGAATTCCCTTGTCCCCCTCTCTAGTGTGCCATTCGCCAACCATCATCACTCAACATAGCGCTAGTGACCATCAGTCCCCGTGCGCCACCACCACCACCAAGTCAACAACGTTGCATGCCACATCAGCACCAAGCCACCCCCAAGCCACGTCAGCACCACGTGTCAACCAGGCGGCAGCCACATCAGCAAAAAGTGCCATGTCAATAGCCACATGTGGGGCTGACATCAGCATGACATCATAAATCCATTTTCCCTTAGAAAATTAATTTGGCTGAAAATTAAATTCCTTGCTAACATCACAATTCCTATTTTCCTTTGGAAAAATTCTAGAAAATCCTTTTATTCAATTTCTTTAGGATTTAAACTTCTAGAAGCCCGTTCTCCTTCATCTTGGCTCTGTTTGAACCCATTCAAATTTCTTAATTCATCTAAATTAATAATTTATGTCTCATACAAATTCATAATCTATCTCCCAATATATATTTTATATTTTTTGGATTTTATTTGAATTTAGTTTATTCTAGCTTTTTGCGTGTAGATTGCGGTTTTCCCAAAGAGTGCGACTTCATTGACGATTTTCACCACAAATCCACAGAGCAAGGCAATTTACACACCTTAATCATGTTGATCATAGTATTCAAATAAAATTATCTTGTTTTAAATTATGCTACATGCTTAATTTTATGCATAGTATTTCAAATTTTGTTTTACTTTAGTTATTACCCATTTGTTATGACACCTTTGGCTTTGCAAATCTCTATACCTTGTCACACTAGAATAAAACTCTAGTTAGTACACTAGAATGGCTAGAGAATTTTGTAGTAAATGATTAGATTTGCATAGATATAACTTTAGGCTTGGGATAACATCTTTTCATGTAAAATAATGAGGTTTTAAAATGTATTCTTGATTTCGGTGAGTCAAAAAAACTTGTTTTATATTTAGGCAAATGGTTAGTTGGTGTGTGCTTGCTAGCATACGTTGTTGCTTGGTGCCTCAACGCAGATGCTAGGCACGAGGGGTGTGTGGGAAGTGCCTAAGTCAATTAAGGACCGGTCTGTGAGCTACTACTACAAAGCCCTTTTGTGCTACCACAAGGCTAGTATGAAACAATCCTAGCTGACTAATTAGCAAGTCCCAACTTAAGTCTCGCTAATGTGAGTGTATCGTAGGCCACGAGAAGTCTCACACGACACAAGAGGGACCCCGATCTAGAGGATTCCTTATTCGGTGAAACCTTAGTGGGAACATGGCCATATTGATGGATTTGCTTTGTAAATGTCTTATTATGATTACTCGATCGCATGCCTACAGAAGCGTGTAGTGGCCGACGACATAAGTTAATCGTACCTTGTGGGTAAAGTTGTACAACCTCCACAGAGTGTATAAACTATCCTGGATAACCGTGCCCACGGTCATGGGTACGCTAAGTAAAGTTTTTCATAGATTAGACTTTGTTTTTCATAAAATGGTTTTAGATGGAAATGTGGAATCTTTTTGGGAAAGGATGGTCTGGGTGGAATACCCGTGGTTAGGTTGGTGTTAGTTGGTGCCTACACTAGTGGTATTATTTTGCTAAATTATTGTTTTTACTTATTGTATTAAATTTTGCAATTTCATATCTACTTATTGTATTTCCTTAAATGCTACTTTACGCTCAAATGACCATATATGCCTTCCTTCGTTAGCCTTGCATTACTATTGCATCTTTCCATGTAAATTGCGGAGTACAACCTTGTACCCACCCTTACTATCACTTCTCAAAGGATGACTGCTTCGACTACAGTGACTACTAGGATGAGTAGACTGCGTCTTACTATCATCTGCCTGTGGGCAGGCTCTTAGGCTTTGTTATTTATTTATTTGTTTTCGCTGATATTTTTCTTTATTATTTTGCCAATGAGCAGTGATGAAGTAAACCTTGGCCATAAGAGCATACTTTTTTAATTAATAAAGTTTATTATTGTACTTGATATGTATCCCTGTTACCACTGCGTGCACTAGTGCAATTAACATAGAGGATCCATGAGTTGTTGCTTTTGGGTCTAACAGATCTCTAGGGAGCCATCCCTACATAAACAGCTCTGTAAGGTACTCGGTGGATGCCACACTGGAGAGTGTGCTGAAAATGGTGTATTCCAGCACACAGGTGAAGCGAGCGCGCTGCAACATCACCCATAGGGTGTGCTACAATGTGCCCTCCTGCTGCAATGTGCCCTACTCAAAGGCACCAGTCTAGCATTGTGGCTCCCAACAGGTAGGCATCTATGAATTTTTAAACGAGGCAGGGTTAGTGATCATTTTTACAAGGTCAAATTAGAGGCAAGAATGAGAAATGATGCTAGGAAAAGAATATGGTGCAGTAGTGCATTGCCTTACATTTTCACAATATTTTGCTAGTTTCTAAGGTTTTGTTTTAATGAATAAAGTATTGTCAAATCTTTTATTTTCAGATAAGATGAGAAGGAAACAAAAAGAATGATTTAGATAAGATGAGAGAGCTAAGAGAGGTAAGGTTAGCAAGAATTCCTATATTTTTCATAACTATTTTTATGATTTAAATTAGTTGTATTTGAAAATTAAATCCTTAATCTAATGGCCATTATGTTTAGGGTTTAACCTACAGTCAGTATAGCTCTAATACCAACGCTGTCGAACCCCGGACATTGAATACCCATCATCCTCGTGTGTGTACTGTACTAGTCCCATAATCAGTGGCTAATATACACATCCACAACATTAAAATTACATCCATACACATTGCACTCGTACAACAATAGGTCATACATTTGCGATATATATAAACTATGCAACAAAAAACCTGACCAGCCAATATAAGTACTAATAGATTGCAGCAGAAGACATAAGAATTAAACCAAAAGCATACAATAGTATGCCATCCATTTCCCATAGAAAACTGACAAGGATTAGGCAATAGAATGACCCGTCATTGTACCCTCCGTTACCAGGTGCAAAGTATGGACTTTTGGGTATTGTTGCTTCATCATTCTCTAAGCAACATTTTAAGCAAGATTGAGTACATTGTGTACTCAGCAAGACTAGTGTATCATAACATATCATAGAAATGCAAGCTTAAACAAAGGATGAGACTCTATGTTACAAGTTATTTTCAGTATGAAGCAAGTATTCATTTGCAATATCGATAGGTAATAATTTGCAAGGAAAATTTAAAGTGCAATCATTGTGTAATGAAATAACAAGCATATAACTTCGAATAAGAGTAAGTCACAGCCCTCCTTGGCTATGACCAACGAATCAATTTTAGCCACAGACATGGCACATACTCACAACATACCATCCCATCATTTCCAAAAAAAACTTTTTCTTAAAAATAAAAGCTCGACCGAATGTAGATGCACCAAGCATGCTCATGACCATGAACATGGATATTTAAATAGTTTTACACTCTCAAGAGATTATACTGCTTTACCCACATGAGAACTATTCTATCAGCTACTACATGCTTCCTTAGGCATGCGATGAAGTGATTATCATATAGCCTTTACATCATCTAGACATAACCTTGCACCAGCCTGATGAATGACAAAACCTCACTTCCCCCTATGAGTATCCGACCCAGTATGCTCTCACTACTATCGCCTACCAAATGCAAGGCTAGTCCTAGAAAACTTAGTTAGCTAAAGATAGAGCCCATATATCATATGTGGTTATAGAGTTAGACTTAATGTGCAATAGCAGACTTTGGTCCTTAATCGACCCGTGCGAGAATTTCCCTCTATCTACATGTAAGATCACACTCCCACAATTTTTTAGTTTATGATATAACTCACCCGCATCAAAAACTAGGTTTTCATTTTATTTTTATACCAAACTAACAGTGGTTACCCTTCTGGTCCAACATTTCAAATAACCCAATTCCATGCGCAAGTTTTTCGAATATCCAAACTTAGTGAAAACTAGAGCATGACTAAGCATCTAGACGATATACATAAATGTAATTTACCCAAGTTGATATTAGTTATTGTATAAACCATGTTCTAAAGGCTACAACAGTAAGGATATCAATATCATAAGGAGGATCAAAGCATACAAGGAATTAACTACCGTTACCCACACATAGCAATTTTAGCCAAAACATATAAGCATGCATAACATTCTTTGAAAACAACATACAATAATTGAAACAATATGATCAATATGGTCATAGAGGGTGCTTTCCTTGCTCTGGTTGCCCAAAGAGTTGCCTAGGATGATTCTCGTAGTTTCCTGGCAGTACCTAATTGGTAAAACCAAATGAGCAAAAATAAGAGTCAAATAAAGTTAAATAGAGACCAAATTCAAATATTTTTGCTTATTCTGATAGAGTGTGATTTTGAAAAAATTTAGAGACAAAAATAACCAAATTTGCTATTCATATGCAAAAGTTACATGCATTTGAATTTAGCTTGGTTTCAAAAATGCTGGAAAAGAAAAGATGATATCAAAATTGGCTAGAGTACGCTTTGGCTCTTCCCATTTTAAATATTTTCTAAATTTTCTTTTTATTACAAGTGGGCCCTACATGTCAGTCTCACATATTTTAAGTCGCATTTTAATTATAAAAACAGTAAAGGGACCCATATATTATAGACTCATTAGCTTTTCTAATTACTTAATTAACTTTTAATGATTTTTTTATCTCTGATTTAACCCATCTGATGAGTGGGCCCTACAAGTCAGAGAGAGGAGAGTGAGCAAGGTAGGGAGGGGCACGGCGGCTCTGGTGAGCTTGTCGGCAGTGATGAAGGCAACGACATGGTCTGGGGATGGGGGGAAAATGGAATAGGGAGGTCAAGAAGTTTCGGGCAGTGGAGGCGGTGCTTGAGGATGTCCGATGCTACAGTGCGATGGCGAGGAGCGGCGGTACCACTTGGAGCTACAACGGCTTCACCACAGGGGACTTGCTCTCGTGCTAAGGCTTAGTGCACTAGGCTTAGGATGATATCGTGAAGCTATAGAGGGTAGCGCAAGGACTAATAGTCACTGGAGGTCGCAGCGGTGAGGTTTCCTATGGTGGTGCCATGGTCGGCCATAGCAACGACCAAAAAAGTTAGGGCCATTGGCCAAATCGACCAGTGCATGAGCACCAGGGGTCTGGAGGAGGCTCACCGAGGGTTTGGCTGGGGCTGAGGTGGTCGAAGACATCTCGTCGATAGTGAGCAGTAGTGGCGAGGTGGAGGTCCATGGCTCCAGCAGTCCTCGGTGAAGGAGAAGCTACAGGGAGTCATGTGTTAGCTTCATAGTACAGGAGAGATGGTGTGAGAGCAAGGGATTGAGCTAGGGCTCTCCAGAGAAGCTCGAATCATCAAAAATGCTGGTAGTGGCCTTTCAGAATGGAGAACACTCAGCCTTGGTGATTCACTGCATTTTAGAGTAACTAAATAAGCAAGGATTCTTTGGTGCTGATTCAGTGTGTTCGGCTGCCATGGCAGTTTCTTTGTCTTGATTCGGCTGCCATGGTACCTCTTTGTGCTATTCCTCTGCCGTGGTAACTCCTTGGGCTGTTTGGCTGCCATGGTAGCTCTCCTCTACCGTGGTAACTCCTTGTGCTGTTTGGCTGCCATGGTAGCTCTCTTATGCTGTGGTAACTCCTTGTGTTGTTTGGCTGCCATGGTAGCTCTTTTACGCTGTTCAGCTGCCATGGTAGCTCTTTTGTGCTCATTTTCTCAAATTCCTTACTGCAGTCCTTTGCCTTGTCAGTGAAGCCTTCTTTTCTTTTGGTCTTATTGCAGTTTCTTCTCTTTTTGGCCGAGCCCGAGTCAACTATTTTATTGGTCTAATTGCAAGCTTGAATCTTCTTCTCTGTAGCTTTTTAGCTATCAGAGTTTTGAGGCTTTCTTTTCGCGGATTCCTCGGGGGTGTTTTTTAGAAGGCTCCATTCACCCCCCTCTGTCGCCTATTTCGATCCAACAATTGGTATCAGAGCCGGTTAGCTCTCGTCTATAGATCTTAACCGGTCTGTGAGCCATGGCGACAGACAAGTACTCGACCAAGCCCCCGATCTTCGATGGGATCGACTATCCCTTCTGGAAGAGTCGGATGGAGACCTACATCCAGGCTCAGGGCTACGCCATCTGGCGGAAGGTCGTACGATATGTTGTTCTTACCGATGAGAACATCAATGCTGGGAACATGGCTGATGTTGAGGCGAATGCTAAGGGAAGGAACATCATAATCCAGGGGTTGAGCCGAAGCGAGTTTGATCGCATCTCTCATATGACGTCGACTTTCGACATCTGGGTGACCCTCGATGCATACCATGAGGGCACCACCCAGATCAAGACAGTTCGACAGGACCAATTCAAGCGAGATTACAACAAGTTTGAAATGCTCACTGGTGAGTCCCTCGATGAGTGTTTTGCGAGGTTTCACAAGATTCTGAGCAATCTCCGAGCGGTCGGTCTCACATACCCCGACTCGGATAATGCTCAATAGATGCTCGCGGCTCTCGACTTGCGTGTTTGGGAGATGAAGGTGACTACCATCAAGGACACCACCGATCTTTCGACCCTGACTCTTGACGCGTTGTACTCACGCATCAAGACTCACGAGATTGACATAGTCTCTCGTAGGTCGAAGTCGCAGTCGATGGCCTTAGTCACCGATCCCACTTCTGGACCTTCTTCCGAGTCGATTTGCGAATTCTCTCTTACTGCTCTCTGTGACGTAACTGATGATCAGTTAGAGCAGCTTACAGATGACCAGTTAGCCCTCCTAGCCAGAAAATTTTCACATGCTTACAAGAGAAGGAGGGAAAGAAAGAGAGGAGGACTCGTGATCTACTTCGAGTGTGGTGGCCCCAACCACATTCGGGCAAACTGCCCCAAGCTGGAGAAGGGCAAGGGTGACTACAATGGCGTGAGCAAGAACGACTACATCGACAAGAACCGCAACAAGAAGCCCTCAGCTCATGCCCAAGGCAAGAAGAAGTTCTGCAACCTTGGCAAAGCCAAGAAGCTCTTCCACCGCGTCCTCACCACTTTCGACAACCTCGACCTCAGCGAGGTGGAGGGGTGGAGTGACGACGATGGGACGGACGAGCAAGACCCCAAGGCGGCGACGACTTCTCCGGCATGTGCTTCATGGCCCTTGAGGGTGACGTGAGCGACGGCGAGCTGTACTTCGACTCCGACGAGGTATACCCCTCCTATGACCAGCTTAATGATGCTTTTCTTAAGCTAGGTGGTTTTCATGCTAGATCTAGAGCTAGGTGTAGCGAGTTGGAGAAGGAAATAGATAGACTGTCACGGGAGCTTACTTCACTTATATCTGCTCCCTCCCGTGATGAATGTGATACATGTTGTGCTTTACTTGGTGACATGGAGAAATTAAGGACCTCTCATGATAGTCTGTCCTCTGAGCTTGACATGATTAAGGCGGAGAATGTTAGTCTTCTTGCTGAGTTAGAGATGAGTAGGGTAGCGCCTCCTTCATCTACTCCTGTTGAGGCTATTTCTTGCACCTCATGTGAGGATAAGGATAATGCTTTTAGAGGTCTTTATACTATGCTCCTTGATCTGCCCGAGTCTTGTGAAATAGCAATAATTTGAAATTAAACTTAAAACGGGCAGATCATAAAATTGCTGAGTTGCATACTTCTCTACTTGAGCCTGTTGTTTCTTGCACCAACTGTCCAAAATTAACTCTTGAGCTTGAGTCTGTTTCTAAGCAATTCCAAGAAATGGTTGATCATAACAACAAATTGGTTCAGTATGCGACTAAGGATCCTGTTAGCTCACCATGCATGAGTTGTGAAAAACTAAAACTTGAACTCGTTGATTTAAATGAAAAATATGTGAAGCTAACTAAGGACCTTCTAGTGAAGTAACCAACTGATTGTGATGTGATTGCTGAAATGGGAGAGAAGCCCAAGGGTAAGGTAGAGACGCTTAGCGACGTGAACCAAACTGCTAGCAGTAGGACTGTCCCTTCCGAGTCGGCTGTGCGTGCACAAGCTATTCACTCCTCTGCTATTGGTTCTTCTTCTGCTCCCTTACCTCCTACTCTCTTCTTCCCCCTACTCTTCTTGCACCTCTCTCTTTCGGGAGTGTCAGTATCTTATGAACACTCTCGAGAGATTTGTAGGAGGCAAGAAGAAGCTGAATCTTATTCTAGACCAGTCCAAGATTTGCAAGTTCAATCAAGGTCTAGGATACGATTTCTATGAGGACATGAGGAAGCATCCACCTGCTGTTCTTAGACCCATAGCAGGAGGTGTGATCGAGATTGAGCCCAGTACTAATAAAGTTCAATTCAAGTCAGCGAGCTTTCTCCAAAGGATTTCTGACAGCAAGGTGATTCCACCTGTTGCTTCGGCCTCTCAGAAGGCGCAGCCTCATCATGCTACTTCTAGCTATCAGAAGGTGAAGTATCATTGCACCTTTCATCAGAAGAATGGACACTTGATCGAGCGATGCTTCAGGCGCGCCAAGATCGCGCGGAGAGACCGAGTTCATGATCTTAGGCGTATTCAGGGTCAGCCCCAGACCTTGAGTGCACCTAAGACCAACACGAGGTCTACGCTTGCTTCTGGCAATGGTTTTGGGCAGCATCGAGGACTTGGATTTTCTGAGTTTTGTGGTTTTCGTCCACGTACTGCTCCTAGTCATGACTTCCACCGTCCTGAGGGTAGATCTCGTTTTCCCCATCGAGATAGCTACCTGCGGTGTGATTAGCATGTTGCTGGTCTCTTGACTCGCTCCTCCGTAGCAGTCAATCCCAACAACAGCTTCAGGTCTGCGCACAGACCTTTGGACTTGTTGAGCGACAGAGAGCGCAGGGTAGCTAGAGATCAGTCGTGTGTGGCTACTTCTGCTACTCGACGTGTTACTTAGTATTGGGTGCCAAAATCACTCTTGATTTACCCTAGTCTCTGTTTGACTCAGGTTCGCCGGGCAGGGAAGGGAGAGGTTTGGCTCGTAGACTCCGGTTGTTCTCGTCATATGACCAGAGATTCACGTTGGTTCTCTTCCCTAGTCCGTGCTCCAGGTGATGAGACGATCACCTTCGGAGACGCTTCATCTGGGCACGTCATCGCTAAAGGTAAAGTGCGCGTTAATGAGTCTTTCATTTTGAAAGCTGTTGCCTTGGTTAGTAAGCTGCAGTATAATTTGCTTTCTGTTTCTCAGCTTACCGATGACGGCTTTGAGGTGGTTTTTAAGAAAAACGCTTGTAAAATTCTTGATTCTTCGGGTAGTCTGGTTTGCGGGATTTCTCGTTATGGGACGATCTTTTGTGCTAATTTTTCTAAGTCTTCTGGTGATCCTCTCAGGTGTTTAGTTGCTTCTGAGTCCCGTGACCTTACCTTCTGGCATAGGAGACTTGGTCATATTGGATTTGACCATTTGACCTGAGTTAGCGGTCACGATCTCATTTGTGGTTTGCCGAAACTCAAGATGGTCAAAGATCTTGTTTGTGCTCCATGCCGGCACAGCAAGATGGTTGCCGCTTCTCATCCTCCGGTCACAGTGACTATGACCGATGCATCGGGACAACTGCTCCACATGGACACAGTTGGACCAGCTCGAGTGCAGTCAGTAAGAGGGAAGTGGTATGTTCTTGTCGTGGTCGATGACTTCTCGAGGTATTCTTGGGTGCTTTTCTTAGCCTCGAAGGATGAGACGTTTTCAAATTTCCGAGGTCTTTTCAGTAGGCTTTCTGTTGAGACAATGGCACGGAGTTCAAGAATTCCTACTTTGAGAGGTTCTGCGATGAGACAGGTGTAGAGCACCAGTTCCCTTCTCCGCACGTCCCATAGCAGAATGGCGTCGTGGAGAGGAAGAACCGTACCTTGGTCGAGATGGCCAGGACGATGCTTGACGAGTATTCTACACCTAGGAAGTTTTGGGCTGAGGCTATTGCGACCGCGTGCCATGTTTCGAACAGAGTTTTTCTGAGGGCACACTTGCATCGCACATCCTATGAGTTGAGATACGGGCGAAAACCCAGTGTCTCGCATTTTTGTGTGTTTGGTTGCAAGTGTTTCATTCTGAAGTCTGGGAACTTAGACAAGTTCGAGTCACCATCGTGTGATGGTATCTTTCTAGGTTACTCGACTTCTTCACGGGCGTATAGGGTCTGGAACTGTGAGTCTAGTAAAATGGTAGAGACCTGTGAGGTGACTTTCGACGAGGCCAGTCTGGGGACTAGGCCAGATATCTCAGGTTCTTTAGAGCAGTCCGAGACCATCTTTGTGGATGAGGAGGAGGATGGAGATGAGGGTTGTCTACCCGATCCAGTTCCTCATCCTCCCCTTGAGGTGCCTTCTTCCACTGCACCTCCAGGTAATCAGCCCATGCCTTCTGCTTCCTCTGGAGCAAGTGGCTCTGCTCCTACCTCGTCAGCTCACGAGGTAGAGGCCACTTCTTCATCTCATCCAGGACCTCCTCAACTTATCCAGAAAGACCATCTGTTGTAGGGGTGGCCCCCAGCTAAGCCCAACAGGCCTGTTAGGGGAATATAAGGCCCAAAATGGGACAGGTATAATGACACAAGTACCCTTGAGGGGAATCCCCGGATGTAAGGGCATAATTGTAAAAGCACTCCCCATGTGGACACATATATACAACGCAGGCCATGGGGAGAAACCCTAAGCCATTACTCACCTAACTCTCCACTACCATACTCTCTCTCTCTGTTTGGTCTGTAGCCACAACAGTTGGCGCCGTCCGTGGGGAGGACAAGGGTAAGCCTCCAAATCCGAAGGAGGATGGCACCAAAGAAAGCTTCACCATCGGCGGTGAGGAAGAAAAAGGGGGGAGCGACGGGATCTCGCGTCACTACCAGGGCTTCGGCGTTGGCAGCCGCGAGTACGGGTGGCGACGCAGGTGTGACAGTCGCGAACACCGATGTTCACGACGCGACGCCTAGCCCTGCCACCATCGCCACGACGATCAACCCCGCCACCATCGCCGCGACGACCAACCCCGCCACCACCGCCGCAACGACCGACCCCGTAGCAGGCATCGCAACAATCGCCAGCAGTGCCACCCGGGTGGTTGGCGGCGGAAATGCAGGCGCGTCTACTCTCCCACCCGGCGCGGGAGCAGTGAGCGGTTCTAGTGGCGATGCGGGCTTCGTCACCGGCTCCAGGTCCTCCATGACAGTGCTGCAGGCAGCCCGGGTGTGCAGGCCGTGGTCGCCGCTGCTCCGGTCGTGCCGCCGAGCACACCGACGGCCCCAACCACGCCCACGGTGGAGAACGCCCTACTGGTGGCCCTCAGCGCGTTTCAGTGGGAGCTGACAGATCTCTGCGGGGCCGTGCGGGACATACAAGAGGCTCGGAGTTAACACGCCCCACCGGTGGTTGCATCGGAGCCTACTCGGGAGAGGGTGGATAGCCGTGACACCCTTACGTCCAGTCGCGTCCCACTACGTCGCGTGGACCCGGAGTCCCCGCTCTCCGCGGGCCTGCAGCAGGCGACATGGCTTGAGGACTTTAAGTTCCTGAGTGTCATTGAGGCGTATAAAGGTGACACAGACCCGCGCGAGTTCGTGCGCGTGTACGAGGCCGCCATCGAAGCCGCTGGCGGAGACGACACCACGAAGGCAAAGGGACTCCCCCTCGCGCTACAAGGGGTGGCACTCTCTTGGTTCTTCACCATCGAGCCGCAGTCCATCTACGCGTGGTAGCAGATCCGCGACCGACTCTATAACAACTTCCAGGGAAACTACATCGAGCGTGTCGGTACGGACCAGCTCTTCGCAGTCAAGCAAAAATCGGAGGAGAGGCTCTGAGATTACTTCAAGCGCTTCACGAAAGTACGTTGCCAGGTTAAGGAAGTCAATGAAACAACCGTCATCAATGCAGCAATACAAAGCCTCCGCTCAGGATTGATGGCCGAATACAACGCGCGCAAACCAATCAAGACGGTTGCGAAGCTCTTTGACAAGATGGAAGAATATGCCAAAGCGGAAGAGGACGCGCGGAGGCGACACGGCGATGACTCCGACACCAATCAGGCGGAGGGCTCGGCAAAGAACGATGGCTCGCCGAAGCAGGGCTCCTCGAAAGGCAAACGCAAGCAGGAGCAATCGAAGGACGCCTCCGAGCGCAAGGACATCCATCACAAAGACTCGTCAGGCGACAGGCCGAAGCGTGACCAACGAAAATCTAGGAAACCTCGTTACGTCTTTGACATCGAGGGCGGCTCCGAAGATAACGCCGTGGCCGGGGACGGGGGCGTGGGCGGGGTCACGACGACAGAACCCGCGAAGAGTACAACGACCAGCACCACGGGCAGTGGTGCGAAGTCCACGGCCAGGGCAACCACGACACGCGTGCCTGCGCCACTATCGCAGCGCTCCGGCAGAGCATCTCCAGGGATAAAAACCCGGAGGCGCGCGCCTGTCGTGGCTCATGTCCAACACCCTCAGGACCAAGGAATACAGTCCCAGGAAGGCCCCCTGTGGATTCAGGCCCTTGTGCAGCAACCTCGAGAGGGCCTCCTGCAGTTGCAAGCCCCAGAAGGAACCCAGCGCAGGATCATAAACGTCATTTCCGGAGGCTCCTTGTTGAAGTTCGCCTCGGCGCGACAACGGAAGGCCTATGCGAGTCTGCACCACGTCGCAGCATACCCAGCGCAGGCGCCGCCGGAATGGGCACAACACGAAATCACATTCACGCCCGCTGATGCGGAAGGCGTGGAGTTCCCCCACCAAGATCCCCTGGTCGTCCGAGTCCTCGTTGCAGGATGCGAGGTCAGGCGCGTCCTGGTCGATGGAGGAAGTTCCGCGAACATCCTGTTCGCCGTGGCCTTTGACCAGATGGGGATCCCTCGGAGTCGGTTGGGCCCTTCAGGCATCCCGTTGCAAGGCTTCGGAGGGCAACCCCTGCGGGCATTGGGCCAGATATGCCTTCAAGTCTCCTTCGGCCGAAACGACAACGTGAGGAGTAAGGACACCACCTTCGACGTCGTCGACATTTCATACCCTTACAACGCCATATTGGGGCGGCCGCTCCTAAACTCTCTCGGGGCAGTTGCGCACCACGGCTTCCTATGTATGAAGCTCCCCGGACCGCGGGCCATCATCATCATCCATGGCGACCAGGACATGGCTCGGTGCATAGAGCTCGGCACCAGGGATCTGTGCCATGAGGTTCGCCAAGGCACCTAGGTCAGGTGTGCAGGTGCGGACACCCCGGGCGACCCCGGAGAGTGCCCTGCACTACCTGCGCGCGCGAGTTGTCCCAACAGCAGAGGCTCCCGCTGTGCCCCACCTCATCACCGGGTGACGACAGTGGCGGCCACTCCCGTCCTCAAGCGGTCAGTGGTCGATATCTCACTTTTTGTAACCGCTCACCCGCGCAAACGGGAATTTAATAAAGTTCACCGTTCGCACAAATTTTCTTGTTTCCCGCAAAAAGACGCGTTCGCGCGCGCACTCTCTGTGAAAAACACGGGCATGAGTATACATAAAGACACGCATTCGCGCGTGCACTCTCTGTGAAAAACACGGGCATGAGTATAAACAAAGACACGCGTTCGCGCGCGCACTCTCTGTGAAAAACACGGGTATGAGTATAAACAAAGACGCGTTGGGGGACGCCTCTGCGCGCAGTCCACGGACTCTAAATAAGATGTAGCGTTGAGGTCCGCCTCCGCACGCAACTTCACCGCCCGCAACGCGTGGAGGCCCGCCTCCGCGCGCAATCTACGGATTCTAAATAAGACGTAGCGTTGAGGTCCGCCTCCGCACGCAACTTCACCGCCCGCAACGCGCGAAGGCTCGCATCCGCGCGCAGTCCACGGACTCTAAATAGGACGTAGCGTTGAGGTCCGCCTCCGCATGCAACTTCACCGCCCGCAACGCGCGGAGGCGAGCCTCCGCGCACAGTCCACGGACTCTAAACAAGACGTAGCGTTGAGGTCCGCTCTACACGCAACTTCACCGCCTGCAACGCGCGGAGGCCCGCCTCCGCGCGCAGTCCACGTACTCTAAACAAGACGTAGCGCCGAGGTCCGCCTCCGCACGCACTCCACGGAGTATAAATAAGACGCGGATGCTGTCCCTGCGCACTCTACTGAGTATAAACAAGACACGGAGGCTCCCGCGCACGCACAGGTATTATCTATATGCGTACTCTACGGAGTATAAATGAGACGCGGTTGATTGTCCCACGCACTCTACGGAGTATAAATAAGACGCGGATGCTATCCCTGCGCACTCTACTGAGTATAAACAAGACGCGGAGGCTCCCGCGCACGCATAGGTATTATCTTTATGCGTACTCTACGGAGTATAAATGAGACGTGGTTGATTGTCCCACGCACTCTACGGAGTATAAATAAGACGTGGATGCTGTCCCTGCGCACTCTACTGAGTATAAACACGACGCGGAGGCTCCCGCGCACGTATAGGTATTATCTCTATGCGTACTCTACGGAGCATAAATGAGACGTGGTTGATTGTTCCACGCACTCTACGGAGTATAAATAAGACGTGGTTGATTGTCCCACGCACTCTACGGAGTATAAACAAGATGCGGAGACTCCCGCACACGCATAGGTATTCTTTACGCGTGCCTCCCGGAACATAAACATGCGTGGTCTAGGATTTCCACGCCATGAGTCTTGATAAGACGCACTAGAGGCTGGCCTCCACGGAGCGCTCGCGCGTCTACCTCGACTAAGGCGCCAGCTCCGCTGCCACCACTTCGAAGGGTAGGGGACAGAGCGCTCGCGCGTCTACCTCGATGAAGGCGCGAGCTCCGCTGCCACCACTTCGAAGGGTAGTGGACGGAGCGCTCGCGCGTCTACCTCGACCAAGGCGCCAGCTCCGCTGCCACCACTTCGAAGGGTGGGGGACGGAGCGCTCGCGCGTCTACCTCGACCAAGGCGCCAGCTCCGCTGCCACCACTACGAAGGGTGGGGGACGGAGCGCTCGCGCGTCTACCTCGACTAAGGCGCCGGCTCCGCTGCCACCACTTCGAAGGGAATGGAGCGCCCACGCGCCTACTTTGCCTCAGGTGCCAGCTTCGCGCCCGCATACCTGCCTTGGGTAAGGCGCCTGCTACGGTGGGCATATTGTAGCCTCGCTAACCTACCGTGAGTTCACGTAATAGTAGACGAGGATGGAAGCGTGGGCAACACCCCTTTCTTTTGTTTATATTCATCAAAAGATGTTTACAAGGGAACGTAATAAGTGTACAAGTATTCTTGGGTGCCTCAAGCCGCTATTCGGCAGGCTCCTCCTTAACCCGCGTCCGCGCCACGGCTTCACCCGAAGAAATTCGTTTGCCCAGAAGTCCAGCGATTCCTCAGCCCATCGCCAGCGCCGCAGGCATCGTCGGGTCACAAGGTCGGACACTAGCAGCCGGGCAGGTAGCTGCTCGGGACACAGGGGCATGCAAGTCAGAATATCGACGAGGCAACATGTACTTTATTAATAAGGCAAAAGGGCTTATGTTACAACGCACACCAACGCGCGGAGGCCACGCCGTCACACCTGTGGATGGGCGTCGCCCCCCGAGCTTGCGGGGCCGCCCTCTTTGCGCCGCGGGACCTCATCCAGCCACTGGCCGAGGTCACCCTCGTGATACAGGTTGTTCCGAAGCTCGACCATCGCCGCAGCTGCCCCGATGTATTCCCAGATCCTTTCGTGGAAAAACCGCACAGGGCGGCGAACGGTGCGGATGGCGCCAGACATCACTCCGGCCCCAGGCGGCATCTCCAACTGCGGATCAGCCAGCTCACTGACGTGCTGGCAGCCCCGATGTCGCAGGAGCGCATAGATGAGGCACGAGGTCACGTACGAACAATGGTTGCCGAAGGTGGCCGCGGCGTCGCGTGCAATGTCGGTTGCGTCCCCAATCCATCGGAGTGTACGTGATAGCTCCTCCGGCCCGAAGGAGTGGTCTGGCACTTCAGCGATGAGCCCTCGGAGAGTGTTCTCCAGGGCAAGCATGACATCCCACGCCGCCATCGAAGCGTCGCCCAAAGCCCGGTCCCGCTCTGCTAGAGACAAGGCAAGCTCGCCTTTCTCCTTCTCTAGTGCGGTGATTTGTTGCAGCAGGCCGTCTCGCTCCGCCGCAGCTTCCTGCCGCGCCGCTTTTGCGGCCGACTCCCGCGCTACGGCGACGATCTCCTCGGTGTGTGCTTTCATCTCCGCGCACTCCGCTTCCAAGCGGCGTACACGAGTGTCCTGGGCAGAGCGCGCCCCCGTAGCCTCCTCTTGCAGTGATGTCTGACCGGTACCTCCTCTTGCAGATGGGATCTGACACCACAAGTATGCCATCCCAGCCTACCCTCGATGGCAGATGGGGGACTTCGCCGGGACATCTCCCTAACTCCAGGCGGGGTAGCAATGACGCTGGCCCCTACGAACGGCGTCGACCCGCAGGGCCGAGGGACCTCCGGGTTGGGACCCAGCGCCAACTGTTCCTGCACCACGGCCACTGCGGTCTGAGGAGCCGGAAGGGCGCGGGACAGGGGAACTTCGGTTTACGAGGCGGAGTCCCACAAACTCCCGACGCTGTTTGCCACGGCGAACCCCTAGAAGTCCGGTGAAGGGGGGCTTGCAAACGTGGCCATTTCGCCTGGGGAGATGAGGGCCCCGCCTCGGTAACCACTGCAAAAGGGGCCTCTGCGGCGGCAACACTCACAGAAGGGGCCTCCGCAGCTACAACATCGGCAGGCGGGGATTCCGCCCTTGTAACTTCCACGGGGGCACCTCCGCCTCGGCCGCCACTATTAGCGAAGACCGCGCTCCACCTACCCCCTGGAGGGCAGCCCCGGCATGGTCGTGGCCGCAGACAAGGACTTCACCCCCAGTGCCGCCAGTCAACGCCAGCTCCGCCTCGGCGACCGTCGTGGGCGGCGAGACTTCTCTCTCCTGGTAACCCACGGCGCACTCTCTTTATTTTACAGTCCTACTGAGTTTGATCTTTATTTTATTGCTTTTGGCTACCTACTCTCTGTAGTTCCTGTTCGGTTGTCTCCCTTCTTGCAGCAAAGAGTCTTTGCAGCAACTTGTGTGTCCTTTTTGGGGTAAAAGTTTAATCGGCTGGTCTGCTCTTTGCTTCTTCGGTGCTGATTCAGTGTGTTCGGCTGCCATGGCAGTTTCTTTGTCCTTATTCGGCTGCCATGGTACCTCTTTGTGCTATTCCTCTGCCGTGGTAACTCCTTGTGTTGTTTGGTTGCCATGGTAGCTCTCCTCTGCCGTGGTAACTCCTTGTGCTGTTTGGCTGCCATGGTAGCTCTTTTGCGCTGTTCAACTGCCATGGTAGCTCTTTTGTGCTCATTTTCTCAAATTCCTTACTGCAGTCCTTTGCCTTGTCAATGAAGCCTTCTTTTCTTTTGGTCTTATTGCAGTTTCTTCTCTTTTTGGCCGAGCCCGAGTCAACTATTTTATTGGTCTGATTGCAAGCTTGAATCTTCTTCTCTGTAGCTTTTTAGCTACAGAGCTTTGAGGCTTTCTTTTCTCGGATACCTCGGGGGCATTTTTTAAAAGGCTCCATTCACCCCCCCCCCCCTCTGTCGCCTATTTCGATCCAACAGAAAGAAAGAAAAGAGGAAACCCTAGATGGTTTAAAAAAAGAGAAAAGGAAAAGAAAAAAAATAGGGAGAGAGAGAAACACATAACTTTTGCATACGACCTCCGATCGGAGCGTTTCTTGATCCGTCGGAAAGGAAACGAGCAGATACAATGAAAAAAGATTTGCACACATGCCAGGGAATCCGGGGATTTTATCTACACGTACGGACCCGGGCACACGCGTGGAAACTTCGACTAAAAAACGTCATTTAGGGCCACAAAACGGGCCCGCAAGTCCGAAAAATTCAAATTTCTCAGAATTCGCTCAAAATTGACTGAACCTTTCTACACGTGATTCTTCCCTATGAAGATGGCATCCTTTTTCGAGCTTCCGAACTCCGTGTGCAACATCATCTAGTTTTCTTTCCGCACGGTGTATTCGTTTGTGTTCTAGGCTCGCATCTCTAGTATGGTCTAACCTAGGACCAGCACTAACCGATGTTGAATAATTTTTCAGCTTGCATTTTCTGAATTGATAATTGCTACTCCCTGCTACCACACTTAGCCTTTCCAGCTACACCTTTTCTACACCGTACAGGCTGAGCTTCACCTGGCAATCACTCCATCCAATCTTCAGAGATAAATTGGCACTGCTGGTTGCCGATCGCTCCTGTGTGCTTGGTAAGAATTGGTAAGAATTTGATAGAAGGTTTGAGTGCGAGAGACTTTTGAACCACCATCTCCTAGTACTTGTTAGGGGCATATTCTTGTGTTTTGCTAACCATGGCAGGTTCTGCAGAGCTTTCAGATGGGGATACATCTCATACTCCCTGTACAAAGCTAATCGTACAATATTTTCAGCGCCTCATGAACCTTCGTAGGAGGGCCTTGAGGAGGATGTCAAGGTCACGAATGAGCGACTTGCTCAACTTAAGGGCACCCAGATTGAGACAAACATCACGCTCGCCACGATGGAAAGAGCTCAAAGCGTCACTAATGCTTCTCTTGTAGGCATTACGGCGCGCCTTGAGGAGATTGCCCAAGCATCCTCTGCGGTTCACCCTACTGCACTGGTAGAGGGACAAGATGAATTTGACTATGTGGGCGATACTGAGGCCGATGACATGGGTAACCACAACAATGAACGAGCTCATCAACAATTGCGTGTTAACCAACAAGGTATGCGATGAGAACCCCCACGACGTGAGGTATGTGACCACGATGATTCTTTTGCTAAGGTTAAATTCACTATGCCCTCTTTTAATGGTAAATATGATCCTGATGGTTATCTTAATTGGGAACTAGCTGTTGATCAAAATTTTGTTTGCCATGACTTTCCTGAGAATAGACGAGTTAGGGCTGCTACTAATGAATTTACCGACTTTGCTTCTATTTGGTGGAAAGAACATTGTCGTCAACACCCCAATAACATACCTAACATTTGGGAAGCTTTAAAATTGCTTGTGCGCCATCGTTTTGATCCCTCATATTATGGCAGAAACCACCTTGTCAATCTCCTCATGTGAGAATATAATGGACAAATGCTGCAAGTCAGTATTTGGAGAAAGAAGATTGGGGAACTCAGAATACATATAAGGGTGCATGATGGTTTGTGAAAACACGCCCATCTGAAAGAGTTAGCTGGGTGATTGTATTATGCCGAAATCTGTCAGATGCGACCGCATGAAAGAACTTGGTGTTTTCATCCCATCCCTAAATTTCATCCATGTACTACACCGCATGAAAGAACTTGGTGTTTTCATCCCTAAATTTCACCCATCTAGTAGTATAGTGTTGTCTCCAATAGGTTTGCTTGAGCCGAAGTACAAGAAGAACATGTCTGTTGATTGTCCCACGAAAATTCCATTCAGGCCTGGATAGATTTCGGAATTCCTCAATAGCATCAAAGAATGCAACAACCTGATTACATTGAGCAATGGACATGGAGAGATGAGAAGTGTGATTACTCCAATTCTTCAAACAGCAGTGAAGAAATTTGAATTTAGCCAATACGCGAGAAGCAGTATTAGTCTACGAAAAAGGGTGGTTCCAAGCAAATTGAACCACCTCCTGGAAACCTAGAAGCTCCATCCAGAAATTCTCAAAACAGAAAATCTAAGCTTTTGGAATGCTAGTTTGAATGGTCACCATGCAAGGAATATGATATGAAATGTAACATACTAGAGGTTTAACAAGAGTATTAGGATAGGCCGAGATCCAACTTGATGAGGTGAAGAACCAATCTAGTTGCTCAAGGAGAAGGCTAATTGATGCGGATATGCACATGCTTATCACTTTTCAGTCAAGTACATTATTTCACTGGAAAGAAGTATTGAGCCGCATTAAATATTGTCAGGTGAATTTGTTTCTTAATGAATTTCCTTCTATTCGTGGGAACGATATACTACCTTATGCCAAATTCTTGTTTATTATTAGGTTTGAATATCATGATGATTCCGGTGCCAAAGCAATGGAGAAAGCCAAGCAGCCCATGCAGCTGATCAAGGAGGAAAGAAGCCCATGCAGTGGGAGAGCAAAAGGGGAGAAGCCCAAGGACTTAAACTACAAGTTTTGGATAAGATTTTCAAGCCAAATTCGGACTTCCCACGTGCTCAACCCAATTCAAACTTGGATTACTCAGGATTCAATTCGGATTCGGTTCGGGACAGCCTGACAGGTAGTTACTAAAAAGGCCATAACTTTCACAAACGAAGTCCGATTTAGGTGTTCTTGTACTCGTTGGAAAGATAATTTCAAGGGCTATGCAATGGATCTGCTCCCACCTTCAAATTCGTCACGGATAAAAAGTTATGACCGAAACAATATGATAGGTGAAAAATATAGTTTTCTTTTTGTGAGAGTTTGTATCTAAAACCATATAGGGTTGAGTTGTAATTGGTTTGGGGACCATATGGACGTCCCAAGGGGCTATATAAGCCTTGTATTGGCAGCCTTTAGGGCTGAGACCACGTTTGAGAAAAATCAATCTACTAAAGTTTGTTCGAGTTTAGCATTGCTGCCGAAGTTCCATATGGAATTAGGAGTATCATCTTCAATCAAGATCGTTCAGCCTTTCCGCTGGGAATTGGGTGCATGATAGATCTTCGCTTGGTGGTCGGTGAAATTAACACGAGTGTGTTTTGGCGGATTAAAGAGTATTCGTCCCTTGCATTGGCATTGGAGGATCATTACGATTCATCAAGACTCCCGTGAGTATCCATCCTACGTCGAGAAGATCGGGCGACCCCGTATCACTAATCTACCTGTTACTCCAAGTGTAAGCTCATCCTTTAATTGGGAGTTCCATAAGTCCAAGGCAACTGATAACCTCATTGAAGATGAAAATATCATTGAAATTGCCCTTGGCCTATTTTGATTTTCTACTAACCTATAGAAATTAAAATCTCCTAGGAATAACCAATGCGTACCATTTGGAATGTGCAAGCCATGCAGTCAATTAATAAACTCATCATGAAGAGGACCTTGACAAGGTCCATAAACAGAAGTCAAGCACTATTGCTCAGAAGAATGAATTGAGGTGAACTGAAGTGACAGAGCATATGAAAAGTTGTGAAGGAGAGTGCTTGTAAAAACTGAACTATTCCATACCACAAGTAGCCTCCTGAAGCACCAAGGGCCGGGGAGAAAGCAAAGCGGTCAAATCTTCGTGGGGCAAACTTACGAAGTCTCTTGAATGCAGATAATTGTACAGCCTCTTCAATCTTTTCTCTAAGAGCAAGCAACTTGTCATTAGAGTTCATCCCTCTAATATTCCAACACAAAACATTCTAGTTTCTAGGAGAATTCATTAATAAATGAACAAAAAGCCAACTAGAGAAAGACTAGATCCAAAGGATCAGTCTAGTTCATACAATCCAACCCAAAAGGACTCATATTAAAGTAGATGCGTCGAAAAGCTACTAACTTAACAGACATGAAGTTGGAGTGGTTACAAAGACCAACAAAAAACATTGTCTGACAATGAAAAGGAAAGCAAAAGATAGCAGGCCTAGCAAAACAAGTAGCCTTATAGCACAACATTTCATTCGTTGTGATCATTGTCATTACCCATGTGTTGCACAGGGACTTCACCCTGAAGCTTGCTCTTTGTCACCTCTGTAGGGGTGACTCCACACCAGTGCGTTGATATGACAATGATGAGGATGACTTGAGAAGGCATCATGTGTTGATCGTCATCAAGCCAAGCAACAAATATCAAGTGTTGATCAAGTCAGGATGAATTATGGCATCATGTTTTGATGGTTATCAAGTCAAGATCCCGATGTGGTGGTGGATAGCATCATGTGTTGATGCACAACAAGGCAAGAACTTGGACTTGGAGACGAGATGTTCGTCATCAAGCTCCAAGTAGATATGCAAGGCAAAGGTATAACTAGCATAGGCTAAGTATTAGATCCGGATTTAGCCAATCTAGAATCCTTTGTGAACACCACTGTATTATTTCTTGGATCAGTAGATAGAGCTCACAGATACATCACTGAACTATTTCATTCAGAATGTAAACCGTACCATACAATAATATTAAAATATCATATTTCAAATATACTGCATCGCGTCAAGTTTACAATAGAGCCGACTAGGCCAAATGATACATTATATAAAATACGGAAGCATAGCGGAAGAAAAAGAGAAAGGCACATCTCGCCATAAGCAAGCAACTAGGGAAGGTTTGTCGGCATCTGATATTAACCAGAAGCTTGGATAATATTGGTGCACATGAATACTAACTTTGTTAGCCAGCCTAGGGTGAGACCAAGACTATTAGGGACTAATCTACTCCTCTCCCTATTCTTCACCATCATTTCCTGGAATATTGTACTTCCTGTAGTGCCCTTGGTCCACAAGCTCTAAGGAATTTTGTGAGTGAGGGTGAGCACAAGCAATAGTGCTCCATGAGTCAACATACAGAAGGTAATATTCATACATGCAAATCTTAACAAGGATGGCTCGGGTTTCTTTTATTTGCTAAAGGTAACATTTGTAAATTACTGATAATTAGAAAGTTAAGGCATTTTAACCAAGCTATAGTTTACTGAAGAGAGTGAAAATGTGCAATATTAATAATAGTGCAGGTTCCATCCACCATATGCTAGTTTTTTATTACTTGGGTTACATCCACCCAACTATCAGCACTGGGTTACATCCACCCAAGGGAAACTAAATTCAGGGTTACATCCACCTGACAAGTTTTTATTTCATCCACAAAGGTTTTTGAAATATAATTTAACTCGAGTAAGTTCCCATATCCACCTTTGACCGTGGGAACAGCTTTTGAACAATTTATACTCTGCAAAGACTGTACACTTTACCCATAAGAGGTAATCAACTTGTTAAGTTTCACACATTTCCTTAGATATGTGAATAAAAAAGATCACCACAATGACCTTACAATGCATCACCCAGTGTAAATTACACCCGCTAAGGTTTTGGTGGTTATATCCACCACACCAAGACCCCCTCTTGCATCACATGGTGGCTTACACCAGTGACATGCCCATGTCCATGATGACTTAAAACCAGTGATATGACATGTGGATCACTCCAATAGTGCAACCCGCATTGTTGGATACAAATTATTTACCCAGGTCATACCCGTTATAGACTTGTGGTTGTCTATTTTACATTGAGAGGTCATCATAGGATTAAGTTCTTAAAGTTATCTAGACGGTACATACCACATACCATCATTTCTCATGCTACATCAACACCAACTATCATACCATTTGTCCAGATATGGTAATAGCAATTTTAGGGTTTTGAGAAGCACAAAACTAAGTTATCTCAAATACACTAGTCCTTTCCCTCCAATAACTACCCAAAATAAGTTTCATGATTAAAAGATAATGATAGGGCAATTTAATTCCCTAGTGACAAGCCCTCTCACATCGGTCTAACCAAACATGTGTTGGTGATCTGACCGGTGGATCAATTCAACCGGCTGTATAACCGGTACCTTTTTTCCTAAAGAGCATGTTTTTTGTGCATTTCTGAGGTTTTAGCTGAGCAATCCGACCGGCATTATTTGAATGGTCTGACCGGACTTGGTGGTTTCACTAAACCTTGAGTGGGTGGTATGATCGGCCTAGTCTATAATGGCTAGTTTTCTAGCTTTTATAGTAGGGGGCATCCGACCGGCCATGTGTTGGCAATCAGATCAATCTAGGCTGTTTTGTTGGAGTCTTGTTCCAAGGCTAGTTTTGTGTGGGGGGCTACAAATACCTAACTTGGTCAGTTGCGAGCAAGGCTGATACATCATAATTCATTTTCTTGAGTTAATATGTATGAGCTTCTCCTCTCAATTATGCATATGTTGCACCTTGTGAGTAAAGAGATAACACTCTAGTTGCATAGGTTTCTGGAGGTGGATTGAGAATCCATTTATACATGCGCTGTACTTGGTGAGAGTCAAGCAAGGTGTTTGACTTATTACTCCTAGAGGTTACTGACTACTAAACGACGTGACTCCTAAACGATGTTAAGGTGTCGTGGTCCGGTGATCTTCTTAAAAAGATTGTGAGAAGATCCGACGTGTTATAAAGGATGAAACTCACCTACCTAGAGTGGAGAAGAGCTACCACTAGTAGATTTAAGATAATTGGTTTAATTCGTAGAACCGGTCTAATTCATTTAAGCTCATCTCAATGTGGATTAGGGAAAATCCATAAGTTTTTGAACACCATAGTAGAACATCATACGTTAATTGTGGTTTGGTTCCTTGTAGTCATTTGCATTTCTAAATTAAATTGATTGTTTATCATCATAGAAGTACAAATCTTGACCTAGGTATAACTTGTTGGTGCACTTAGTGAAACTAGATGATTTAGGCCTTAATTGAGTAAAACCAACTTGATTTTAGCCACAGATAATTTTAAAAACGCCTAGTTATCCCTCTCTAGTCTATCTTCTCGACCTTACAAGTACGCACTAGAGAGGATGGAGAAAACCAAAACGATTAAAGAAAAATAAAAAACACAATATCTATGGACAATGCAAAAGAATTAGAAAAAAAGTAAAAATGGTTGAAAAAACCAAAATAAAAAACCCGCCATGTTTTAAGTGCTTTAGAAGCCGAAGCTACTTGAAACAGCACGGCAATCTTCTTCCCCGCTCTTCTTTAAGGAAGTGTTTGGTTTGAGGGATGAGGTAGGATGGAATGTGATGGTTCGTTTGACAAAGCCTATCTATGTGTTTGGTTTAAAGGATGGGGTGGGATGGAATGGTCCAAAGTGGGATGAGCATGTGCAAATTTAGAGAATATTCTTCTTAGATGCTTTACCATGTGGTTTCACCTTTTTTGTAGAATCATCTCATCCTATTCCATTCCATCCCATCCCATTCCACTTTCATCACTCCAACCAAACATATCCTAATTCCCCCTAAAGTCATCTCCGGTCCTATGTGGCACGCTATAGAATCCGCTGGCTAGAAGCATTGGTAGTGCCCTCATAGGTCTTGACAAAGGATCTGCTTCTACGTGAATGGAGATTCTTTACTTTATTATACTAATCATATGATTTTTCTGTGTTACCGGCAAGCCAATCAATGGAATGGATTTCAAAATCAATGCTACAGTGAACATGCAGATATCGGGTCGCGTGCAAGGCCCAGGTTTTCAAACAAAACTTCCTCCCGCCCAAGGCCAATAGACCTGATTACTGTTCGAAGAGTAACCCTAATGATCTCATGGGCTTCCATGACACTGCACAGATCTCAAGAACATTATTGGTGGATTCTTTTAGTCTATGTGGTGCTCAATTTGACGATAGCTTATATTTTTTTTACTATAGCTAATTTATTTTTTGCTATAGCTGATGGTAGCTTAATTAGTATAATTAAATTTTAAAAAATTAAAAATAGAAAAATATGTTAGCCCATCAATGAATATGCGAAAGAAAACAGAAAAAAGGCAAAAAATAGCCAAAATGTCAAAAAAAGATGAATTTAAGAAATAGTGAATTAAAAGTCCTTTTCTAACTTTTGGTTTTTTAGGCTTTTTTGTCTTTTCTTTTTTCCCGTATCGCTTAGCATTGTCTACATTGGGCTAACATGTTTTTTCCATTTTAATTTTTTTAAATTTAATTATACAAAATAAACCACTACCAGTTACAGTAAAAAATAAGTTAGCTATAATGAAAAAAACCATAAACCCTATAGCTTATACCTTTTAACTTAAAATTTTGAATTCTAATTGTTCGCAAGAGAGGACGAAGAAAGTTACTCGCGTGCGATTTTGACCGATATAGGTAAAATCAAAACAGTATTTACTATAAATTGACTTATAAACCCTAACTTAAAAAGACATCATTTAAAAGCAAGTTTCTGACTAAGTTATAAACTCAAAAGAATCCACCTATGTCAATCCGACGACAGAGCAATACAGTGCAGCTGCACCTAGGTTCAAAAAAGTTGTTCTCTTTTTTCTTTAATAATGCATTCCAAGCAACCGAACAAGGACCTCTACTTAGACCGCCAAAAGTTGAACATGCAGTTTTGCCAGCAGAAACTTTGTTACTTTGTATATGCTCGATTCCTAATAAAAAGAACGCCTCCGATCTCTAGCTTCTAGTCTGTGTCACCAGTATCTTTGGTGGTCTACCAGCCTTTTTCTTAGGACCCCAATATTTCTCAGGATTAGGTACAAATCTTGGGCTCTTCCGTGCTACTAAAACCCCAGGTACTTGGGAAAATTTTGCCTGGCAGTTGTTCAATGAGAAAAAAGGACAAAAGTTAGATATGGAAGAAATATTCAATGAATTAAGCAATGAAAGTATAAAACTAAACGGAATAACAGACTTTTGAAGTATGAGAATTAAAAAAATATAATTCTTCGTTTGATATAAGTTATATTCCTCTCTAAGAATATGCTCTGAATAATTATTTAAATTAAAAATACATTCTTGGCAAACAGAGAATACATAGTTCAGTAACATGTGCACAAATATATCTACCTAGAGTCAAGGCAAGATAAATGCAACAGTTGGTACGCTTGCATTTCGCAAGATAAATGCAACAGTTGGTACGCTTGCATTTCAACGCACACCAGGCCAATGTTAGGTGTACTTTTTACAACAATTTGAGGTGTTGGCAGCAGGTTTGGAGGACTTCAGATGATTTTCTAGGGGTTGATCTAATTATACAGTGACATTTACTTCGCATCCAACAAACAGGAAAAACCAGCAAAATTGAACAGTTTCTACCAGGAGAGAGCTAGCATTAGTAAAAATTGAACAGTTTTAGCTCCTTTTCTCAGTTTAAATTCCTGCAGCTGTGTTTGACTAGTGCTAGTCTGGCTCACCTCTGTTACTGGCTTAAAACATCATCAGGCTACCTGGTGGGAACTCGCCAAGAACAAGAAAAAGATACATGAAACCAAACATCAATAGTACAAGAAATGGTTTGTTTTGCTTTGAACCAAGGTTATTAAGGCGGTAAGGCGAGGTAAGGCGACTCAACTCCCTCACACCTTTTAAGCGGTAAGGCGTGAGGCGAGACGACGCCTTATAAACATCATAAGGCGAAGAAAACGGTGTTCTGAGGACTAAATTAGAAGAAATCTGAAGAGTTGAAGGACCTAAAAGGACTTAATTGTAATTTCGTAAATCGCTAGGGACTCAAATGTAAACTAACCTAACCTAATAACCCTCACCCCAGCCGCCGCCTCCTCGCTCCTCCCGCATTCCAAACCCTAATACCCCTCACCCCAGCGGCCGCCTCCTCGCTCCTCCCTCACTCCCGGCTGCCGCCGCCTCCCTCCTCCCTCACTCCCGGCCGCCGCCTCCCTCCTTCTTGTAATGTTGCGGGCGGTCAGATCCGGCAAGGTGGATGGTGAACGGCGGCGTCGGCGGCTCGACGGCGCCCTGGAGGCGGAGGCTGCTCGTCGGCGGCCTGTGGGCCAAGGCGGCGCGAGGACATGAGGTAAACCTAGCCCACCTCTTCCGCCGCCTTCTTTCTGCCTTCACTTAGACCTAAGGCGGACAAACGGCAAGGCGGGGGCGACGCCTTGACCCCCCGAGCCGCCTTACCGCTTAGGCGACGCCTAAGCGACGCCTTAATAAGCATGCTTTGAACACTGTCTTTCAGACAATATATTAAATGGGCAGGAAACGGGGAAAGCACTGTGAGGAGAAGAAAAGCTCTTTCAGGGTATTTTACCAAGTCACTCAAGGTAAGCTTCACATAGTTTTGTCAGATTAATACACAAGAAGAAATACACACAAGCTTATGCAGGCAACAATATAAACTAAAAGCTCAAGCTTCAAATAAATGATTTGCAAGCATATCCATCTTCAGTTTTGCATAGTAACTTTTTCTACACAAACATTTTTCAGAGAAAAGATACAAAACTGTGATTTATAAACTATACCTGCAATTTAGGCTCTTGGGAAAGTATCATGTTACCTGGATAATTTCCAGGTCGATTTTTTACAGGGTGAAGCTTGACCTGCAGACATGAATCCACCAATAGATCAGTCAATTGTGGCTGATTAACCGAGGAAAATTAAAGATTCATATCCTACCCAACATCGCATAATGTCCCAAATTACAGACATTGGGGCATCTGTTTTAAGAGCTAGTGGATCCACATGGCTGCCGGATATTTGATAGCCAGCATTTCTGATAGCAGAATGAAACATAACCATGGTTGGATTGGTGCACTTCAATGTCGCACATAAATTGTGAAGGCTGACGAATAAAGGTGCATTGGCCAATTCCTGCACAAGAAAATGCCATGTGTGATTTATGGATCCAATATAAATGTCAAAATGGTAACAAGTACATCTGGTTCTGTACTCAGTTTAAAGATTCTTTGTTTTAATGCCTGCAATTAAACATCAAGCCTTTTGTTTTGGCAAAACATGTGGTCTACAAACTATGGACTATGGAGTACGGCCTCCCAAGAAGAGCTCACCTACATGGTCAGGCAATACTTGGCAGAGTACAATGAAGCATTCCACGTTGAGAAAGAAAAGAAAGCAAGGTAGTGTACCAAGATGGGAGACCAGCTGCTGAGAGTAAAGATTGACGCATCTTTCCTTCCGGATACACATCAGAACTAATGGGTCATTATCAGGCATGGCAGTGGTGTCGTGCAAGCTGCAGGTGCTGAGTGTGCGGCGCCTAATGGACATTCAGAATGCATTGCAGGCAGAAGCGATGGCCTTTTGCAGGCTTTGTCGCTGGCTTTTGACCTGGGAATGGGTAACATCTTCCTCGAATCAGATGCAAGCAATCTGGTAGCAGCATTGCGATTGGAGTATGATAAAGCAAGGCTTCAATAATGTTCAAAGAAGCAAGGATAATGCTTGTCAGCAGTTTCAACTCTTTTTCATGCAGGTTTCTGCTTTAAAGTTTGTAATAATGTAGCGCATGCACTTGCAAAGTTTGGGTAGGTGTGTATCTCCTCCAGTCACCATGTCGGTAGACTGGAATGCCTCCTGATACTGAACTAGTAACCAGCGATTTTATTGGCCTTTCAATTTAATGGAAAATTCATTTACCGTCCAAAAAATCAGGCATTTGTTAGTTGTATTCTTTCTGAGTTCTTTTATTCTCATAATTTGCATAGGACTGCATATAACTTTCATCAGAATGCACACCCATCTAGTTTATTTGAGTTGAATTATGAAATTATAGCTGACCGTTGCAGACTACATTTTCAATACAAGATTAGAACAAGGTCTTTTAAAGATTAAGGAAGAATATCATTAAATGTAATCCATAAATATTTAATTAGTATTAATTAAATTAGGATAGCCAAAAAAATTGAAAAGAAAAGTGTGTACTTTGCATGTTGGTAGTTTCAGTTTAATTTGGTTTAAGCAGAATCAACAAAAGCAGGAAATGTTGCAAATATACACTAGTTGATTGTTAACTCTCCCAAGCACATAAGCAGTATCAACAAAAGCACGAAATATTGCAACTACACATCAACAAAGAAGAGAAAATGAAGTGTAGGCCTAGACCTAAAAGACCCCAAATTAAGGACCACGAAACCAGTATGTTAGATTATTGTTAGAGAAACTATTCCAGAACCAACCCTTGAATTGGCACCAGTATCAGTTTCCAACCAGTTCCTTGTGCTTCCGAACTTGGTAGGATTTTTCCTCCCAACACCGAAGTCCAACTCATCCAAAAACAAGAGAATTTTTTGTTAAACCAGCCATCAAGAAGGTAAACTATGAGTTTTTTTCTGTTTACCTACAATATTATGAAACAATGTGTTTCTCTAAAAGAGTAATGTGAAAACTAACTAACAATTACAAACTTTGATCAGCCAAACAATGGCACTAACTCCTGATGACTTTCTCTTAGATAGATATGAGGTACATGAAAAAAAAACTTGAGTCTGGCTTAACCACACCTAGTAATTTTCTCATTCCTTTCATCATTGCATTGTGTACAACCAAAGTACTTGCAGACACAGAGATATATTCTCCATCAATAAGACATGTACTAGACTGATACATACTAAATAGTACCCTTGCCATCCAGCTTATATAAAATACACTCTCTCTAGCATATAATCAAGAGTCAAGATAAGCATGACCAAAAGAGAAGTAAAAAATATGGTATTACCTCTGATACTGACGTTAGTATAGCTGAAATTTTTGCATAAGCTGGATATGCACCACTCATAGCTCGGATATTTGACAAGATAGAAGTAGCCCATTCCTTGTCATGTATTGGATCACTCCATATAGGTCCTCCCATAGCAAATTTATGGCCACATTCAGAACACTCTTGAGGCACAGTAGGGCAAAAATTTGGTAGAGCAATATTCCTCTCATCCTGGATCAGAGGATCATATCCATAAGCACACCATGTAAGACAACGAAACAGTACAAGTAAGACTACCTTTGAGTTAATTCTTCCAACATTCTGTAGGTGAAATGAATTGCATCCAACACATTGGTAGACATGTGCCAATTTGAGAGGTGACCTTTTCACTGTGCTAGCCGAGCTGCATTCGAAAGAGGCATATCGGTAAGATATATTGTGGAACATCAAATGATCATCATATCACAGATATCATATTCACCCTACAGACAATAATGAGTCAAGGAAAGGTAGAGGTAGGGGACAACGTGAAAATTTGCACAAAAACCCTAATGTAGAAATCCATGTGCACTGATATTATAGGAACTATATAGCGCTTGTGGCGGATCGCATGTGACTGCAAGACAAACAAGGAAAATAAAAGGATGGATCATTATAATGACAATAAGAGAAAACAAGAGAAGAGACTAACTCAAGTCTTACCTCAATGCAGGCAAGAAGAATCCTCAGGGCCATCTCATGGCAGTGTTTACCTCTTACTGGATAAGAACCATATCTGCAGGTACAGACTACTGGCATAGTAAGAACTAAATGATGTAGTCATGCAGCTAGTAATTGATATTAAAGCATAAAACTGACTTGGAAAAACAAACTTCTGCATTGCCCCCAGCAAGCACTGCCATATCTGTAGCTGAGCACATCAAGATACCACCATCTGCAACACATTGAACTGCTGAATCAAGGAATGCAGCTGGTGATCCATAAGGATCAAGGTCAACCTGATTCAACAAGTACATAGGACATTAATATGGAATGAAATGGATGCATCTTTTCTTTAACTTCAGGAAAATTGGGCCATGTGCAGATGACAATATTGAAGAGGATATTACATGATTTTAATAATTTACTATAATCAAGTCCCTTGGTTAATAAATATATCACCCTGGCATCTGTGCAATCAAATTCCCTAACTTTAACCATTGATATATACAGAAATATCTAGATTAGTCACCTGAAAATGATATTAGTAGATTTACCATCAAAATTACTTTCATAATGTTGTGCTTTCATAATTCTTTGCTAATATGTTACTAACTTACTGTAAAACAAAATGGTCAAAGTAATATATTGGAGACCGCACAATATCCAAAATAACATATTTTATATTTACAAACAGAGGGAGTAGCCATATTACAATGACAATGTAAGTGCACTATGCCACTCTTTCCTATATATAAGCAAGGTAAATTAAAAATTCTTAGGATGGTTGCCCCAAAGTTTGATTTCTAAGCAAGACACATAGCACTGCCAGTATCCATAGATGCAGACTGCAAGTGTCAAAAAAAAATCATACAAGTAATCATATGGATCTATGTTTTCCGGGTTCTTAATTTTGTAGGACCTTAGCAATGTGGCATCATGTTTATATATCAAAATCTTGAGCAACATTGTGGAGACATTGAATTCTGAATTTTCCCTGCTTTTCTGTAGAAAACAATTTTCCGTCTGCTTTATTTGATTTTCTAGTCTGCGGAAAAGCATAGTTGCAAGCAGATTTTTCTCTATCAGTAGAAGTTTCAGTACTGTTCTTCCTAATTATCAGATATGGAAACAAGATATTAACAAACACGGTAAATAACATAGCGATTTCTCCATAACTATCAACAACACCATGCCTAACTGCCACTCAATTTTCCTAGGCAATAAAACAGATACATAACCAACAATTAGAGAAAGTAAGTACATGTGAAAGTAATAAAGCCATACCACATCAAATTCTTTTGGATGGGTGAGCATGTAAACACGAGCATCAGCAAGATGTGGTACCACCTTCGAAGATGCAAGACTGCCATTGCGGTGGATATTTTTCTTACAGGCTTCTATAGCTACTGCAGTTAACAAAAAAATGTTTAAGAGTCACCAAACAAAACATAGGTTATTTTAGGAGCGGATAATATTATGAAAACCCATCTGCAACATTGACACAGAAATATAGTAACATACCTTCATTATTGTCAACAGCTATGACTTCCCCAATTCCATCTACCTCAAGAGCATACCGAATGGCTCTTAATCCTGATGCAGCCAAAGCCTACAAAATCATGACAAGAAGAATATGAAATGAAACGATCAGGATTGTATATAAAAGCACTACTTAGTCTATTACGCTATTTACTCAAAGTTCTAAGATGGTTAGTAGTAAAATCTCCGCAAGGAACTAATCTCCATACAAAATGTAAAAATAAAAGAACTTCGGACCAAATATGGTGCCCTCTATGTATCATAACATATCACAACTTTGTTGCCTTACCATCATTATATCTCAGTTTGACAAATATACAGAATCACATTAACTACAGGAAAGTGGTATGGGGGTTTATATCAGCAAAAGAATTCAGAGATGCACCTCAAGAACTTTTGGTGCTTTAGACCTCGTTTCTTTTTTCAATAATGTGCCTTCAGATCCTCCTATCACAGGGTCTGATTCATTGGCAAGCTGTTCTGCCGCTATTTCAGTATGTCTGCCTGGTTCATCGTAGAAACCGCTCAACCATACTGGAATAGCAATTAAAAAAAGATGTGTTTGTATGCTAGTAGAGTGCATGTTTTGTTGAAAGTAAATACCTTTTCTTAATCGGATATCATGCTCTTCACATCTTTTTGAAATAAATGATCTCAAAACAGCAATAGAAATATCTCTGTTGTTAACCTGGCAAAAATAACAGCTTAACAACCAACACTTTTGTTGAAAGCCATCTTCGAACTAAGACAGTAGACAGTTACAGCACTCGGGCGTCTAATAGTGTAGGTGATAGATCAAGAAAATCGTATTGTGGGGGGGGGGGGGGGGGGGGGGGGGGGGACCCTGGGACTACGAAAATGAAATGTCTCTATTTTTTTCACAACTGGTGCCTACACCAAAGACGAATGTCGGGTCACATTACATATAACAGTACCATCTTGAATATATCATGAAATGCTTACTGCTTCAAAGATAATGACATTGGTCTGCGATTCCTGCAATCCTAACGAAATGGGATGTTCTAACCAACCTAAATCGTCAAATAGACCTTCCGGTTTACTCCAGGAATGGAACCAGAATAGGACCACTTTTCATGCCCCCATCAGGTGAAACTGCAATTCCATCAGCCCGCCATAACATCAGATCTACAGCACACAGAAACGAGAAGCAAGGAGGCGGAACCTGGGCCTTGTTGTAGAAGACCGAGTTGGACTCGTCCGCGAAGATCTCCGCCCGCCCTTCCATGATGGTGGCAGGGCACCCGCCGCCCCCGGATTGCTCCGGCGGCTCCGGCCAGGACGAGGTGGCGGCGGAGGAGAAGCAGGAGGCGAGCCGGAGGCGGAGGATGGGATTCGTCGAAGAGTTCACACGCGGGTTGAGAAACCGCGAGAAACCAAACGCTGGGGTCATCGATTGGTGGCAGAGGATGGCGAGCCGTCCACGAACTGGCAGATGGTGGTGGTCTAGGCTTTAGCCCTATTCTTTTTCAACTTACAACTTGTGCTTTTGATTTTTACAATAACTAATTTTTAAACAAAATATCTTTTTAAAATAGAGTTTACTAGTTAATTATATTATATTATATACTATACCGACTTTATTTATATCGATAAAAATAACACTTGAGTTTCTGTTACTCTATAATCTCTCGCACAAACAGCCCAAAAGCTACAAGTCACAGCCAAAAATCATAAACCTTAATTAAAAAGAACAGACCCTTTAGCTCTCAGGATTGGGAGCACAATCTTTTCGCATTTGTATCCCGCCTTCGATCAGGAAAAGGGTGGAGAGCAGTAGAGCACAGCTCCTCAGCGTTCGGAAATTTGAATACAGAAATACAAAATTTCAGAATCAGATATAACAATAGAAACTAAAGTACCATATAGACCTAGCCAAATGGACCCGATTAGGCTCGGCATGGATGGTCCAAATAAGTTACTGTAACGTACGGTGTTAGCCCACGTGCCTACCCTCCAACCTAAGCATGGCACAGAGAGGGGTCAGGTCATGTCGGGCCGACCTGGACACGCTTAGCCCAATGGGAAACTGATGGCCACTGAACATGGTGCCCCGATTCGGTGCTTCCCTGGTGTTGCCCGGCCTGCAACCGTCGCCCGCAGCCACCATTGTTATCTATGCGAGAGGAAAAGGCTAAAGACAGTAGTTAGTGGGGAGGAAGGCTAACGAGAGGGAGATTTGGAGAGAAGAGGTGGCAACCGGTGTGGATGGGGATGAAGGAGGTAGTGTGGACAAGGACAGAAGAGGTGGCGGGGACCGGGAGGGAGGAGAGGAGGTTAGTAGGGGGTGGGGCTATGAGGGAGAAGGCATGCGGTAGTGCAACAATGGCAGGGGTGTAGGGGCCAGCGGGGCAGGGGCCAAGGGAAGGGGGAACTGGGCAAGGACCAAGGGGGCCACTAGTAGTAAGTTTATCATCGGTCGCAAGTAAGTGTACCGTCAATCGCAAGTAATTTTACTACTAGTCACAAGTAATTTTACTACGAAGTCATCCGTCCATGCTTAGAAGAGTACAGTAACCCTAACATAAGTAATTTTACTGGCATCCGTCTACGTTCAGAAGAGTGCAATAATCCTAACACATGTAATTTTACCACACTACACATGAGAGTTATTGTATTCTTCTTAGCAGACTTGACCTCTTAAGAGAGTTAATGGGTAAATGGTGTATTGTGTTGTGCTAGGCTGGGCCATGCATACCACGTCGGGCCAACCCAAGCACAACACGCACGATCAGGCTAGGCCAGCATGGCCCGTTTATCATCCATGACTCCCAACAAGTAGCAAAACATATTTGCAGACTTTTGAAATCATGATACAAGGAATCGGTACATAGACTTAATGCGTTTACAAAACACATTCGTAAACCAAAGTCACATGCTACAAGGATTGTATATGAGTTTCAACTATTTGCAAATATAAACCTCATACCATAAGGAGTAGGAAACATGGACTTCAAATACTTGCAAAACACATTCACAATGTATAGTCCATGTTACAAGGATTTCACATATGAGCTTCAACTATTTACAACATATATTTGCAAATATAAATATCATGCTAAAGAGAGCTATAACAAGTGAGATTGAGCTATAAACACATAATGAGAACCAAACTATTAGATATGACCTCTCTTAATAGTATGGTAACCTATACTAGCAACTCGGTCTTCCAACCAAACATTGATGTGACCACGCCACAAACACATACGACAATAGCGCCCAATATCAAGATTGAACTAAAGATGAATTCGTTTCTTCAGCCTCAACATATTTTAAATGAGAACATGATGCTACCTAATGATGAAAATATATATCTTTACAGAACCACATCACTTTTACACCAATTCAAACAAGAATTCAAGATGGACACGTTTTGGAATCCAATTCGGCCTCCAGATCAATTCGGATTCAGCCTGACAGGCTCAACTTCAAATGTGCATAACTTTCACATATGAAGTCCGTTTGAAGTCCACGAGTACTTGTTGGAAAGATTTTTCTCATCCTCTTTCCAATGGATCTGGTATCACCTCTAGATTCCTTCTGTGCGCACCGCCATCATCAAAAGTGTCCGTGTTGGGCACGTATTGGAATCTGATTCGGACTGTTGCAATGGTGCAAGTTTAAATGGACATAACTTCCTCATACGGACTCCGTTTGGGACGTTCTTGTACTTCATGGAAAGCTTATCAACTCTATTTTCTAAAGGATTCAACCCCATATTCATATTCTATCCGAGACGGCCGCAATCGTCAAAAGAGTCCGTGTTGGGCACGTACTGGAATCGGAGTCGGACTGCTGCAATGGTACAAGTTTAAATGGACATAACTTCCTCATACGGACTCCGTTTGAGACGTTCTTGTACTTCATGGAAAGCTTATGAAGTCTACTTTCCAATTGATCCAACATCATCTTCAAATTCCATCTGAGTCGGCCACAATCATCAAAAGAGTCCATGTTCATTTCTGAGTCCGAGTCAAAAAGGGTGCTGCGCCACCACCACTTGGGCCCATGGGCCTTGTAACCCTAGGGCGTGCACTTGCACGCCACCCCTGGTTGTTCTCCCTATATAGGAGCCGCCGCCTCCGTTGCTAGGACGGGGATTTCGTTGAGTTTAGGTTTAGCTATTATGCAAACTTCTGTTCTTCAGTTGTGTTAGACGACCACCTGTCAAGACAGCCTTCGAAATCCCACCTTTTGAATTCAATATCAATATTTGCAATTTCAAATTGCTTCTTATCTTGTTCTTGCGTGTTCTTCGATTGCATGCAGGAATAGACCTGTGTGGTCAGGTCAACCGCGTTCTTGGCACGATTGATAACAACTTAGAGTGTGGTTCAGCGATTGCTAAGGCGCAAGCGACGTCGTTCGGTTGTAGTCGGATCGCAAGGGTCACCTCCACCAAAATCGATAGTTATCATCCTATTGGAAGATTAGGACACCATGATCTCATCAAACATCAAGACCAGTAAAAGACTAGGAACACATCCTTAGCCCTATCTAGTCATACATTTGCCTTGAGCATCCTCTTGAAGCTTGGTGGCACACATCATCACATCAAATCTGAGTCATCCTCTTGGCATGCACAACACATGATGCATCCACTTCTTAAACTCCATCAACACATGATGGGTCTTCACTTGACTTGATGATCAACACATGATCATCTCCTCTTGGATATGCATCAACTCATGATGCATCTTCTACTTGACGATGAACTTCAACACATGAAGTCATCCTAAATCTTCCTTATTTGTGAAATCTAACTTATTCATCTAACTCATAAAAAATGCTAGTCTACAAACCGATTACCATCAATTACCAAACTTCACCATTAACACATAATGGAGGGACTAGATTTTACAATCTTCCCTTTTTGGTAATTCATGACAATGTCAACACATAATGAGATAAAGATATTGAGTTGCGAGTATACAATATGTACACTGTTGTAGGGGTGGCCCCCACCTAAGCCCAGCCGACCTGTTAGAAGGCTGTAAGGCACAAAATGGGACATGTATAATGGCATAAAAGCCCTTGGGAGGGACACTCAAGTGTAAGGGTACTATTGTAAAAACACTCCCCATGTGAATATATATATATATATATATATATATATATATATATATATATATATATATATATATATATATATATATATATATATACACATACATCCAGGCCAGGGGGGAAACCCTAAGCATTTGCTCACCTAACTCTCCACTACCATACCTCTCTCTCTGTTTGGTCTATAACCACAACATACACAACACTTGTGTACTCTAAAATAAGCTTTCAAAGCAAAGCTTACTTATCTAGTTATCATTAATTATCGAACCATTAATGTATAATGGAGAATTGAATGACAACCCGATTGAAAATGAGTATATATGAACTACACAAGCTATGTATACTCAAAGGATGTGTTTCAAAGTAAAGATTCTAAATATGTGTATTAAATGAAATATGGATCAATACTTATGAAATCTCAAAACATAGAGTGAACTCCCCCTAAATATGTGCATACTAATATTTGTAATGAAGACATATGCACATGTTTATTTTGGACTATTTGTGGAGTTCAATCTATATTTTGGATCCAAGAAATACACTAATATATAAGAATGCAATTTCGAATGCATACCTATTTGATTTCAACTTTTCATTCAAATGAAACTAAGCAATAATATCTTAAACAAATATATTAGTCTCACAAATAGATTTATCATTTAATCATACATTTAGATGTGAGGAATGCAACAAGATTATAAGAAAGATATCGAATGCATGCCTCAATGATTTTACCTTTTTCATCCATATGAGACTAATTAATATCATAATCAATAAACAAGATTAGTCTCACAAATGCATTTGTCGTTATCGCCAAAACCACATAATAGTATTTGTCATTATCACCAAAACCAACTTAAGTGGAGCTTGATCTTTCAGCAAGTCATTGCACTGGTGGCGTATTGGCCATGACAAATTCACTCGGTTGCATAAGTTATTCAAGATCCTACGTCGAGAAGATTGGGTATCTCATATCGTTTGGAGTTCTAACATGGGAGATATGAGTCCCACAAGGAAGACTAGATAGAGAATCAGAGTCCACAATAGAGTCAAGTTCTAAGGCCAATTGGCAATGAAGATGGCATTTTTAGAAAGTCTCTACAACTAGAAAGTTGAAGATCTCTTTGTTAGCTAAAATTGGAATCAAATATCACCTAATTCGAATTCATAAGACCGAGATATGGCCTTCAGAATGTTTGCTATGCAAAAGAAAAGTGCAAACCAACCCGAATTTGAAGGAGATTCCAAATTCAAACTTTTCAAACTGGTTATTTCCAACTCTACCACATCCAAGCCACACCTCTCCAGCCATTTGGCCTTTAAATAGGGCCCCAGGGGTACCCTCCAAAACATCCAATCCTTGAGTTCTCCACCTACGACTCCAGTCTCATTGGAGCCATGGTTTCTGGCAATAAGAAGTAGGATCAGCGTAGTCCTAGTTCCAGCAAAATTTGCGCCTCTAGTTGGGATTATATCATCTAATTAACGACTAGAAGGCCAACTAATTAGCTGAGGTCCGAGGAGCCATCATCCACTTCATGTAAGATGTATTTACTCTCTCTTGTTTATTTGAATCTTTCTTGTTATAATTGCATCTACTATTCTTTCTTTCTCAATTGTTTTAGGTACAATGTTCTCACCATTAATCTATTTACCTGATAGATTGTTTTTAGTTAATCTTTCTCTAATCATGGTGAATATATTAGATTTTAGTTGATCCTTGCGTGTGAGTTTATAGTTTATACCAATTGCTAGTTAGTAGTGATTAGCTTAATGGACCTGTGAAGAATGGTGAAAGGCTAGCTAGTAGATGATCTAGATTGTAACTGATTTTAGGTTTTTAGATTGATTTAGAGTCTAGTGTTGATTATTACTCCCACAACATCCGATGATACTTATGTTTAGACATAAGTTGATGGCTAAATAGTTAATGGCATCCCATAGACTGGCTTGAAAGGGCTAGATCCTAGATTAGTTTTGTGCTTTAAATCAGCATTTGAGAAGTTTAGATTAGTTAGATTTGTTTGCATCATAGCTTGATTTTAACTTTGGCTAAAACTCTAGAACATGACTATGTTTTGTTGGGATTTTATGTGAATTTTTGGACAGGATTATTACTTCATGCAATCATTTCATTTTTTGATGGGTAGTTAGATGGATCGTTAGTAAACTCTAGTTGATCGTTATGTATGTTCTATGTAGATTCAATAAACCCTGAAATACTCTAGGTGAAAAGTTACAATTAACCTATGAGCTGTGGTTATATTCAATTGTACCTAGTTTGTGTAAAAAAAAAAGCCACATAGAGGTGTGTTGATGGGGCGGTAATGGTGGTTGAAGGGTACGCAAGCTTGAGGTGGAATGAGACAAGGTAAGCAGTCCGAAGGTGAAGGAGACTAGGAGGTGGATTGGTCGTGTGATAAGCCTATGGGCTAATGCTTGTGATGTAGTTTGTTAGGTGAGCTGTTTATAGGGCACATGACATGTTAGGTGAGTTGGTTATTTGCACGGTAAAGGTGCAAATATTTTAGAGAGGGAAAGACCTAATTTATAAGAGGTGAGGTCCAACCTATAGTATTACCACCAATTATGGTGGATCAAATCAGTTCACAGAAATTTTATACGAATTCTATAGGTTTTTTTTCCTTTAGAGATGTAAGAATTTCCGTAGGATTAATTTTTTGTATAAAAAAATTTTCATAGGATTCTCACTGCAGCACTGTAAATTGATGTTATGTTCGTGTAAAGTTACACGAATTGTAAACACAGGGATGGAAAAAAAAAAAGAAGTGTTGGCATGCTTCATGCTACTAGCATATGTCGTGTTCTCATTAGAGCAAAAACTCGGGCTCAAGTAATTCTCACAAAATAGAACACAGTATAAAAACATATGTTATGTTCTCACGAGGCCATTGCAAATGCAACAAGCGGCAGAAGCTTTGTGCTGTGTCAAGTGTGTCAACGACAAACTCAACCAAGAGCTGGGTAGTGTATAAGACAGAAGTAAGCACCATTTGGAACACTGGTTTTTATTCTGTAGAAAGCTCCATGTCCAGTGACATTAACAAAATAAGAACAATATAACATATGTTTCAATTTACTAATAATACTTTCGGGAGATGCTAGCACTCAGACATCTGATCTGGGTGCTAGTTCTGTATATTCGGTTGCAACATTTCTTGTCTATGTATGCAACAAAAATATTTGATAAAAATCTCAATGTTGTTACTAATTATTGCATACACGAAATCAAAATGTTGCATACATAAAAATCAAAATATTGCAAATCAAAATGTTGTGGCAACACCTTCATGAGGAGCTCACGCATGCTGCTGACCGAGGGCTACAGTGGCGCCGTGTGCTCGGGACACTGGCTTGGCAAGGCACTGACCTGGTTCGTGGTCACGAAGAGAGCGCCGATGCTGGGTGCGGCGAGCTCGGGGATCATCACCACACAGTTCATGGCTACACTTTGCCGGAGGCTCCCCGCCGTGCCCGAGGATGCTCAAAGAGGAAGTTGATTGATGAGGCGATGGGGTCCCGATCTTCCGATAGGATGATAACTTCGATTTTGGCGGAAGTGACTCTTGCGATCCGACTACAACCGTACGACATCGCTTACGCCTTAGCAATCGTTGAACCACACCCAAGTCGTTATCAACCGTGCCAAGAATGCGGTTGACCTGACCACGAAGGTCTATTCCTGCATGCAACCGAAGAACACGCAAGAACAAGATAACAAGCAATCTGAAATTGCAAATATTTATATTAAGCTCAAAAGGTGGGATTCCGCAGAGGTTCTTTACGGTTGGTCTAGTCGACACAAGCGAAGAACAAAAGTTTTCACCATGGAAAAACTAATCAAACGAAATTCCAGAAAACTAGAAGGGTGCAGCCTCCTTAAATAGGGGTGGGAAGCCGCACAAAACTAAGAAAAAAGGGGTGGTACTATTCATGGTATTGTTCACGTGAACAGTACCCCCGTGAACAGTATGGGCCTAGAAGGGGGCACCTCCCCTTTGGGTCCAAACATTACAAGGCCCGATTTGACCCAAACAGATGATGCAGCACCTTTTTTGAGTGATTGCGGCAAGCACAAGAGTAATCTGAAGCTGAGGCTAGATCCATTGGAAAGAGGACGAGAAAACCTTTCCATCGAGTACTCGTGGACCTCAAACGGACTCCGTATGTGAAAGTTATGCACATTTGAAGTTGGACTGTCAGGCTGAATCTGAACTGATCTGGAGGCCGAATTGGATTCCAAAACGTGTCCAAGTTGAACTCTTGCTTGAATTGGTGCAAAAGTGATGTGGTGCTACAAAAATATATATTTTCATCATTAGGTAGCATCATATTCTCATTTAAAATATGTTAAAACTGAAGAAACGAATTCACCTTTAGTTCAATCTTGATATTGGGCGCTATGGTCGTATGTGTTGGTGGCGTGGTCACATCATTGACAGCGACGGCCAAATCTGGTGACGCCATGCTCGATTCAGTGGCGTTACTGCCTGGGGCAGGGTGACTGGAGCTCTTATTCGTCTCTGTGAATGGGGTCGGGCGTCATGCAGAGATAGGAATAGAGTGAGAGAAGGGATAAAATAAGGAGAGAGTGATAGAAGGTGGGAATGGCGAGCACCTTGCGTTGGGATGGCTGGGCCACCTCCTGCGGACGTGAACTCGCTCTATTGTATATGCACTAAAGAAACCGGTTCAGGTTTGGGCGACGAGGACCACCCGGATCGGACGTATGGATTGTAGCAATTCCCAATACTTTCTCGTAGTCTTCATCCAAAAAAACCTATAGGCCTTCTGCTAAAAGAATTGCGGCCCACCTTTTGAATTACATTGATCATCTATGAATAATCTAGCGGTTGAGATTACTCCGTACTTCTTATAACTTTGTTCTAAAACAATATGTACAATATCTGTTCATGGGAAACCTAGCCGTCCTGATTTTTCTAGGCTTGGGCTGGGCCTAACACTGATCCACTTAGGCCCTGATTTTCAACCCACAAGCCTATTTGAAGCCCAGGAAAGCAATAAAATAATTTAAAAATAATATTTTATTCATGGAAAAGAATATCAAAACAATATTTTATTCCAAAAGTAATTTTAGAAATATTTTTGGGAAAATGCGATTTTTAGGCTTTGTCGAGCTTCGGGCTCTTACTATGCTGGGCCGGATCAGGCTCGGGCCTAGTTATTATAGGCCAGGCTTTTCCTGGACCGGTCGACATTTGGACAGTTCTAAACGCGAGCAATTCTCTCTCTAAAGAAGAAAAGAAAACAGTAACACAACCTACACAAGTATACCCCCATGACCAGCCTGACGGGTGTGCCTCCACGACTTACCAGCCCTCGTTGTCCACAGTTCCACTGTTCCGGCTCCCAATAAGACTCGCGCCCCCCTCGCCGGCTACCGCCCGGCCGTTCTCCCTTCCTCATCCTCTTGCGTCGTCGCCGGCCTCAGCACCCACCACACCATGCAGGTATGCCGCTTGCCCATCTCCCCAACACACCCTTCTCCAATTCTCTCCATTCCTTTTTCTAGGGTTTTTCATCGCACGCGTTCGAGATTCCCATGGAGAACTCTTGCGAGCGACGCCTGCTCAAGGTACAACCAAGCCGCACAACAAGAGGATCTGCGACCGTGTAGCTTTCCCCCGTGAGACACGCTATTGTTTCTGGTCTGTTGGATCGGAGATTTGTGTACCAGGATTGCTTCTCGTGTGTTTTGTTTGACTTAGTTTGCGACAGGGGAGAATACCTCGTTTACGCCTGAAGAAGTGTTTTGGGTCTATTAGGACTTAGGGCTTCTTGTTGGACATGTGATGCATGATTTTTTTAAATAGGCCGGATCAAAAACCTATGCCAAATATTCGCCATTTTCACAATTCATGACTGTTGTGGCTACTGACCAAACAATAAAGTGGGAGAGTAGTGTAGTGGAGATGATGGATGAATAATGCTTGCCCCCTTCCCCATGTCCAGGGCGAATATATATATTTACATGAGGCGCATTTTACAATTATGCCCTTACATCCATGTGCCCTCCATAAGGGGTATCTATGTCATTACAGACATCTCATTTTGGGCTTTACAACTCCTTAGCAGGCTGGATGGGTTTAGGTGGGGCCGCCCCTACAGCAGGAGCCTCTCATGGTGACGGGCTTCACAGGCCCAACCATGTTGTCGAGCCCTTTGGCCCCCTCCGTCCCTGTGGCTTGTGATCTTTGATGTGATCGGGTGAACTGGAAGATGTTGTCGGCTCGGCCCGCTTGTTTATGACTACCCTAGCCGTCCGGACAGCCCAGTAGCCCACACTCCATCGTGTTGCCTGGTGGGCCCGGAAGTTGGACCGTTCGGTGGCGCGCGACAGGAGTTGGACCGTCCGTTGGCATGCCATGGGACACACGGTGGGACGGCACTGGCACGTCGTGCGATGTTAGGCGGCCGTGCGACTGTGGTTGTGCGTCAGTTCTCGAGGTTGTGGGACACGTGCATGCACGCTACTGGGTGGCCGTGTGGCTCTGGCTTCCACTGGTTGAGCTTCGAGATCGTGGGGCAGGCGAGGAGTCTTTATAAGACCATCCCCGCTGTACCATGGACCCTCCACGCTCACTAACTGCTGGTAGACTGCCTTGCTGCTCGTTGCTTGCTTGCGCCCTGCTTCCACATTGCCGTTCTCACTGCCGCTTGCCACCGCACTGTACGCCTCATCGTGCATTTTAAGAAGATGATGGCTCGCTACGAAGACCACTCTCGCTGGCCTAGCAGTGGCGCCTCCTCCAGCCACGGCGCGTTGTCCCACCGGCGCGGCTCCTCGATGATGGAAATGGAGCATGCCTTGGTGCGGCACGACCCGTCGCTCACCGACAAACGCTGGAGCGCAGAGAAGAAGCTGAACGACGTTTGCTTCAACGTACTAGGGCAGAGACTAGTGACGGAGGAGACCATCCGGTCTCTTCTGCACGAGGGGAAGCTGTTCAACCACAGTGCGGTGCGATTGCACCCTAGTGACGAGATGGAGCCCCATCCCGTGCAGTCGGAGGCGGTCGTCTTCGTTGCCTACCTTGAAGCCGGACTCTGGATCCCGTCGGCCATGCTCGTCGGTGACGCTCTTCGGACGTATGGGCTGGAGTTGGCACAACTGACTCTAACGCAATAGCTTGCCTGGTTGTGTATAGTTGGGCGTCATGGACAAAGGGGGCATGGCCCAACGCCTCTCTGTTCTCCTTCCTCCACGACGCTCGGTGCCAGCCGAAGAAGCTCGAAAGAGAAGAATTCTCGAACTTTGGCAGCGTCAACTTCGTGCTGCGGTCGCCGTGCACAAAGATCTTCCCCGCGAACTCAACGCAAGCCAACTGGGAGTCGAACTGGATGCGTCGATGGTTCTATCACCGCGTGGCGAGTGGCTCCAACCTTCGGTGGACGGATCAACCCATGGAGGTCAACACGTCACCCTCGGGACCTCTTGACCGCGATGACGAGCACCGGGCATGAAGGCTTGTAGGGATCGCCCTTCGCTTCAACATGCGGGACCTCGCAGAGGAGTACGTAATGTACAACGTGGCCTCGCTTGCCCGACAATGGCACATCCAACTCGGGCCTGTCCGCCCTGATGGGGTTTGCCCATCAGTATCTTCGCTCCCAAAGCCGTCCAATCCTCGTAAGTCCTACAGCTGCGGAGAGTGTGCGCAGTAATCATCGTATTTTGTTGTAACCACCTTACCCCCACCTTTTTATTACAGAACTCCTCCTTGAGGACACGGAGCGTGCGGCGGTTGCATTCCTTGGGCCATACATGGCCAAGGAGCACAACCTTTGCGAGTCTGTGATGGCGAAGCTCGGGCAGATAAACCGAGTGTGCGAGGCTCTGGGCATCCCTGTGCTGGAGCACGACATGCCAGTCGCTGGCTGGGCTCGCCCTCGAGACGGCAATGACAAGGGGGAGGCCTCTCCCCACCGCCAGAGGGCCTGGTCACCCGCCGTCGGATCCAGCCTGGCGGCCGTCCTTATTGGAGAGCCCGCCGGAGCCGAGCCTACGATGGTCACTGGCTCCGATTTGGCAGAGTACGCCAACTCAGACTTAGAGGCGGAGGCTAATCGCTCGGCGCCTGGCGACAAGGAGGCCTTGGGCAGCACGAGTGATGAAGGGCGCAGCGCGGACATTCTAGAGGGTGAAGCTTCATCGCCTTCGCCCACCGCGGAGGCTGAGGAGCATCCCCGAAGGCACCGAGTGCAAAGCGTGCTTGAACAACTACGCTTGCGAGGTTGGAGGGGGAGTTCGAGCTGGCGGTTGGGGCAATGTCGGAGTCAGACTCTAACACGAAAGCTGCCCAGCTCGAAGACGAGCCCACTGCCTAAGATGCAGGCGGCGACGCCGCGGTTCGGTCAGAGGCAGACTAGACACCTTGACGGTCTTCTCTGCTCCGCGACGAAGGTAGGTGCAACACCTTTTCTCCCTGTGACTTCGCGAAGCTCTCTCCAATCTACTCCCTGATACCATCATGGACATCAGCTGAAACACGGTCTCCAGGACACGGACAAGGCTCAAGCAATGGGAGCAACCGCGAAGTCTCCAGCATACCTGCCCCAGACGTGACGTCGACCTCCGCCACCCTGGAAGTCACCAGCATGGAGACTCGGTGACTTACTGTCTCTGACTTCGTCCCTCGGCCGGAGACGCTGCGGGTTCTTCAAGGGGCCGCCAACTGTGCGGACGCCGGATTGGACCAGCGGGCACTGTCGTTGTGCAGCTCAGAGCTCCTGGAGGGCACACTCGAGGCTGTGGAGATGAGGGTAAGTGTTCGCATTTCCTGAATTACACCTGTGTTTGAGACTTTGCTAATAACTGTGTTGTACAGGCTCTTGCTCTCGCTCCTGCTCCGTAGGCAGCACGCGCTCGTGAGCGAGGGGCGTTGGAGGACTGACTTCGCGCTGCAAAGAGGCCAACACCACCAAGGAGTGCATCTGCTTCCTCGAGATGGAAGGCGTGAAGGCGATCGCGGATGCTCGAGCGCTTGCGGAGCAGACAGAGTGGGTGGCCGCCGAGGAGCGCGATGGGCTGCTCCAGCAGATCGTGGCACTAGAGGACGAGAAGGCTCGCCTGACTGTGTCGCTCAAGGAGAAGGACCAAGTACTGGGTGATGCCTCTGTGGCGGCGTGGAGCTCGATGGAGGCCCTGGAGAGCACCCTCTTCGACCTCTCCGTGATCGTTCCGCCCGGCACCTTCAGCCCTGAAGAACTGTCGCGCATCCTCCGGCATATTGGGGAAGCTTTTGGCCTCGCCCTAAGCGCTGCGTGGTCCTTCGGCAACCACTACTCCATGGTGACAATGCGCCTCGCCCTCACCCTCGTCCATCACCGGGGATGCTTGCACATGGGCGAACTGGCCACCCCCGGCTAGAGCTGCTGGTCGGAGCCGGGGTTATGTCGGGCGCCATGCATGCCATTCGCTGATCTGCTCGGGCCTTCCACCAAGGGATCTGGGACTACATCGGTGAAGCCACGGCGAAGGTAGTGATGCAGCGAACCCTATGGGGTGACGTGGACTTCGGGGTGTGGCTCGCCGAGGTCCCACGATGTGACGAAGATGGCACCGTCGGCTCGGAGCATGCCGTCGACCCGCAGGTGTGACGTCGAAGTCTTCGGGTTGTAGGTGTGCGTTGCCATGTATCCCCTAACTATGTAAAATGGCGCCACACTGCCCCTTTCTTTTTTGAAATACAATGAAAAATTGTTCCAAGTGTTTTTCTTATTTGTGTTGTTTACACGGGCAGGTGCTTGATAGGGGCCGTTTGCTAGTTTCAGACCTCATGGTCCGGTGGTGCCTTCCGCATTGGGGGTGGGCAGAGGACTCCTTGCGCTTCCGAGCGACGCGTGCGTGGCGGGGGAGACTTTGAAACGGGGGCCGTTTACTAGCCGAAGTAGTCGCTGGAGCGCTCTGTCCCATACCCTTCGAAGTGGTGGTAGTGGAGCTGGCGGCTAGCCGAAGTGGTCGCTCGAGCGCTCCGTCCCTTACCCTTCGAAGTGGCGGCAGTGGAGCTGACGGCTAGCCGAAGTGGTCACTCGAGCACTCCGTTCCTTACCCATCGAAGTGGCGGCAGCAGAGCTGGCGGCTAGTCGAAGTAGTCACTCGAGCGCTCTGTCCCTTAACCTTCGAAGTGGGGCAGCGGAGCTGGTAGCTAGCCGAAGTAGTCGCTCGAGTGCTCCCCATGTGATTATTTATACTCCGTCGAGTGGCAGTGGCTCTGGACAAGAGAGTTCCCGACGCTTTACACTCCACAGAGTACGTGGAGGCTCGAAGCTGTCATGTGATTTTTTTATACTCTATAGAGTGGCTTGGGACGAGAGAGTTCCCGATGCTTTATACTCCGCAGAGTACGCGGAGGCTCGAAGCTGTCACGCGATTTTTTATACTCCGTAGAGTGACTCGGGACAACAGAGTTCCTGACACTTTATACTCTGCAGAGTACACGGAGGCTCGAAGCCGTCATGCAATTTTTTATACTCCATAGAGTGGCTTGGGATGACAGAGTTCCCGACGCTTTATACTCCATAGAGTACGTGGAGGCTCCAAGCTGTCACGCAATTTTTTATACTCCGTAGAGTGGCTCGGGACGACAGATTTCCTGACGCTTCATACTCTGCAGAGTACGCGGATGCTCGAAGCCGTCACGCGATTTTTATACTTCGTAGAGTGGCTCGGGACGATAGAGTTCCCGATGCTTTATACTCCACAGAGTACGTGGAGGCTCAAAGCTATCATGCGATTTTTTATACTCCGTAGAATGGCTCGGGATGACAGAGTTTCTGACGCTTTATACTCCGTAGAGTACGCGGAGGCTCGAAGCCGTCACGTGATTTTTTATACTCCGTAGAGTATATGTGGAGGCTACCCCCTGCACGTCTTATTTATACTTCGAAGAGTGCACACGGAGGCTCATCTCCGCGCGTCTTACTTATACCCCAAAGAGTGCACGTGGAGGCTCGCCTCCGCGCGACTTTACACAGAATGAGACTAGTTTTGCAAACGCTATTTTTTATTGATTTTCTGTTTACGTGGGTGAGCTATTACAAAGGGTAGGGTGCCCGTAGTGTTGTGGGCATCCCTTCGATTTCATGCATTATACTGTCGCAGCCGGTCTGCATTCCATGTGTGATGGAGAGTCTGCCCCTCCAACATCGCGAGGCGATACACTCCGTGCTGTAAAGCCATGGCAATGATGTAGGGGCCCTCCCATTTGGATTCTAGCTTGCCTACCGTCGCTGCGTGGAGCTCCATTTTGAGGATGAGGTCTCCCGGCTAGAATTCACATGAATAGACGGTGTGGTCATGTGCACGCGTTACATGCCACACGTACTTTGCGATATGCTGGGTGGTGCTCACCCGATCACCATCAAGAGGATCGAGGGACACCTCGCGCTCTTCCACTGGGGCCTGGGTGAGGACCCTCATCGAATCGGCCTTGATTTCCTTTGGTGTGACTACCTCGTCGCTGAAGAGAAGCTTGAATGGCGTGAACCCCGTCGGATGCGTTACTGTCATGCGGAGGGACCAGAGCACGCTATGGAGCTCGTCTGGCCACTTGCCCTTTGGTAGCCCGAAGAGGTTGATGAGGACATCCATTCCAAGGATACAACTCATCCACAGCAAGTGTTGCAAGGACCACTTACTCACGCTCATGCTCGTCAACTTAATTACCAGGTGAATTCATTCCTAGGTTCATATATTACTGAGAATAGACCGCAACCTAATGCAAGTGATTTAATTGTGCTTAGGAACCTGGGAAAGGACGAAGGAAAGGGACATGGAGTCATGGACATGCATGAAAGGAATAATGGAGGTCACCATGTCACTTTGGGACCAAGTCAAGCACGAATTCGAGTTGGACTCGTTCTGGAATCAGATTCGGACTACTGCGATGGTACCAAGTTCAAACGGGCATAACTTCCTCATACGGACTTCGTTTGGGATGTTCTTGTACTTCATGGAAAGCTTATGAAGTCTACTTTCCAACGTATCCAACCTCATCTTCAAATTTCATCTGAGTCGGCCACAATCATCAAAAGAGTCCATGTTCATTTCTGAGTCTGAGTCAAAAGGGTGCTGTGCCACCACCACTTGGGCCCATGGGCCTTGTAACCCTAGGGCGTGCACTTTAGACGCCACCCCTGGTTGTTCTCCCTATATAGGAGCCGCCGCCTCCCTTGCTAGGACTTGGATTCCGTTGGGTTTAGATTTAGCCATTGTGCAAAGTTCTGTTCTTTAGTTGTGTCGGACGACCACCTGTCATGACAGCTTTTTCGGGATCCCAACTTTGTTTTCATCTATGCTTCAATATTATTCACAATATCAGATTGCCTACATCTTATTCTTGCTAGTTCTTCGATTGCTCGCAGGGATTGAACTTCGTGTTCAGGTTGATCGCGCTTCCAGCTAGGTCAATAACATCTCGGAGTTGGTTCAGCGATTGCTAAGGCGTAAGCGTCGTTGTACAGTTGTAGTCGGATCGTGAGAGTCACCTCCACCCAAAATCGATAGTTATCAATCTCATCGAAAGATCGGGCACCTCGTCTCCATCAGAGGTGCTCTTGACTCCGGCATAGATGGCGCCGTTTGCCCGCTCTACCGCTCCATTGGTCTACGGCTGCCCCACCAAGGCGTATCAGAGCGTGATGCCCATGCGGTCGCAGAAGGCCTTGAACGGCGTGAAATCAAATTGTAGGCCGTTGTCGACGGTGATGTCCCTGGGGACTCCGAAGCGGCAAATGATGTTCTGCCAGAGGAAGCGCTACATGACCGCGGAGGTTACTCTAGCCAATGCCACCACTTCGGGCCACCTGGAAAAGTATTCCAAGGTGACCACGATGAATTGAAGATCCCCTGAGCACGCGGGAGGGGCCCAACGACGTTAATGCCCCAGCGCGCCAACGGCCACACCGGTGGGATGGGCTGCAAGTTTGTCAGAGGTCTGTGGATGACTCATCCATCCACTGGCAGCCTTGACACCGACGCACTAGGTCCTGCGCATCTGCGATGGCCATTGGCCAGTAGAAGCCTTGCCTAAATGCCTCGGCAACGAGGGACCTCGGCGCGGTATGCGAGCCGTAGAGCCCCGCGTGGATCTCGGTGAGGAGGCGCTTTCCCTCGTTATGCGTGAGGCATTGCAAAGTGGGGCGTAGACTCCCCGCTTGTAGAGGATGCCATCTAGCACGTGGAAAGATCTGGCACTGTGCTGTAAACATCACAGCTCGATGGGGTCGTCCGGCTCGGCTATGCCTTTTAAAAAGCCGTAGATGGGCTCTCGCCACTCACCCTGTTGGGCAATTTGATGAACGAGGGCAGCATCTCGGTTGTCTTGCTCGATGGCTTCCGCGGTTAGGACCTCGTAGAATGCCCCCACAGGGAGGAGAATCTGCTGGCTGGCGGCCTTGGTGAGGGCGTCGGCATGCTCGTTGTCTGTCCGTAGGATGGCCTTTACCATGATACCCAAGAACTGGCGTTCCTTCACCCTCACAGTGGCCAAATACTTGGCCAATTCAGGGTCTTTGGCCTGATAGGATTTGTCCACATGAACCGCGATTAAACGTGAGTCTGTGTGGCAAGGACCCTTCGGGCGTCGAGGGCTTTGAGCTTCGCGAGGCCGAAGAGTAGCGCTTCGTACTTGGTTGTGTTGTTCGTCACTGGGAACCCGAGATGTGCTGAATACAGCAGGCGGTGCCCCTCCGGCGTAGTGACTACTGTGCCCACCTCGGCGCCCGGAGCGCCGTAGGCCCCGTCGGTGTTGAGGGTCCACACTAGATCTTCTGGCTGCTACGCGCGCGGCTGAGCCGACAGAGTCCACTCGGCGAGGATGTCTGCGAGGACTTGAGATTTTAGTGCCATACGTGAAGCGTATGTCAAGGAGAATGGTGCGAGCTCGGCTGCCCACTAGCCGATACACCACGTGGACTCGTTGTGCAGCATCTCCGCCAGAGGGAATGAGGACGGCACTATGATGGGGTGAGCTAGGAAGTAGTGCCAAAGCTTCCTCAAGACCATGACCAATGCGTAGGCCAGCTTCTCGAGTTCGGTGTACCGCGTATTGGCGTCCTGGAGAACTTCAGAGACGAAGTACACGGGCCACTAAAGGGTGCCTTCCTCGAGGACGAGGACTGCACTAAGTGCTGGTGCTGCGGCGGCGAGGTAGAGCAAGAGGGGAACCTCTTGTGTTGGGGCGACCAAGGTGGGAAGGCTTACGAGATGCTTCTTGAGGTCGTCGAAAGCCTTCGCACAACCGTCATCCCAGTGGAACCCATCGCAGCTGCAAAGGCTCTTAAAAAATGGCAGGCCTCACGTAGCCGCCCTGGATAGGAAGCGACTCAACGCGACCATGCATCCGGTGAGACTCTGGACCTCCCTCGTTGTTTTGGGTGGCTCCATGGAGAGGATCGCATCGACCTTGTCAGGGTTCGCCCGGATGCCGCACCCGGATACCAGGAAACCCAGGTGATGAGGGCATCCCTAACACTTATACATCCTCTCCTATTGGTGGTCATGCACATACTGAGATGGACGCCATAAGTGAAGCTGCAAGTAATACAAGTGCTGATGAGGACATCCCCATTACATATACATCTTCCACTCCAAGCATGCATGAGAATATCCAAGAACCAGAGGGCCCAATGACGAGGGCAAGAGCCAAGCATTTAAACAAACAGGTGCTTTTGTTTCTTAAGGAGTTTCCTTTAATTGATGATGAACTTGGAATACTACCTCATGCTAGTATTTTATGTATTCTTAGGTATGACTCATGTGAAGACTTGGGAGAGCAAAAGGGAGGAGCCCAAGGACTTAAATTACAAGTTTTGGATAAGATTTTCAAGCCAAATTCGGACTTCCCACATGCTCAACCCAATTCAAACTTGGATTCAACTGAGGATTCAATTCGAATTTGGTTCGGGACAGCCTGACAGGCAGTTACTTCCTGCACCTTCCGGGAAGCTTCCTCATTTCTTGCCGTCCAAGCCTCGCAACCACGTCGAGTCCTCACAGTCTTCGGCACACCTCGACCGCTTTGACCTCGGCACCGCCTGCGCCTAGTCCGGTCATCCCGTGCCTCGCCACGACTCCGCCTCGATGTCTTGCAGCTATCACAGACAAGAAACAAATCACATAGCACCGCTCGAAATACTATAACCATACATTAGCATCAGAGGAAATACTCAAAGCCCAAACCGATCGAAGCGAAAAATAAACGACTTAAGCATGTTCGACCTAGTTCGACAAGGTCCGACCAAAACCGACTGCACCACGCAACGTCTTGGCTCGAAACATTCAAATCAAACTCAAACTTTCCCGATCACGCGTCAATTTACTCATCACAAATATGGGGTCACAACCACATGGTCTCTCAATCTCCCCCTTGATGAGTATATTGACAAACACAGAAAAAGCATAAAGTTGAGTTTTGTTTTGAGAGTTATACATGGTCCAAAAGAAATCAAAGAAGCTTATGACCATGTCGACAAACGGAGCAACAACAGAAAGAGCAAGTTTTCCTCAAAAGCTCCAAGATTTCCTTGAAAATGGTTTTATCTCCATTATTCTCCCCCTTTTGGCAATAAATTCATCAAGATGCAAAGAAGAGAATAAAATCACGAGTATGGATGGAATGGCTGAATATTATTCATTTTAAGCATGATGCGCCATAAGGATTATCCAAAAATGACCATTTGAGTATTACACCAAGCCATAACATATAAGAATGCTATCAAGATCATGACAATGCATGTATAGACAAGCTAAGCCAAATAAGTCATAATATGAAATTTAGTCGAATTCCTTAGCATGTCAAGTCAACCATGATTATAGTCGAACTAAAGGTATCCAAAGATGATGTAGGCCATGTCAATAATCTAAGTGGAACCAAGAATCTAGTATTGAGTCAATTTAGAGTGCTACAAGCTCAAGAATGAATAATTTGTTCAAGCACTTTGTCTTTTTAGTAATTAAGCAAATTTTGCACAATTGACATATTTTTCCTTTTTTGAAAACGCATGATTGTTTCCAACCAAGATTTTTGTTAAGTCATGTGCTAGATCTCAAGCCTTATGCGACCACTCCAAGCGAGAAGCTTAAGAAGATGATCTTGGTCAACCAAAACTCTCCCTGAGTTCATGCCTAGTGCAATGGCAAGCAGTCTCATGAGAAAGAATTGGTGAGATCAGTTTTTTCGCACAAAAGAGATCTTTTTGCATTTTCACGAGAAGAAGACTTGTACTAACTCATGCTTCATAAAGGAACTAACATAGCTCAATCTAAAGCTCAATATAGATTCAAGACTCAACTCAGCCTATTTGACATGGCATGAATCATAAAAAGATAACTAAAGACACACTAGTCGCAAGAGCTAACATGACATGATTTAATTCAAGTTGAGCATTTTAAATCAACCTATCACGGCAAAGACTTGACTACACATATAAAGTCATGATAAAGCTAGCAAGTAAACACAGATCATGGCAAGATGTAAAGCATTGTAAACATGTCATATAAGGATAATAATCAAGGCTCCATGTAATTATATTACAATGCAGAATGCTGAAATGCAAGAAAATCCAGCTCCCCCTCAACATGTGATGTACTTTTAGTTCAAGTTGAGTTATGTCAGTATTAAGCTCTAGAAGCTCCCAAATGAACTCCCCCTAAACCAAAGCAAGAAATACGAAAAGCTGGCGATAAAAACAGAAAAGGCAGTCCTTAAAGCATAGACAAGATATAGAGGATACTATGGCTCAGACTGACTCTCATCTACCCCATATGACTCTAGGACTATCAGCTGATCATCGAACATGCTAAGGAGCAAACACGTACCTGTCTACCCAAGGGTGGCCCAACCCTTGCTAGAACCTATAAGAAGTGAGTGAGCTCAAACCTAGTGAGAAGAGAAACAACTAATAAGTGGCATCCTAAAATCACAAGATGAGAGAAAAAGTCTAAACAACGAGACGATAGAAACGCTCTAATCTATGCTAGGAGGACTAACCCATATGCACCCGCATGCAATGCAACAGAAAGGAGCATGAGCATAATAAACAGGATAGAACAGTAAAGCACAAAGCTCCCCTCACAGCAGTCCATAAGGACAAACCACCCCAAGCTCTCCCCGCAAAGCTGAAAACCTAGAGCTATCCAAAGGCTTGGTAAAGATGTCAGCTGTTGTAGGGGTGGCCCCACCTAAGCCCAGTAGGCCTGTTAGAAGGCTGTAAGGCCCAAAATGGGACATGTATAATGACATAAGTACCCCCCAAGAGGGATACTCAAATGTAAGGGTACTATTGTAAAAGCACTCACCAAGAGGGTATATGAGTACAATGCCAGCCACGAGGGAAGGGCGAAGCCATTACTCACCTATCTCTCCACTACCAAGAGGGTACTATTGTAACCACAACAGTTGGCACCGTCCGTGGGGAGGACAAGGATAAGCCTCCAGATCTGAAGGAGGATGGCACCAAAGAAAGCTTCGTCATCGGCGGCGAAGAAGAAGAAGGTGGGAGCGATTGGATTTCACGTCAATACCGGGGCAGCGGCAGGCGCGGGCAGCAGCGCGAGCGCGGCGGTCGCGAACACCGGTGTTCCCGGCGTAACGCCCGATCCTGCCATCACCACCCAGACACTTGACCCCACCACCGCCGTCGCGGCAGCTTACCCCCTCATCGACCTCCAACTCCATCGTGCTGCCACGGCAGGCAGCCCGGACGCGCCAGTGGCCTTGGTCATGCCCATGGGAGACAGCGCCCTGCTGACGGCCTTTGGCATGCTCCGACGGGAGTTGGCAGATCTTCGCGGAGCCGTGCAAGGTATGCAGGAAACTTGGGGTCAGCAGATCCCACCAGCAGATGCAGTAGAGCCCACTCCGGAGACGGCGGATAGCCGTGACACCCTTGCGTCCGGCCGCGCCCTACCACGACGCATGGACCCGGAGTCCCCGCTTTCCGCGGGCCTGCAGCAGGTGGCATGGCCGGAGGATTTCAAGTACCCGGGTGTCATCAAGGCGTATAAAGGTGACACAGACCCGCGCGAATTCATGCGCGTGTATGAGACCGCCATCGAGGCCGCTGGCGAAGACGACACCACGAAGGCAAAGGGACTCCCCCTCGCATTACAAGGGGTGGCGCTCTCTTGGTTCTTTACCATCGAGCCGCAGTCCATCTACGCGTGGGAGCAGATCCGCGACCGACTCTACAATAACTTCCAGGGAAACTATGTCGAGCACGTAGATGCGGGCTAGCTCTTCGCAGTCAAGGAAAAACCCAAGGAGGGGCTCCGGGATTACTTCAAACGCTTCGCCAAGGTACGCTGCCAGGTCAAGGACGTTAACGAGACAACCATCATCAATGCAGCGGTGCACGGTCTCCGCCCGGGACCGCTCGCCGAGTATAACGCGTGGAAGCCACTCAAGTCAGTGGCAAAGCTCTTCGATAAAATGGAAGCGTACGCCCGGGCCGAGAAGGATGCACGGAGACGCAACGGCGACTGCTCCGATGCCGGTCAGGCGAAGGGGTTGTCGCAAAAAAGCGAAGGAGATGACCCGAGGACAAAACGTAAGCAAACGTCCGCGGGTGACACTCATGAACGCGTCGACGCCGAGGTGCACCAAAACCCGCCAAGCGACAGGCGCAAGCCCCGGCGTAACCGGCGGAGGCCCCAAAGGGCTCGCCGCGTCCTCGCCACGCAGGGCGTGTAAGGCGTTCCCGAGAAACCACTTTAACCTCGCGCGCCGGAGGGGAACGTGAAAGAAGCCGCGACGAGAAGCCGTGTGCAGAGCAGGAAATCCTAGAATCCGCACACACATTACGGAGTATAAATAAGACGTAGCGTCGAGGTCCGCCTCCGCACGCAATTTCACCGCCCGCAACGCGCGGAGGTTCACCTCCGCGTGTAGTCTCCGGACTCTAAATAAGACGCACTCCACGGAGTATAAACAAGATGCAGCGGAGGGACGCCTCCGTACACACTCTACAGAGTATAAATAAGACGCGGATGTTGTCCCTGCGCACTCTACAGAGTATAAACAAGACGCGGGTATCCCCGCGCACATGCAGGCACTGTCCTTGTGCGTACTCCCCGAGTATAAATAAGACGTGGCCGGAGTTCCCACGCATGTAATCCCCAGAGCGCTCGCGCGACTACCTAGATTAGGCGCCAGCTCCGCTGCCACCCCTTCGGAAGGTAGGGGACGGAGCGCTCGCGCGACTACCTCGGCTAGGGGCCAGCTCCGCTGCCACCCCTTCGGAAGGTAGGGGACGGAGCGCTCGCGCGACTACCTCGGCTAGGCGCCAGCTCCGCTGCCACCCCTTCGGAAGGTAGGGGACGGAGCGCTCGGGCGACTACCTCGGCTAGGCGCCAGCTCCGCTTCCACCCCTTCGGAAGGTAGGGGACGGAGCGCTCGCGCGACTACCTCGGCTAGGCGCCAGCTCCGCTGCCACCCCTTCGGAAGGCAGGGGACGGAGCGCTCGCACGGCTACTTCGACTGCTTCCGAAGTCTCGGGTCCGCGGCGCAGGGCGTTCGCAAGTCTACTCGCTACTATCAGCACGAGGGGCGAAGTCAAGCCTGAGGACCCGCACCTTACATGACACCCAGTTCAAAGCATATTACACAACAAAAAGAACACGGGAGAATTGTCGCTTCGCTCATATAAGATAGGAGTTGCATTACAGTAGCAGACATACACATGGTGCGTCGTGCACCCAAACCCGGCACCATTCCTATGAGTCCACGCCATCTTCGCCGTGACGGGCGCTCGCACCGCCTTCGCCGCGCCGAGGAACCTCTTCGAGCCAGCAGAGCACATCCCCCTCGTCGTACAGCGTCCGCCGCAAAGCAACCGTGGCGGCATCCTCCCCGATGTAATTCCAAATCCGATTGTGGAAGTTTCGGATGGCGGGCTGGGCAGCGCGAACCGCATCGGATATCATCCCGGGCTGGGCGGGCAGGTCAAGCTGGGGGTTCGCCAGCTCATTGACATGCTCACACCCACCGACGTGTAGCAAGGCGAGGGCAAGGCCAGCACTCATGTAGCCGCAGTGGGTGCCAAAGGCCTTGGCGTTGCGAAGGGCGACGCTCGAGCCCTCTTCGATTCGCCCAAGCGTCTCCATCAGATCTTGACGGCTATGAGTGGCGTCCTCCACGTGCACAGAAAGTTCCCGGCGGGCCTGCTCCAAAGACTCCATCGCCCCCCACGCGGAGGCAGACGAGTTGTCCCCAGGATAAGGCCTTCTCTGCAAGGGAAGCAGTAAGCTGCTCCTTCTCTGCCTCTAACGCGGAGATTCGCTGTAGAAGGGCGGTCCGCTTTTCCGTCGCGACGCGCTGAGCCTCCTCCGTCATGCATTGTGCCGCTAGCACCGCGCTCTTCGCATTTGCGCCTACCAGCTGCGCGTCGAAGATAGCCTCGTCATGTTCCGCCATCAGCACCCGAATGCGCTCGTCCTTGGTGGCGTGGGCATCGTCAGCCACACGCAGCTGGTCCTCCAGCGCCCTCCGTTCGCACGCGCGAGTCTTTTCGAGGGCTTTGCTGATTGCAAGCGTCTACACGGGCGCAAGAACAAGGGTTACCCATCAGATAAGCAAAAGACATGTAGCGCGAGTAGGGATAGTTACCCTCATATCCGAGGCACCCAACGCGAGCGCCAAAAGGTCGCCCCCGCAGGACTGCAGCGCCTGCCGATCTAGGTGGCCGTTAGCGTACTCCGCCACCTCGCTCAAGGCGCGAAGCATCTCCCACCGAGGAACGAAGTCGGAGACGCCAAGCCCTAGAGCCCCCGCCCCAGCGCCTTCGGCAACAGTTGGGACACACACAGTCCCCTGCTCAATTAGGCCAGAGACCTCGCGGGCACCCCCGTTGCTCGATTCTTGTCCTCATCTGGGAGACCTTGTCTCGCCTGATGTCGATGGAATAAGCGAGCAAATCAGAGAAAGTTTCGCGAAGTCGCGGGAGGAAAACGAACCACACCTACCTCCAGTACCCTCTACCGCGGTACTTCGCCGGGCCTCCACCTGGGTCGTGATCACCTCGCTGGCCTGAGGAGCAACAACCCTCTCAGCTTCAACAACATCCCCGCTGGGTGCCAGGACCTTGGTCACTGGGCCTGCCACGCTGAACCAGCCCCTCAAAGGCGGCGATGACTGCACCCGAGGGCGTTTCGCCCTCGGAGATGCAGGCGGCGCTTCCATGGTTGCCTTAGTAGCCGCGGTAGCTGTCGTCAGCGACAAGGCCGCGGTTGCCGCTGGAGGCGACGAGGCATCATCTTCAAGAACAACGAGGCTTGGGCCCGTTGCCTCGCCACCGTGTAAGGCCTCGTCGGGGATAGTGTGCCTCTCCGAACCGGTCGGTTCGAGCTCAGCGCCCGTTTCACCCCCCGTCTCCATGGTCTCGACCGGTGGCACGTCCGACGGGCTGGAGACAATGGTCTCCGATCGGACCTCGCATCGAGAGGACGGCGCCACCACCGTCGCGCCGATTGGCAGTTCCACAGGCACCGGGCATTCCAGAACGGGAATTCCCAGGACTTCACATACCCGGTTAATTCGCCCTTGCTTCGCCAAGGAAGTCGCGGACTCACGGGCCTTGTGCTCCGTCACCGTGTACGGCCCAAGAACCGCAACCACCGCGCGCTCCGCATCTTCTAACCGGCGCACTGCACGCGAAAGCGAAGTGTCATACGTAAGGGTTCGCGACCACCCAGGCGGTGCGTGGCCTATGGCAGTGATACTTATAGGGCGCGGAGGGCTTATGGAGCGAAGACACCCCCGGGTGGATGCCGTCCTTCCGGTCGGGCCCCCGCCGCTCGTACTTCTAGTTACAGGAAAGCGGAGCTATCCCGTACATGGTGAACTCCTCAGCGAGGTCACGCATGTTGAACCGGAGGGCGATGCCAACAAGTCTTCGCGCCTGTTGTTCATCGCCGGACCGAGGCTTCACATCCGGACAGCGGTTGAATGATATCGGCTCCCCCCGGCATCGAAGACCGCTCGTGCTCGTCACAAGGTGGTAGAACCACCGCCGTGTCCAGCCAGACTCCCACTTTCCCCACGTAGCCAACGCGGGGAACAAATGCTCGCAATCCGTCCTCAACACGAAGTCCACGCTACCGAAGTTCAAGTACGCCTCCCCTTCCATTTTCTTCGGTTGGCACCGTGCGTCGTGCAAGATGGCGAACAAATTGGCGCTGAGACGGGTACCTTCCGTCTGCATCGCCAAAGTGAAGATGGCCAACCAGACGATCGCGGTCGGAGTCAGCTGCACCAGCTCCAACCCATAGGCTCGCAGCACCTCGCGAACAAAGAGTGTCGACGGGATCTGGAGCCCGGCATCGAAGAACGCCACGAAGACGATTGCCTCCGATTCCCCCGGGTTCGGCTCCGTCTCGTCAGGCCCAGGCAAACGAGCCCCGGCACGGTCCTCCAGCTTCTTCTCCCGAAGAAGGGTTTGGAGGGTCTCCTTTGTGACGCGACTCCGCCCCAGCACACGGGAGCAGCGGCCCTTTGACTTCTTCATGGCATCCCAACCATGGTTGGTTTGCCTTTTGTCGCGCAGAACTAGGCGATACTCCGCCAGTGGTGGTGTCAGGCAGCGCTGGCTCGACGAGGCGCTCTCGCTAAGACGGTGCGCAGGATCGTCAGGGGCGGCGCCACTGTCAGCTGGGCGGTCGTCGCGCACAGCCATTTCTCTCTCCCCACTACGACGACGAGCAGGAGTGGATGCGGAAGCAGCAGAGGGGTGCGCAAGCGCAAGCAAGCAGGCAGCCAAGAGGAGCGTTTGCATGCCCACGGTGACACCTTATAAAGTCCCCCGTCTCCCTGCAAGCAGAAGACCAAACGACAGAATTACAGCGGTTCGGCTACCCACGATCGGGCAGTGCAACCGCTGACAGCCGCGGCAGGCGGCGGTAGGTGGGCGATCAGCGCGTAACGCGCCGATACATTCCTGCCACGTGGCCACTTTCCCTGGGGAAGAGGCGAACGGCCGTGGTCGTATGACCGCTGACATCCCATGACGCTCCAATCACAGCCTGCCGCGTGCCCCCACCCAGCGCAGAGCAGATAGAACGGTCGCGACAGCCTGCCCCTGACAAGGGCCGGCGTGATTCCGGGTGTCATTAAAGCGCGCTCCCAGGCCACGCAGCCACCTCTCCGTGTTGGCGCTACATCACGCGGAGAACTTCCCGAAACTCAACTACCCGGGGTAGCCGCCCAAGCCTTACTTCACGCCCACAAACATCCGGGGCAAGAGGTATGTCACGCCCTGACTTTGGCCCCGACGAGGCCTTCGACCCGCCTGATATCTTCGACCCTGAGGCCGCGCAGCTCCGGGAGCGGAAGACACGCCGGCTCTCGCACCATCAGCACGAAGGAAAGTGTATCTAGTCCATCGAGGGTCACAGGCCGATGGGACGGAGGGGGCCAAAGGGCTTAGCGGCATGGCTTCAGCCCGTGAAGCCCTTCACCATGAGAGGCTCCTGTTGTAGGGGTGGCCCCCACCTAAGCCCAGTAGGCCTGTTAGAAGGTTGTAAGGCCCAAAATGGGACATGTATAATGACATAAGTACCCCCAAGGGGGATACTCAAATGTAAGGGTACTATTGTAAAAGCACTCCCCAAGAGGGTATATGAGTACAATGCCAGCCATGAGGGAAGGGTGAAGCCATTACTCACCTAACTCTCCACTACCATACTCTCTCTTTGTTTGGTCTGTGTTGTAGGGGTGGCCCAACCCCCTGTGACTGGGCCGTGTAACTAGTCCAACATGTAATAGGCCCAATAGTGTAGAGGAATATACTAGTGTAAATATACCAATGTACCCTCATCCTTTGTAAGTGCTAAGGGGTAGAATGGGGATTTCCCATTCTACCCCACTCATATATATAAACCCCCAGGAGGGGCAAAGTGGGGGGCATCCTCTCATTTTACCAGCTCTCCCACAGATCTAGCTTTCCTCTTCTCCTTCTACTAGTCCCCTTGATTCCTGTTTAGCCCGCAGCTACAACAGATGGCGCCGTCCATGGGCACGACTAGAAGTTGCGTATGGAGGAGATTTCTCCAGCGCTCAATGAAAGGTAAGAAAGAGGAACAGTTTTGGATCTTTTCTGTTGATTCACTCAAAGCATTGTCTTGATTTATCCCATTGCTTGTACTGTAACATTTGCCCATCTATTTCTCTACGCCTCCTTAAAACCGCCAATCTGAGAGGAGGCGGCGACGGCTACACGGATTGCTCTACAACCCGGCGGCGGCTATATGGATCGTCTCCCAGATCCACAAAGTTGATCGAGTCGCACAGGCATGTCGCATGCCTCTACGCGCTTTGCCGCATCGGACATCTTCGAAGCATCATCTCTGAAGTCGTCTCCGCGCCAACTCCGCATCAACTCCAGGCCGCAGGCTGTGCCGCGCCGAAGCCTTCGTCGAGCGATGTCGCCGCGCGTTTGCCGAAGACTTGATGTCTCCGCGCGCTGGACGAAGGCTCAACGTCCCCGCGCGCTGGCCGAAGACTCGACGTCCCCACGCGCTGGCCGAAGGCTCCGCGGGGTGCAAAACCGACGGGCACCAGACGAATGGCCGAGCGAAGTCGCGCGGAGATGGGCGCGGTGGTGGGCGCAGAGCTGTATCCATTCAACCAGGCACGCACGCAAGTCATCCACCCACGTACCCGTGAATGCATTCCATCCAAGCATCCGTACATTCAATGCAAGGGACGTATCCTTCCATGCAGGCGCATCTATTCATACATATGCCACGTATCCATGCATGCGTATGCGCGCAGATACGTATACATGAGCAGTATCTGTCCATGCACGCAACATTCGGAGTATACATCCATCTCTCATCCGTGCATGCACCCATTTACGTAGCATCACGTATGCATGTCTCCGGAATATACATGGCCGAAGCAGCTCTGGTCTTGCGGCACCGCGACGACGGTCGACTGCAGGTGTGCGTGTACGCATCTACGTATGTGCCCGGCCACCGTCGTCATGCAGTCAAGCGGTGTCGCCTGGCACCCGCCGGCTCTGCGCCCCGCCTCTCCGATGGCTCCGCGCCTGCCTCCAGACCTCGCCTCGGAAGCCTCCACGTCGTCGAGTCCACGAGCGCCTCGCCTTCGAAGTCCCCCTCCGAAGTCCACGAGCGCGTCGTCGTCTGGAAGCCTCCGTGTCGTTGAGGTCTCTCCCGCGCCGGACCGCGCGCGCACAGCCTTGGCCTCCGCTCGGACTTCACCTGCGCAATGTGGGACTCCAAGCGCCGGCCTCCGCTCGGCACTCCGCTTATAGAGCATGCTTGGATGGCTCAGCAGCAGGATTCTCCCAGCCAAGATGCCGTGTCTCCGCGCCGAGCTCCCGAGAGTCTTCGCGCAACGTTGCGCCTCTGCTTCATGGTCTCCGTACGACGTTGAGCCTCCGCGAGTATGCAAGGAGTGTCCCCGCTACATCGAGCCCCGGCTTAATCGCCTCCACGAGCTCGGCCTCGCCATACTCCACAGGCAGGCATGCCAACACAAAGCCCGGCACCTTCGCCCGGACGTTCCGTGCGCGACGTTGGACTCCGCGGGTGAAACATCAACCTCCGCTTGGTGCTACGCGTCGCGGGAGACTTCGCAATGGGCCTGCCTCCGCAACGAGCACACAAAGCCTGGCAACCGAAGGTGGAGCCCGGCGCGCGCGAAGCCTGGCGTCCGAAGGTGGAGCCCGACGCGCGCGAAGCCTGGCGTACATGGCGCGTACACTACGGCGCCTTCGCCGCTGTGACTCTCCGCACAGTAGCCATCCAAGCAGTACCCAACCTCCAAATCCATCATGCACACCGGCCACCATGTCCGAGGGCTCCTTCGGGCCGGTCCTCGTAGTGCTCACCGTGATATTCTTCCTCGCCGTCACCGCCTGCGTTGTCGGGCGGCTGTGCGGCAGCCGGCTCCCCAACAGGGAAGTCCTCCACTGATCGCTAGCTCCACGGCTCCGATGTGGCCGGTGGCGACTAGGAGAAGGGCTTTGAGATCAAGTACCCGGCGATGAAGCCCACAGCGAGCTCCCGCGCGATGATTCACTGCATCGAGGATGGCTTCAAGATCAAGTTCACACCGGGGAAAGCTGCAGCGCATGGAAGAACGACAGCAAGGCTGACAACAAGGGGTAGCAGCATCATCCCCAGCTCCACGCTGCGTGCCTAGCGTCGAGCAGGATGGATGTCTGCCGATTCTGCATATGCTAGGCGACCGCGAGGTGGCATCGGCCTCCGCTCGGCATCCGCTTCTTGGGCTCCGGACTCCGCACGGACTCGTCTCCAGCCTCCGCTTCCGCGTGCCAAACCCTTGCACGAGATATCCATCCGTCCGGCCTTCCGAGTAGACCTCGCCAGGCGGAAGCTCGGCACCCTGCTCCACGGGCCTTCGTGCCTCGCCGCCCGTCTCCACTCAGCCGCGGGCTCCGCTCCGCCGGAGACCTCATGCGAAGTCTGCGCCGGTGAGGTCCGTCCAGGTGATAGCCTCCACGCCGACGAAGCACTCAAAGTATCAATCTAGGCGAAGTCTCGGCGAGGTCTTCGCAATAGGCCACACTACTCGGCGAGACCTCCAAGCAGGCCACGTCTCCGCACGTCCAGTGAAGCCCCGGTCTCCGCGGCACGCCGTCGAGCCTCCGCAGGGCACTTCGCTTCGGTCTCTGCCGTACAGGCTGCGCATGCACGAACGAAGCCCCCAAGGCCTTAGCGCTCACCGAAGACCAACTCCTTCGCCGAGCAAGCCATGCCTCCGTGCCATACCCCGCGGTTGTGAGCTCCCCGTGGGGTTTTCGAAGCAATCCATCACGCGCAAGCTCAGGCCGTCAGGCGCACGCACGCACTTGAGGTGTCTATTCATGCATGCACGTGAAGAGTCCAACCCTTACGTGGTGCCGAGCAGCGACAAGTCTGCGCGTAAGTACGTCACACAAGCAAGTAGAGTCTCTGCGTCGAGCCTCCGCGGAGCGCCGGCCCCACACCTCGCAACGAGGCCTACGATAGCTTCGTGCAGCTAGGGTCTCCGCACCTACGAAGCATACTCCGCGTCGCCTTCGGCCAGCCCGGTACACACTGCATATGATTACGTGTGCGGCTTTAATAATCCCTACTGCATTTCTTGCGTGCATGGCTTTAAGAAAATGGTTGTGCATCATGTCGTTTATTGCGGCTGCGGTTCCATTCTGAGAGCATTTGATTTGGCCGTGTTTGCCTCTCTGGTTTTGGCCCATTCCGAGCTCCCGTAGTAGCAAATGCTTTTCTGGTACTGCATTTTGGAGCATTTTGTTGTCGCAAATCTTCAGCCATTTCTTTGATGCCTCTGTTTTGGTCCTTGTTTTTATTTAAATCGCACGACGGCCTTGCGCCTCGGCGTACTCTACGGAGTATAAATAAGACGTAGCGTTGAGCTTGCCTCCGCACGCGCCAGTCTACGGACACTAAAATAAGACGTAGCGTTGAGGTCCGCCTCTGCACGCGCCAGTCTACGGACTCTAAACAAGACGCAACGGGGGGACACCTCCGCGCGCACTCTACGGAGTATAAATAAGATGTAGCGTCGAGGTACGCCTCCGCACGCGACAGTCTACGGACTATAAATAAGACGTAGCGTCGAGGTCCGCCTTCGCACGCGCCAGTCTACGGATTCTAAATAAGACGTAGCGCCGAGGTCCGCCTCCGCACGCGATAGTCTACGGACTCTAAATATGACGTAGCGTCGAGGTCCGCCTCCGCACGCACCAGTCTACGGACTCTAAATAAGACATAGCGTCGAGGTCCGCCTCCGCACACGCCAGTTTACGGACTCTAAATAAGACGTAGCGTCGAGGTCCGCCTCCGCACGTGCCAGTCTGCGGACTATAAATAAGACGTAGCGTCGAGGTCCGCCTCCGCACGCGCCAGTCTACGGACTCTAAATAAGACGTAGCGTGGAGGTCCGCCTCCGCACGCGACAGTCTGCGGACTATAAATAAGACGTAGCGTCGAGGTCTGCCTCCGCACACGCCAGTCTACGGACTCTAAATAATACGTAGCGTCGAGGTCCGCCTCCGCACGAGACAGTCTACGGACTATAAATAAGACGTAGCGTCGAGGTCCGCTTCCGCACGTGCCAGTCTACGGACTCTAAATAAGACGCAACGGGGGGACGCCTCCGCGCGCACTCTACGGACTATAAATAAGACGTAGCGTCGAGGTACGCCTCCGCACGCACCAGTCTACGGACTCTAAATAAGACGTATCGTCGAGGTCCGCCTCCGCACGCACTCTATGGAGTATAAATAAGACGCGGATGTTGTCCCTGCGTACTCTACTGAGTATAAACAAGACGCGGATGTCCCGCGCACGTGTGGGCGTCGCTCCCGCGCGTACTCTCCGGAGTATAAATAGATGTGGTTGAAGTTCCCACACACTCTACGGAGTTTAAAAATTGCGACATGGCTGAGACACTAGGGAGTGCCTCACTTTCAGTGGCGCACCACTTGGATATCACGCCCTCGCGCGCGTTGCACCAGGGAGTGCACCGCGAGTTTTTGAAGGTAGGGGAACGGCGGCTCCGTCGCCCTGCCTCCGCGCGCGTAGCGCCCTCGGCCTACGCTGCAAGCGCCCGCTCTCCGCGGACACTATTTTTGAAGGTAGGGGAACGGCGGCTCCGCCTCCCTGCCTCCGCACGCATAGCGGCCCCGGCCTACACTACAAGCGCCCGCTCTCCGCGGGCACTGTTTTTGAAGGTAGGGGAACGGCGGCTCCGCCTCCCTGCCTCCGCACGCGAAGCGCCCCCGGCCTACGCTGCAAGCGCCCGCTCTCCGCGGGCATTGTTTTTGAAGGTAGGGGAACGGCGGCTCCGCCTCCGTGCCTCCGCACGCGTAGCGCCCCCGGCCTACGCTGCAAGTGCCCTCGGCCTACGCTGCAAGCGCCCACTCTCCGCGGGCACTATTTTTGAAGGTAGGGGAACGGCGGCTCCGCCTCCCTGCCTCCGCACGCGTAGCTCCCCCGGCCTACACTGCAAGTGCCCGCTCTCCGCGGGCACTGTTTTTGAAGGTAGGGGAACGGCGGCTCCGCCTCCCTGCCTCCGCGCGCGTAGCGCCCTCGGCCTACGCTGCAAGTGCCCGCTCTCTGCGGGCACTGTTTTTGAAGGTAGGGGAACGGCGGCTCCGCCTCCCTGCGTCCGCACGCGTAGCGCCCCCCGGCCTACACTGCAAGCGCCCGCTCTCCGCGGGCACTGTTTTTGAAGGTAGGGGAACGGTGGCTCCGCCTCCTTGCCTCCGCACGCGTAGTGCCCCCGGCCTACGCTGCAAGCGCCCGCTCTCCGCGGGCACTGTTTTTGAAGGTAGGGGAACGGCGGCTCCGCCTCCCTGCCTCCGCGCACGTAGCACTCTCGGCCTACGCTGCAAGCGCCCGCTCTCCGCGGACACTGTTTTTGAAGGTAGGGGAACGGTGGCTCCGCCTCCCTGCCTCCGCGCGCGTAGCGCCCTCGGCCTACGCTGCAAGCGCCCGCTCTCCGCGGGCACTGTTTTTGAAGGTAGGGGAATGGCGGCTCAGCCTCCCTGCCTCCGCGCGCGTAGCGCCCCGGCCTACGCTGCAAGCGCCCGCTCTCCGTGGGCATTGTTTTTGAAGGTAGGGGAAGGGCGGCTCCGCCTCCCGGCTCCGCGCTCGACTTCGCCGTCCGCCTTGTAGGTATCGCGTCGGCGGGACTGCACGTCTTCTGCGCTCGACGACACGTCTTCGGCGCTCGACTTCGTCGTCCGCCTTGTAGGCATCGCCTCGGCAGGACGGCATGTCTTCGGCGCTCGACGACACGTCTTCGGCGCTCGACTTCGCCGTCCGCCTCGTAGGCATCGCCTCGGCGAGACGGCACGTCTTCGGCGCTCGACTTCGCCGTCCACCTCGTAGGCATCGCCTCGGCAGGACGGCACATCTTCGGCGCTCGAAGACATGTCTTCGGCGCTCGACTTCTCCGTCCGCCTCGTAGGCTTTGCCTCGGCGGTACGCCACGTCTTCGGCGCTCGACGACACGTCTTCGGCGCTCGACTTCGCCGTCCGCCTCGTAGACATCGCCTTGGCGGGACGGCACGTCTTCGGCGCTTGACGACACGTCTTCGACGCTCGAGTTTGCCGTCCGCCTCGTAGGCATCGCGTCAGCGGTACGGCACGTCTTCGGCGCTCGACTTCGCCGTCCGCCTCGTAGGCATCGCCTCGGCAGGACGGCACGTCTTCAGCGCTCGACGGCACATCTTCGATGCTCGACTTCGCCGTCCGCCTCGTAGGCATCGCCTCGGCGGGACGGCACGTCTTCGGCGCTCGACGGCACGTCTTAGGCGCTCGACTACGCTGTCCGCCTCGTAGGCATCGCCTCGGCGGGACGGCATGGCTTCGGCGCAGGACTCCGTCGTCCACCTTGTAGGCATCGCCCTGGCGGGACGGCGCGAGGTTCAGCGCAGGGGTTCACTGATTTCTTTGTAGGCATTGCCTCTGGGGTCTACAAGCTACCAATTGCAACGGCTCACTACTCGGTGCCTTCAGCGCTTGCTGTCAGGGAACGGGGGGCTGGGATAGTTGATCACGTCAGCTCGCCCATCGGGACCTCAGCGCTTGCTGTCGAGGGAGTACTGTTGTAGGGGTGGCCTAACCCCCCGTGACTGGGCCGTGTAACTATTCCAACATGTAATAGGCCCAATAGCGTAGAGGAATATACTAGTGTAAATATACCAATGTACCCTCATCCTTTGTAAGTGCTAAGGGGTAGAATGGGGATTTCCCATTCTACCCCACTCATATATATAAACCCCCAGGAGGGGCAAAGGGGGGCATCCTCTCATTCTACCAGCTCTCCCACAGATCTAGCTCTCCTCTTTTCGTTCTACTAGTCCCCTTGATTCCTGTTTAGCCTGTAGCTACAACAGTCTGTAACCACAACATTAGCCAACTGGTGGTCACTCTCCACAAACTAGAGCACTATGTCACCCTTCTCCACATGGTCTCGAAGGAAGTGATATCTGATGTCAATGTGCTTGGTCCGAGGGTGTTGCACTGGGTTCTTGGCAATGTTGATAGCAGAAGTGTTATCACAAAAGAGTGGAACACTGTCTATGGCTAACCAAAAGTCCCGCAGGGTCGAAACCATCCAAAGCACTTGGCTGCAACAACTGGCGGCAGCAACGTACTCGGCCTCTGCGGTGGACTATGCAACACCAGACTGCTTCCTTGAAGACCAGGAAACAAGAGAAGTGTCAATGAATTGGCAGGTGCCAGAAGTGCTCTTCCTATCTATCCTATAGCCAGCAAAGTCTGCGTCCGAGTAGGCTCTGAGGGAAAGATAGGATGAGGAAGAGTACCAGATAGCTCGAAGGTATCGAAGAATGCGCTTCACCGCCTAGCGATGAGATACGCGAGGAGAAGCCTGAAAACGAGCACACAGACACACGGAGAAATGTATGTCCGGCCTTGAGGCAGCGAGGTATAAGAGAGAGCCAATCATGCTGCGATACTCCTTCTGATCAACTGGCTCGCTGTCCTCATCTGGGTCGAGTGACACTGATGAAGCCATAGGAGTGGACATCGGCTTACCATCACTCATATCAAAGCGTCTCAGAAGGTCTCAAGTGTACTTGCCCTGATGCAAGAAAGTACCCTCCCGAGTCTGCTTGATCTGAAAGCCAAGGAAGAAGCTCAACTCGCCCATCATGCTCATCTCAAACTCTGAGCTCATGACATCGGAAAACTGGGAAATGAGAGCATGGGAGGAGCCCCCAAAGATGATGTCATCTACATAGATCTGGACAAGTAGAAGGTCAGTGCCATGCCTGCGAATGAACAAGGTCTTATCTACCTTACCCATCTCAAAACCATGACTCAACAAATAGGACTTAAGCCTCTCATACCAAGCTTTGGGGGCCTGCTTAAGTCCATACAAGGCTTTGGAAAGCTTATAGACATGGTTTGGGTATTTGGGGTTCTCGAAACCTGGAGGCTGTCTCACATAGACTTCTTCCTCAATAAACCCATTGAGGAAGACACTCTTGACGTCCATTTGGTAAAGCTTGAAACCCTTAGAAGCTGCAAAAGCAAGCAGGATTCTAATGGCCTCAAGTCTAGCTACAGGGGCAAAGGTCTCCTCAAAATCTAAACCCTCAACCTGGGAGAAACCCTGAGCTACCAGTCTAGCCTTATTCTGAATTACAACCCCATCCTCACTCTGCTTGTTCTTGAACACCCAATTAGTCCCAATGACATTGTGACCTCGAGGGGGCTCAACAAGCGACCAGACCTTGTTTCTCTCAAAATTTTGTAACTCCTCATGCATGGCATTGACCCAAGCCTCATCAGAAAGAGCATGGCAAATGTCCTTGGGCTCGAATAAGGCAACAAACATAGAATGGAGACAGAAGTGTGACATGCCAGACTTTGAGCGTGTGACAGCTCGAAAAGGTCTCCGATCATCTGCTTTTAAGGATGGTCTTTTTGAATATGTCAGAGAGGTCCTGGATGAGAAGAAGAAGTGGCCTCTACCTCATGAGCTGACGAGGTAGGAACAGAGCCACTAGCTCCAGAGGAAGCAGAAGGCATAGGCTGATCACCTAGAGGTGCAGTGGAAGAAGGCACCTCAAGAGGAGGATGAGGGACAAGATCGGGTAGACAACCCTCATCTCTATCCTCATCATCCACAAAGATGGTCTCGGACTACTCTAAAGAACCTGAGATATCGGGCCGAGTCCCCGGACTGGCCTCATCGAATGTCACCTCACAGGTCTCTACCATTTTACTAGACTCGCAGTTCCAGACCCTATACGCCCACGAAGAGATCACGTAACCTAGAAAGATAGCATCACAAGATCGTGACTCGAACTTGTCTAGGTTCCCGGACTTCAGAATGAAACACTTGCAACCAAACACATGAAAATGAGAGACACTGGGCTTTCGCCCATATCTCAGCTCATAGGAAGTGCGATGCAAGTGTGCTCGAAGAAAACTCTGTTCGAAACATGGCACGCGGTCGCTATGGCCTCAGCTTAAAACTTCATAGGTGTAGAATACTCATCAAGCATCGTCCTGGCCATCTCGACCAAGGTATGGTTCTTCCTCTCCACGACGCCATTTTGCTGTGGGACATGCGAAGAAGAGAACTGGTGCTCTACATCTGTCTCATCACAGAATCTCTCGAAGTAGGAATTCTTGAACTCCGTGCCATTGTCACTACGGATCGCTCGTAAGGCACCCAACAGTTCAACAGAAAGCCTACTAAAAAGACCTCAAAAATGTGTAAACGTCTCATCCTTTGAGGATAAGAAAAACACCCAAGAGTACCTCGAGAAGTCAACGACCACGACAAGAACATACCACTTTCCTCCTGCTGACTTCACTCGGGCTGGTCCAACTGTGTCCATATGGAGCAGCTGTCCTAGTGCATCGGTCATAGTCACTGTGACCGGAGGGTGAGAAGCGGCAACCATCTTGCCATGCCGGCATGGAGCGCAAACAAAATCTTTGACCATTTTGAGTTTAGGCAGACCACAAATGAGATCATGGCCGCTAACTCGGGTCAAATGGTCTCCAATATGACCAAGTCTCCTATGCTAGAAAGTAAGGTCACGGGACTCAGAAGCAACTAAACACCGGAGAGGATCACCAGAAGACTCAGAAAAATCAGCACGAAAGATTCTCCCGTAACGAGAAATCCCGCAAACCATACTACCCGAAGAATCAAAAATTGTGCAATTGTTTTTCTTAAAGCTCACCTCAAAACCGTCATCAGTAAGCTGAGAAACCGAAAGCAAATTATACTGCAGCTTACTAACCAAGGCAACATCTTTTAAAATAAAAGACTCATTAACGCGCACTGTACCTTTGGCGATGACACGCCCAGACGAAGCGTCTCCGAAGGTGATCGTCTCATCACCTGGAGCTCGGGCTAAGGAAGAGAACCAATGAGAGTCTCCGGTCATATGGCGAGAACAACCGAAGTCCACGAGCCAAACATCTCCCTTCCTAGCCCGGCGAACCTGAGTCAAACAGAGAGTAAAAGCTCAGTACTGGGATAAATCAACATAGATTTTGGCACCCAATACTGAGTCACACACCGAGTAGAAGAAGTAGCCACACACGACTGACCTCTATCTACCCTACGCTCTCTATCGCTCAAATAGGCAGAAGGTCTATGTGCAGACCTGAAGCTGTTGCTGGGTTCGACCGCTATGGGAGAGCGAGTCGAAGCATCGGTAACATGCTGATCACGCCGCGAGTAGCCATCTCGATGAGAGAAACGAGATCTACCCTCAGAATGGTGGAAGCCATTACCAAAGGCATATCGAGGACGAAAATCAGTAAAACCAGAAAAGCCAAGTCCTCGATGTTGTCCAAACCCATCAGCTGAAACAACTCTCGACCTCGTGTTGGTCTTAGGTGCACTCAAGATTTGGGGCTGACCCTGAATACGCCTAAGAGCTGCAACACGGTCTCTCTGCGTGATCTTGGCGCACCTGAAGCATCGCTCGACCAGGTGTCCATCCTTCTGACAGAAAGTGCAATGATACTTCACCTTCTGAGAGGTAGAAGTAGCACGACGAGGCTTCGCCTTCCGAGAGGCCGAAGCAACAGGTGGAATCACCTTGCTGTTAAAAATCTCTTGGACAAAGCCCGTTGACTTGAATTGAACTTTCTCAGTTCTAGGCTTGACCTCGATCACATCTGCTGCTATGGGTCTGAGAACAGCAGGTGGATGCTTCCTCACATCCTTAAGAAAATCATATCCTAGACCTTGATTGAATTTGCAAATCTTGGATTGGTCTAGAATAAGATTTATCTTCTTCTTGCCTCCTACAAATCTCTCGAGAGCATTCATAAGATACTGACACTCCCAAAAGAGAGAGGTGCAAGAAGAGCAAGGAGAAGAAGAGACAGCAGAATGTAAGGTAGTAGAAGAAGAACCAATAGTAGAAGAGCGAATGGCTTGTGCATGCACAGCCGACTCAGAAGGGACAGTCCTACTGCTAGCCATTTGGTTCACGTCGCTAAGCATCTCTACCTTACCCTTGGGCTTCTCTCCCACATTAGCACACACATTACAAGGAGATTGTGACTTCTCTAGAAGGTGAGTTAGCTTCACACATTTGTCATCTAATGCAATCAACTCAGATTTTAGTTTTTCACAATTATTACATGGTGAGCTAACAGGGTCCTTAGAAGCATATTGAGTCATCTTCTTGTGGTGGTCAATCATTTCTTGAAACTGTTTTGAGACAGATTCAAGTTTAGTAGTTAATTTGGGACAGTTCAAACATAAGGCAACTGGCTCAAGCAAGGAAGCATGCAACTCAGCAATTTTATGATCTGTCTTCTTTAAGTTGATCTTCAAGTTATTACAATTTGAACAATTTTCAGGCAGATCAATAAGCATGGTGTAAAGACCTCTAAAAGCATTGTTCTTAACCTCACATGAGGTGCAAGATGTAGTCTCAACAGTAGATGAAAGAGAAGCTACCCTAGTCATCTCTAATTCAGCAAGCAGACTAACATTCTCCACCTTAAGCATGTCGAGATCAGAACTCACACTATCATGAGAGGTCGAAGTCTCCGAGCAAAGAAGTGCATACATCATAATCGTCACGAGAGGGAGCAGATCTAAGTGAGGTAAATTCTCGTGACAAGCTCTCTACTTCCTTCTCCAACTCGCTACACCTAGCTCTAGATCTAGCATGAAATTTACCTAGCTTAAAAAAAGCATCATTAAGCTGGTCGTATGAGGGGTATACCTCGTCCGAATCAGAGTAGAGCTCGCAGTCGCTCACTTCGCCCTCAAGAGCAATGAAGCACATGCTGGAGAAGTCATCGCCATCCTTGGGTTCTTAATCTCCCGTCCCATCGTCGTCGCTCCATCCCTCCACCTCGCTGAGGTCGAGGTCGTCCAAGGCGGTGAGGACGCGGTGGAAGAGCTTCTTGGCTTTGCCAAGGTTGCAGAACTTCTTCTTGCCTTGAGCATGAGCTGGGGGCTTCTTGTTGCAGTTCTTGTCGATGTAGTCGTTTTGCTCACGCCGCCGTAGTCGTTCTTTCCCTTCCCCAGCTTGGGGCAATTCGCCCGAATGTGGTTGGGGCCACCACACTCGAATCAAATTATCGGACCACTCCTCTTCCGATCCCTCACCCTCTTGTACGCGTGGGAAAACTTTCTGGCTAGAAGGGCTAACTGATCCTCTGGTAGCTGCTCTAACTGATCATCAGTTACGTCACAGAGAGCAGCTAGAGAGAATCCACAAATCGATTCAGAAGAAGGTCCAGAAACCAGACTGGGATCGGTGACTAAGGCCATCGAATGCGACTTCGACCTACGAAAGACTATGTCAATTTCGTGAGTCTTGAGGCGTGAGTACAACGCGTCAAGAGTCAAGGTCGAAAGATCGGTGGTGTCCTTGATGGTAGTCACTTTCATCTCCCAAACGCGCAAATCCAGAGCTGCGAGCATCTGTCGAGCATTGTCCGAGTCGGGTATGTGAGACCAACCGCTCGGAGGTTGCTCAGAATCTTGTGAAACCACGCAAAACACTCATTCAAGGACTCACCAGCGAACATTTCAAACTTGTTGTAATCTCGCTTGAACTGGTCCTGTCGAACCATCTTGATCTGGGTGGTGCCCTCATGGTATGCATCGAGGGTCACGCAGATGTCGAAGGCCGACGTCAGATGAGAGATGCGATCGAACTCGCTTCTGCTCAGACCCTGAATTATGATGTTCCTTGCCTTAGCATGTAGGGACCGAGATATTTCAATCCGAATTCCTCTGTGATTCCACCGCACTATTCCCTGGATCAGTAGATAGTCTCACAGATTACAGTTCTGATTATCAAAGTACATATCATGCGAAAGCGTAAATATATAATAGTAGACTTACTCATGGGCCGATTAGGCCGAAATCAATAAATTGCAGCAGCGGAAGAACGAAGCACACAGGTGGGACCTTCAGGACATGCCCATAGGCAGCCAACTGGAGGTTCGCGACCTAGTTCTTGACATCTTCATCTTCTTCGTCATCATGATCCAAAAGTATTGCTGAAGCGTAGTGATTTGATTCCTGATTCTGGATTTGTGGGGAAAGCGAATATGAGCACAACCACCGTGCTCGCGAGCCAACACACAGGATGCAATTAAATAGTATGCATGGCTTATCAAAGGAGAGGCTCAGGTTATTTTATTTGCCAAAAATCGCTTTTGGAAGCATTATTATTATTAAATCATAGTGTTATTAATTCTACCTAAACTCCACACGGCGATTGCCATAATTGACTTAATCCACCAAAGACACCCTTTTCCTTACTGATTGCTATCTAAGACTCCAAACAGCGGGTGTCATCATTCATACAATCCACCAATCATACACTTTCTATTCGATTGCTGTCTAAAACTCCAAACAGCGAGTGACATCATTTAATTAATCCACCAATCATATACTTTATTTATTGACTGCTGTCTAAAACTTCAAACAGCGGATAACATCAACTATACAATCCACCAATGAATTGTTTCCTAAATCCCCGAACAGTGAGTATCATAATTTATATAATCCACCGATCAATTGTTGCCTAAAACTCCAAACAGCTAGTGACATCATCTATCTAATATCATTTGATTAATCCATCGAACACACACTTTCTATATTGAGTGCTGTCTAAAACTCCAAACAACGAATATCATCAATTATACAATCCACCAATATCTTTTGTATTCCAAAATTCCTATCAACCCATTCCTTTTGCTATTGATCCACAAGCACAATTTACTCTTACAATAATCAACCTTATTTTCCATTATCTATTTCTAGCTAATCCACTAGTATACCTTCACCAAAAAAATCATTGATCAAGTTTATACTCCAATTATCATATCTCCAAACTCCCAACAATTCAATTGACTCATCTAATAATCGATCAAATCCTATTAATCCCATTATTACCAATATCTCCCAAAAATTGATCCAGCAATTACCTTTGCACTCCTTAATTCTCCAAAAATCATTCAAATCATCTATCTAGCCTATCTATTCATTTAGACTCCACCAATTTATTTTCCTTAGAATCCACACTATCGTTTCTGTCGTAGCTACAGACTAGACAGAAAGAGAGGGGGATTGGTAGAAGAGGAAGAGGAGAGCTAGATCTGGAGAGCTGGTGATAATGGGAGCATGTCCCCTTTTGCCCCCCTCTTGGGGGTTTATATATATGAGTGGGGTAGAATGGGAAATCCCCATTCTACCCCTTAGTACTTACAAAGGATGAGGGTACATTGGTATGTTTACACTGGTATATTTCTCTACACTATTAGGCCTATCACATGCTGAACTAGTTGCACGGCCCAGTCGCGGGGGGTTGGGCCACCCCCACAACAGGTATTCCCTCGACAACACGCGCTGAGGTCCCGATGGGCGAGCTGACGCGATCAACTATCCCAGCCCCCCGTTCCCCGACAGTAAGCGCAAGGGTACCGACTAGTGAGCCGATGCAACTGGTAGTTTGTAGACCCCAGAGGCAATGCCTACGAAGAAATTAGTGAACTCCTGCGCTGAATCCCGCGCCGTACCGCCAAGGCGCTGCCTACGAGGCAGACGACGCAGTCGAGCGCCGAAGCCGTGCCGTCCCGCTGAGGCGATGCCTACGAGGCAGACGGCGAAGTCGAGCACCGAAGCTGTGCCGTCCCGCCGAGGTAGTACCTACAAGGCGGACGGCGAAGTCCTGCGCCGGAGCCGTGCGTCCCGCCGAGGCGATGCCTACAAGGCGGACAGCGAAGTCCTGCGCCGGAGCCGTGCCGTCCCGCCGAGGCGATGCCGAGACAGACGGCGGAGTCGAGCGCCAAAGCCGTTCCGTCCCGCCGAGGCTATGCCTAGGCAGACGGGGGAGTTGAGCGCCGAGGTCGTGCTGTCCCGCCGAGGCGATGCCTACGAGGCGGACGGCGGAGTCGAGCGCCGAAGCCGTGCCGTCCAGCCGAGGCGATGCCTACGAGGCGGACGGCAGAGTCCTGCGCCGGAGCCGTGCCGTCCCGCCGAGGCGATGCCTACGAGGCGGACGGCGAAGTCGAGCGCCGAAGACGTGCCATCCCGCCGAGGCGATGCCTACAAGGCGGACGGTGAAGTCCTGCGTCGGAGCCGTGCCGTCCCGCCGGGGCGGACGGCGGAGTCGAGCGCGAAGGTCGTGCTGTCGCCGTTCCCCTACCTTCAAAAGCAGTGCCCGCGGAGAGCGGGCGCTTGCGGCGTAGGCCGAGGGCGATACACGCGCGGAGGCAGGGAGGCGGAGTCGCCGTTTCCCTACCTTGAAAAACAGTGCCCGCGGAGAGCGGGCACTTACGGCGTAGGCCGAGGGCGATACGCGCGCGGAGGCAGGGAGGCGGAGCCGCTCTTCTACCTTCAAAAACAGTGCCCGCAGAGAGCGGGCGCTTGCGGCGTAGGCCGAGGGCGATACGCGCGCGGAGGCAGAGAGGCGGAGCCGCCGTTCCCCTACCTTCAAAAACGGTGCCCGTGGAGAGCGGGCGATTGCGGCGTAGGCCGAAGGCGATACGCGCGCGGAGGCAGGGAGGCGGAGCCGCCGTTCCCCTACCTTGAAAAACAGTGCCCACGGAGAGCGGGCGCTTACGACGTAGGCCGAGGGCGATACGCGCGCGGAGGCAGGGAGGCGGAGCTGCTCTCCAACCTTCAAAAACAGTGCCCGCAGAGAGCGGGCGCTTGCGGCGTAGGCCGAAGGCGATACGCGCGCGGAGGCAGAGAGGCAGAGCCGCCGTTCCCCTACCTTCAAAAATGGTGCCCGTGGAGAGCGGGCGCTTGCGGCGTAGGCCGAGGGCGATATGCGCGCGGAGGCAGGGAGGCGGAGCCGCCGTTCCCCTACCTGGAAAAACAGTGCCCACGGAGAGCGGGCGCTTACGGCGTAGGCCAAGGGCGATACGCGCGCAGAGGCAGGGAGGCAGAGCCGCTCTCCTACCTTCAAAAACAGTGCCCGCAGAGAGCGGGTGCTTGTGGCGTAGGCCGAGGGCGATACGCGCGCGGAGGCGGAGAGGGGCTGTCGCCGTTCCCCTACCATCAAAAACGGTGCCCGTGGAGAGCGGGCGCTAGCGGCGTAGGCCGAGGGCGATACGTGCGCGGAGGCAGGGAGGCGGAGTCGCCGTTCCCCTACCTTCAAAAATAGTGCCCGCGGAGAGCGGGCGGTTGCGGCGTAGGCCGAGGGCGATACGCGTGCAGAGGCAGGGAGGCGGAGCCGCCATTTCCCTACCTTGAAAAACAGTGCCCGCGGAGAGCGGGCGCTTACGGCGTAGGCCGAGGGCGATACGCGCGCGGAGGCAGGGAGGCGGAGCCGCTCACCTACCTTCAAAAATAGTGCCCAAAGAGAGCGGGCGCTTGTGGCGTAGGCTAGAGGTGATACGCGCGCGGAGGCAGGGAGGCGGAGCCGCCGTTTCCCTACCTTCAAAAACGGTGCCCGCGGAGAGCGGGCGCTTGCGGCGTAGGCCGAGGGCGATACGCGCGCGGAGGCAAGGAGGCGGAGCTGCCGTTCCTCTACCTTCAAAAACAGTGCCCGCGCAGAGCGGGCGCTTGGGGCGTAGGCCGGAGGTGATACGCGTGCAGAGGCACGGATGCGGAGCCGCCGTTCCCCTACCTTAAAAAACAGTGCCCGCAGAGAGCGGGCGCTTGCGGCGTAGGCTGAGGGCGATACGCGCACGGAGGCCGGGAGACGGAGCCGCCGTTCCCCTACCTTCAAAAACAGTGCCCGCGGAGAGCGGGCGCTTGTGGCGTAGGCCGGAGGCGATACGCGCGCCGAGGCAGGGAGGCGGAGCCGCCATTCCCCAACCTTCAAAAACGGTGCCAGCGGAGAGCGGGCGCTTGCGGCGTAGGCCGAGAGCGATACGCGCGCGGAGGCAGGGAGGCGGAGCCGCCGTTCCCCTACCTTCAAAAACAATGCCCGTGGAGAGCGGGCGCTTGGGGCGTAGGCCGGGGGCGATACGCGCGTGGAGGCAGGGAGGCGGAGCTGCCGTTCCCCTACCTTCAAAAACGGTGCCCGCGGAGAGCGGGCAATTACGGCGTAGGCCGAGGGCGATACGCGCGTGGAGGCAGGGAGGCGGAGCCGCTCTCCTACCTTCAAAAAACAGTGCCCGCAGAGAGCGGGTGCTTACGGCATAGGCCGAGGGCGCTACGCACACCGAGGTAAGGAGGCGGAGTAGCCATTCCCCTACCTTCAAAAACAGTGCCCGCAGGGAGCAGGCGTTTGCGGCGTAGGCCGAGGGCGATACGCGCGCGGAGGCAGGGAGGCGCAGCCGCCGTTCCCCTACCTTGAAAAACAGTGCCCGCGGAGAGCGGGCGCTTGTGGCGTAGGCCGGGTTACGATACGCGCACGGAGGCAGGGAGGCGGAGCCGCCGTTCCCCTTCCTTCAAAGACAGTGCCCGCGGAGAGCGGGCGCTTGTGGCGTAGGCCGGAGGCGATACGCGCGCGGAGGCAGGTAGGCGGAGCCGCCGTTCCCCTACCTTCAAATACGGTGCCCGCGGAGAGCGGGCACTTACGGCGTGGGCCGCGGGCGCTACGCACGCCGAGGTAAGGAGGCGGAGGCGCCGTTCCGCTACCTTCAAAAACAGTGCTCACGGAGAGCAGGCGCTTGTGGCATAGGCCGAGGGCGATACGCACGCGGAGGCAGGGAGGCGGAGCCGCCGTTCCCCTACCTTGAAAAACTCGCGACGCACTCCGTAGTGCAACACGCGCGAGGGCGCGATATCCTAAGGGTACGTCGCTAAAGCGATGCACTCCCTGGTGCCTCAGCCATCGTGCAGTTTACTATTTTTTTTTACTTTGTAGAGTGCGTGGGATCAACATCCACGTCTTATTTATACTCCGGAGAGTACGCATAAGGACAATATCCATGCGTGCGCGGCATCCGCGTCTTGTTTATACTCCGTAGAGTGCGCAGGGAGAGTGCGCAGGGACAACATCCGCGTCTTATTTATACTCCGGAGAGTGCGTGGGATCAACATCCACGTCTTATTTATACTCCGAAGAGTACGCATAAGGACAATGTCCATGCGTGCGTGGCATCCGCGTCTTGTTTATACTCCGTAGAGTGCGCAGGGACAACATCCGCATCTTATTTATACTCCGTAGAGTGCGTGCGGAGGCGGACCTCGACGCTATGTCTTATTTAGAGTCCGTAGACTGCGCGCGGAGGCGTCCCCCAGCTGCGTCTTATTTATACTCCGTAGAGTGCGTGCGGAGGCGGACCTCGCGCTACGTCTTATTTAGAGTCCATAGACTGCGCGAGGGGGCAAGCTCCCGCGCGTTGCGGGCGGTGAAGGTGCGTGCAGAGGCGGACCTCGCGCTACGTCTTATTTATACTCCTAGAGTGCGCGCGGAGGCGTCCCCCGCAGTGTTTTATTTATACTCCGTAGAGTACGCCGAGGCGCAAGGCCGTCGTGCGATTTAAATCAAAAGCGAGGACCAAAACAGAGGCACGAAAGAAATGGCCAAAGATTTGCAACAATGAAACGGTCCAGAATGCAGAACTGGAAAAGCGTTTGACGCTACGGCAGCCAGAACAGGCAAAACTAGAGAGGCAAACATGGCCAAATCGAATGCTCTTAGAGTGGAACCGTAGTTGCAATAAGGGATATGCTGCGCAACCGTTTCCTTAATGCCATGCAAACACAAAATGCAGCAGGGATTATTAAAGCAACATACGTGATCATGTGCCGGGCGTGCCGGGCGGGGTGGTGACGTCACGGAGTAGACTCTGTAGGCGCGGAGACCTTGGCTGCATTAAGCTAGCGGAGGCCTCGTCATGGGGTGCAGAGCCAACCCATGCCATGCCGTATGAGTGCGGAAGCTTCGACACGGAGCCCATCCACGCGGAGGCTAACCACGCGAGATCGTGCGCCATCCTGACATGCGAAGTCCGATGGAAGGCTAGGCGGAGACTTCGAAGGCGATGACGGAGGCTTCGAAGAGGTCGGGGGAGACTCCGGGGGCATCGGCGAAGGCTCCGAAGTGTTCGGCGGAGACTCCCGAGGCATCGGCGGGGACTCCGAAGCCTGTATGGAGGTCGGTAGGGGACGATGCTGACGATGGCATGCACGGGGAGGCGAAGTACCAGGTCTCAGTCGGCCGGGCAGTACGCGCCGACATCGCAGCTCATATACTTATCTACCTCCCGGTGGTGCTTGAGGACATAGGCGTGGAGTAGGCCGCCGGGGCGGAGCACGCGGTCCCTGTCGAAGAGCCCGAAGCCGAGCAGCTGCAGGTCCACCCAAGGCCGGCTGGTCCACCATTGCGGCCGCCTCGTCGCTCGCTGCCTCTGCCTTCGGCTTCAGGGCGGTGTGCATGCAAGGGCACTGTGCAAGTGAGGTCGTAGTCTGCGTCGGCATACTCGGGCTGCCTCAGCCATGTGTACTCCGGAGGCATGCATGCGTGATGCTTGTATTTGCTATGTGAACGGATGCATGCATGTGTGTTGTGGCTACAGACCAAACAGAGAGAGAGATGGTAGTGGAGAGTGATGAAGATGAATGTAATGGCCAGGTCCTCCCCATGGCTTACTCATACATATATATACACACATGAGGAGTGCTTTTACAGCTATACCCTTACATCTGGTTATCCCCCCTGGGCAGTTATGTCATTACACATGGCCTATTCTGGGCCTTATAATCTCCTACCAGTCCTGCTGGGTTTAGGTGGGGGCCACCCCTACGACAGGAGCCTCTCATGGTGAAGGGCTTCACAGGGCCGAAGCCATGTCGCCGAGTCCTTTGGCCCCCTCCGTCCCCTGCGGCCCGTGAATTCTTCCAAGCTTGTGGTTGGGGAGCCTGAAGTCTGGGATGGTGGTAGCGGAGGCTGGCGCCTGAGTCGAAGCAGGCGCGCGCGCTCCGTTCCCTGCCCTTTGAACTGGTGGCAGCGAAGCTGGCGCCTAAATCGAAGTAGACGCGCGCGCTTCGTCCCCTACCCTGCGAACGGGTGGCAGCGAAGGCTGGTGCCCAAGTCGAAGTAGACGCGCGCGCTCCGTCCCCTACGCTTCGAACGGGTGGCAGCGAAGCTGGCGCCTAGTCGAAGTAGACGCGCGCGCTCCGTCCTCTACCCTTCGAACGGGTGGCAGCGAAGCTGACGCCTAGTCGAAGTAGACGCGCGCGCTCCGTCCCCTACCCTTCGAACGGGTTGCAGCGAAGCTGGCGCCTAGTCGAAGTAGACGCGCGCGCTCCGTTCCCTACCCTTCGAACGGGTGGCGGTGAAGCTGGCGCCTAGTCGAAGTAGACGCGCGCGCTCCGTCCCCTACCCTTCGTACGGGAGGCAACGAAGCTGGCGCCAAGTCAAAGTAGACGCGCACGCTCCGTTCCCTACCCTTCGAACGGGTGGCAGCGAAGCTGGCGCCTAGTTGAAGTAGACGCGCGCTCTCCGTGCCCTACCCTTCGAACGAGTGGCAGCGAAGCTGGCGCCTAAGTCGAAGTAGACGCGCGCGCTCCGTTCCCTACCCTTCGAACGGGTGGCAGCGAAGTTGGCGCCTAGTCGAAGTAGACGCGCGCGCTCCGTCCCCTACCCTTCGAACGGGTGGCAGCGAAGCTGGCACCTAGTCGAAGTAGACGGGCGCGCTCCGTGCCCTGCCCTTCGAACGGGTGGCAGCGAAGCTGGCGCCTAAGTCGAAGTAGATGCGCGCGCTCCGTCCCTGTGCGAAGATCGGAGCCTGGCGCCGGTATGGTTGCGCTCCGGGGCTGTTGTGACCTTGCAGTCTGGTAGTGCGCTTTTAATGGCGGCTGGAATCACGTCGACACCTGGCCTGGCAGAAGTCAGGCTGTCGCGTCGTGCAGTCTGTCATGCTGCAGGTGGGGCACGTGGCGACTCACGACTGGTGCGTCGTGGGATGTGAGCGGTTGCGTGACCGCGGCTGTTCGCCTTGTCCCCCGAGAAGTTGGACGCGTGTGGAAGATGTGGGGGCGTTGTGCGCTGCTTGGCCACCTACCCGGCACGGCCCTCTAGGTCCCGGCGGTTCTTCCTTCCAAATCTTGGACAGCCGAATCGCTGGGAATTTGATCCGTCTGTGCGTTGAGCCACAAGGCAGGCGAGCGGCCTTTATAAGGTGCTAGTGTTGAGGTGGAGGCACCCTTTCTTGCTTTGCTTTTTGATCTGCCGCTTCGCTTCCGCCCGTGCTAATTGTCACGCCAGTTGCTCCTTTGCCTGCATCTTCTTCCCTTGTCGCGAAGAGCGATGGCTAGCCAGGGCGACGCCACCTACCACCCCCGCAGCAGTTCCTTGCCTAGCCAGGGCGAGGCAACCCATCCTTCCCAGGAGTACAAACTGGTGCCGCGGGGGAGCTCGCACGCCAACAAGTGGTGGAACGCCATGGAGCACTCGGGAGGCTGCTGCTCCCGTGTGCTGGGGAAGAGCCGCATGACTGAAGGGACTTTGCAGCGACTCGTGGATGAGGGGAAGATCGTGGATCACAATGGGGCTCGCCTACCCCGCCGGGACGAGACGGAGCCGAAGCCCGAGGCCATGGAGGCGATTGTTTTCATCGCATTCTTCGATGCCGGCCTTCGAATGCCCTCCACGTTGTTCGTGGGCGAAGTCTTGCGGGCCTACAAGTTGGAGCTAGCCCAGTTGACGCCCCACGCGATACTCCGCCTAGCCGTCTTCACGTGGGCGATGCGGACAGAGGGGTGGCGTCCCAGCGCGAGCTTATTCGCCACCCTGCACGACGCACACTGTCGACCCAGAAAGGTTGACGGGGCGGTGTCCAACTTCGGCGGTGTGGACTTCGTGCTCCGGGCATCATGCGCGACGTTGTTCCCTGTGCCAGCCTCGTCAGGGCAATGGGCGGTCGGCTGGACGCGGTGGTGGTTCTATTACACCGTGACCGACAAGAGTAGAATGCATTGCCGAGGTGGGCCGATCTTGTTTAACAGCACGCCGAGTCTGAAGGCGGAGATCGACGACACGCAAAAGCTACAGAGCCTTGTCGGTGTCGCCCGTCGAATGAGCGTGCGCGACCTAGCCGAGGAGTTCACGATGTATGGGGCGGCGCCACTCTCCTCCCGGGGGAAGTATGTTGGATAGAATGGCCCCCGCGAGGACGGGTTCGACCCATCCGTGTCTCGCCTGCAGCCGCCCTCCGCCCCTTGTAAGTCGCCCAGCACGCTTTACGCGCGCCATTGTATCTGTTTGGCTTCCGCCTGACTGACGTGATCTCCTGCGCAGTGGCTCGGCTAGAAGATGCGGAGCACGCGATTGCGGCGCTCCTCGGCCCGTACACGCTTAAGGAGCACCGGGCTCGCGAGGCCGCAGTCAAGGCGGCTAAGTAGGGGCGGGTAAACCGCACCTGCGAGGCTGTGGGCATTACCGTGCCCGAGCGTGCGGTGCCGGAAGAGCTTCCTGCCGAGACTCTGGGCGCTCAGGACGGTGATAGCCCTACGGGGGTGCTATCTTCACGACGTCGGGCCCGTTCCCCGGCTGCCGTATGCGACCCGGCAGCCCCCCCGGCGGCTAGCCCAGCTGAGACGGGGCGTGCGACCGGCGGTGGGCCTGGCCATACTGCTTTGGAGGGGCGCACCGCCGCGGATCCCCCGGCACCTTCTGCCGATGCCCACGAGCCCGTGCTCGGGCTCGCGGCCATCGTTGAGTTGGAACTCGCCAACCCGGGGGGTGGCGTCATTCCTGGCGAGCAAACCACGGTGGAAGGTGCGTTATCAACCGCAGCGGCCGACGAGGGCGTGCCCCCTACAGAGGAAACCATGGGGGTGACAGTGACCGGAGCTGGTCCTGCCGTGGAAGAATCGCCTGTGCCACCGCAGGCGAAACGCCCTCGGACGCGGTCCCCGCCGCCAACGAGGGGTCGGTACGCTGTTGCGGGGCCTTGCCGCGGGATTACGGTGTCTGGCGCGGCCGAGAAGACCTTCTCCCCGAGCGTCGAGGCGCCCGCCTCCCCCTGGGCGGTCGAACCGGCGCCACTTCCTACCACGACGAGGGGCGCAGGAGGTAGGTGTGAGTCCCTTTCTTCACCTGACTTCGTGAGACTCTCTCCGATCTGCTCGCTCATTCTGCCGACATCAGGCGAGACGACGTCTCCCGTACGTGGCGAAGGATTGAGCAGCGGAGGTATGCGCGAAGTTGGGAACCTTGTGCAGGATGCCCCGCAGGTGTCCGCTGCTGCTGACGTGGCCGTGGCCACGATAACTCTGGGCGCATTGGGGCCAGGGCTCGCTCGCTCGGACTTCCTCCCTCGCCCGGAGATATTCTGCGACCTCACCGCAGCCGCAGAGCATGCCAACCACGGCCTCAACCGAGAGGTGCTGTCGTCATGCGCGGGGGGCCTCCTACCGCTCGCGCTGCAGGCCTCCGAGATGAGGGTAAATATGTGCGCTTCAGCTTGTAAGGTACTGCTGGATGCCTGCTGATTTGTTGTTTCTGCCAGACGCTCGCCCTCGGCCGGTCCTTTGACGAAGCCCGCGTTCGGGAGCGGAGGGCTCTGGAAGCCAACCTCCGCGAAGCAAACACTGCTCTCGCCACGAAGGACGAAGAACTTCGCGCGCTGGAGGGCACCCTGGTGGCCGCACAACTTGATGCCACAGAAGCTCGGAGCGCCGCGACTGGGGAGAGCGCCGCCTTCGTGCAGCAGATCGCCGTCCTAGAAGGGGAGAAGGCCCAGCTGGTGGAGTCTGCTATCGAGAACCGTCTCGTCTTAGAAAATGCGTCCCTATCGGCATGCCGGGCCATGGAGTCTCTGAACCAGGCCCTCCGAGATCTGTGCGTCCGAGTGCCGGACACTACGCACAGGCCGGAGGCCCTGTCGGAGACGCTCGGGCTGATCGAGGAGGGGGCCGGCGTTGCTCTTCGTGGCGCCAGGACCTTTGGCGAGCACTGCAGCTATGTTGGTGCGTGCTTCGCCCTCGCCCTGCTTCATACTCGTGGGTGTAGGCATACCCATGAGCTAGCGAATCCTCAACTGGATCCTCCCGACCGCCCAGAGGTTATGTCGGACGCCATCCGCTCCATCGGGCCTAGCCTGCAGAACTTCCATCAACGGATCTGGGGCCGCTTCGGGGAAGGTGCAGCGAGGGTCGCCGTGCAGCAGACGTTGCATGGGGAGGGGGACCTCCTCCAGTGGCTTGCAGGGGTCCTTCAGCGCCGCGGCGACGACGGCACAGGCTCGTCCGCACCGCGCCAAGGCTGAGCGGTTGGTCGGGTAGGGCAGGGGGATGATGTACTGGTTCTTACGCTTGTAACCATGTAACCCCTTTGCTTTTATAATGGAACCAAGTAGTACCTTATGCTTGGTGTTACCTGCCGTCGAACGCAGAGGGCAGGTCTGCGCATCTCGTTTATACTCCGTGGAGTGGCGCGTGCGGAGGCGAACCTCGACGCTACGACTTCCTTTATAGTCCGGAGACTTGCGCGTGCGGAGGCGGACCTCGACGCTCCGTCTTATTTAAAGTCCATGGACTGGTGCGTGCGGAGGCGGACCTCGACGCTACGACTTCTTTATAGTCTGGAGACTCGCGCGTGCGGAGGCGAACCTCGACGCTACGTCTTATTTAAAGTCCGTGGACTAGTGCGCGCGGAGCTAGGCTCGACGCTACGACTTCTTTATAGTCCGGAGACTCGCGCGTGCAGAGGCGAACCTCGACGCTACGTCTTTTTTAAAGTCCGTGGACTAGTGCGCGCGGAGCTAGGCTCGACGCTACGACTTCTTTATAGTCCGGAGACTCGCGCGTGCGGAGGCGAACCTCGACGCTACGTCTTATTTAAAGTCCGTGGACTAGTGCGTGCGGAGCTAGGCTCGACGCTACGACTTCTTTATACTCCTTAGAGTGCGCGCGGAGGCGTCCCCCCGCTGCGTCTTATTTATACTCCGTAGAGTGCGTGCGGAGGCGGACCTCGACGCCACGTCTTATTTAAAGTCCGTGGACTGGTGCGTGCGGAGCTAGGCTCGACGCTACGTCTTATTTAAAGTCCGTAGACTAGTGCGTGCGGAGCTGGGCTCGACGCTACGTCTTATTTAAAGTCCGTGGACTGGTGCATGCGGAGCTAGGCTCGACGCTACGTCTTATTTATAGTCCGCAGACTCTCGCGTGCGGAGGCGGACCTCGACGCTACGTCTTATTTAAAGTCTGTGGACTGGTGCGTGCAGAGCTAGGCTCGACGCTACGTCTTATTTATAGTCCGCAGACTCTCGCGTGCGGAGGCGGACCTCGACGCTACGTCTTATTTAAAGTCCGTGGACTGGTGCATGCGGAGCTAGGCTCGACGCTACGTCTTATTTATAGTCCGCAGACTCTCGCGTGCGGAGGCGGACCTCGACGCTACGTCTTATTTAAAGTCCGTGGACTGGTGCGTGCGGAGCTAGGCTCGACGCTACGTCTTATTTATAGTCCGCAGACTCTCGCGTGCGGAGGCGGACCTCGACGCTACGTCTTATTTAAAGTCCGTGGACTTTATTCTGCTCAGCGCGGACAGGGGATGCTCTGGGAATAGGAACCTTTATTGAGCTCCCGTTTGCGCGGGCGGGCATCATATGACAAAGGGCTGGTGGTTCTACGCTTGCTGTCCTGCTTCTAGGCGTAGTATCGCCGCAACCTGTCCGTGTTCTATGTGTGCCGGAAAGCTTGTCCTTCGAGCGTGGCGAGGCAGTATGCCCCCTTCGGCAATGCCTCCATCACGATGTACGGGCATTCCCACTTGGACTCCAGCTTGCCGATGGTTTCCGCCTGGAGCGCCACACTGAGAACTAGATCCCCAGGCTTGAACCCCCGCGGGCATATAGAGCGGTCCCGAGCACGTATTGTCTGTCGCGCGTACTTTTCAACATGGTGGGCTGCGTCTGCCCGTATCCCGTCGAGGAGGTCCAAGGACACACGGTGCTCCTCTTCGGGTGCTTGGACGAGGATCCTCCGCGAGCCAGCCTTGATTTCCTCGGGCGTCACCGCCTCATCGCTGAAGAGGAGCCTGAACGGCGTAAATCCCGTCGGGCGCGTCACCGTTGTGCGAAGCGACCACAGAACGCTGTGAAGCTCGCTTGGCCACTTGCCCTTCGGCAATCCGACCAGGCGCTTTTTGATGGCGGCGGAGATGGCGCCTTTCGCCCGTTCGACCGCCCCGTTGGATTGGGGATGCCCCACCGAGGCGAATCGGAGGGTGATGCCCATGCTGTCACAATAGTCTTTGAAAAGGGTGGCGTCGAACTGCAGGCCATTGTCAACCGTGAGCTCCCGGGGCACGCCGAAGCGACATATGATATTTTGCCATAGGAAGCGTTGTATGGCCGCAGAAGTTACTTTGGCGAGGGCAACCGCTTCTGGCCATCTGGAAAAATACTCCAGTGCGACTACCACGAACCGGAGGTCCCCTGGAGCTCGGGTAAGTGGTCCTACTATGTCGAGGCCCCAGCGTGCCAGTGGCCACACCGGGGGAATGGGGTTGAGGCTCGTCGGGGGCCTGCGGACGATGCGCGCCATCCACTGGCATCCTTGACACCGACGGACGAGGTCCTGGGCGTCGGTGGTGGCGGTTGGCCAGTAAAAGCCTTGCCTGAACGCCTTGCCGACCAGCGACCTCGGCGCCAGGTGGGATCCGCACACGCCCGCGTGGATCTCCGCCAGGAGCTCCTTTCCCCCTTCCGTCGAGAGGCAGCGCAGTAGCGGCGCGCAAACCCCCCTCTTGTAGAGTATCCCTTCGAACACCTGGAAGGACCTTGCGCGGTGCTGCAAGCGTCGAAGCTCGGCGGGGTCGTCGGGCTCGGCGATGCCTTGCAAGAAATTGAAAATGGGCTCTCGCCAATCACCTGGCCGGTCGATGCGGTAGACGAGTGCCGCGTCCCGGTTGTCTTGCGCGATGGCCGCCTGCGCTAATATCTCGTAAAACGCCCCCTCAGGGGGGGGCAGTTGCTGGCTGGCCGCCTTAGCGAGGGCGTCGGCCTGCTCGTTCTCCGCGCGGGGCATGGCCTTGACGGTTACGCCCAAAAAGTGCCTTTCCCTCGGCCTCACGGCCGCGAGGTACTTGGCCAACTCAGGGTCCTTGGCTTGATATGACTTGTCCACATGACCAGCCACCAAGCGCGAGTCGGTGCGGACTAGCACCCGTCTTGCGCCAACTGCCTTGAGCTTCGCCAGGCCGAAGAGCAGCGCCTCGTATTTCGCCGTGTTGTTGGTGGCGGGGAAGGCAAGGCGCGCCGAGTATAGCAAATGCTGCCCCCTCGCGCGTGACGACCACCGCCCCTACGCCTGCGCCGGCGACGCCGTAAGCGCCGTCGATCGTGAGCGTCCAGACGGGGTCATCGTGCGTCTGGACGGGTTGGGCCGACGGGGTCCATTCGGCGAGAAAATCTGCCAGGACTTGGGATTTGATTGCCGTTCGCGAAGCATACGTCAAGGAGAAGGGAGCGAGCTCGGCCGCCCATTTGCCGATGCGCCCCGTGGACTCCTTATTATGCAGCATCTCTGCCAGGGGGAACGAGGAAGGCACTGTGATCGGGTGGGCCAGGAAATAATACCGAAGCTTCCTGGAGGCCATGACCAGCGCGTAGGCGAGCTTCTCAAGTTCCGTGTATCTTGTCTTGGCGCCTTGGAGGGCTTCGGAGACAAAGTAGACGGGCCGCTGCATGGCGCCTTCCTCTAAGACGAGGACGGCGCTGACCGCGGTGGATGACGCGGCCAGATAGAGCAGGAGGGGAGCCTCTGGTGCTGGGGCGACCAGCGTGGGGAGGCTGGCCAGGTGCTCCTTGAGCTCGTTGAAGGCCTTCGCGCAATCTCCATCCCAACGAAATCCGTCGCACCCGCGGAGCATTTTAAAAAATGGCAAGCCCCGTTCCGCCGCCCTGGATAGGAAGCGGCTTAATGCTACCATGCGGCCCGCCAGCCTCTGGACCTCCCGCGTAGTCTTGGGCGGCTCCATACCCAGGATGGCGTCTACTTTGTCGGGGTTCGCCTGGATGCCCCGTCCGGAGACGAGGAAACCCAGGAGCTTCCCCGCCTGCACCCCGAAGACACATTTGTCGGGGTTGAGCTTGGTGCCCGCCTTCCGGAGGTTGTCGAAGGTCTCCTGGAGGTCCCGGCCATGCAGAGCAAGCTGCCGAGTTTTGACCACTACGTCATCGACATAAGCTTCGACGTTCCTCCCGAGCTGGGCGGCCAGGGCAATAGCGACGAGGCGGGTGAAGGTAGCGCCGGCATTCTTCAAGCCAAAGGGCATTCTGACGAAGCAGAATGTCCCAAGTGGTGTGATGAAACTGGTCTTCTCTTCGTCGTCTTCGGCCATGTATACCTGGTGATAGCCAGAATAGGCGTCCAGGAAACTCATGAGTTCGCACCCAGCAGTGGCGTCGACCAGCTGATCGATGCGTGACAAGGGGTAATTGTCCTTCGGGCACGCCTTGTTGAGTGCTGTGAAGTCGATGCACATGCGCCAGGCCCCGCTGGCCTTTTTGACTAGCACCGGGTTAGCAAGCCACTCTGGGTGGTGGACCTCGCGGATGACCCCGGCACGAAGAAGCTTCGCGACCTCTGTTTTGGCCGCCTGCTGCTGATCCATTGACATGCGCCGAAGCCGTTGCTTGACCGGCTTGGCGTCGGGGCGGACCGCCAAGCGATGCTCGATTACTGCTCGATCTACGCCCTTGATATCCTCCGGGGACCATGCGAAAATGTCAACATTGTTCTGAAGCACTCGGAGCAGATCCCGTTCGACCCCCGGTGGGAGCCCCTCGCCGATGGACACAAACTGTCCCTCCGCTTGGAGTGGCACCTTCTTGACTCCGCCCTCAGGCCGAGGCTTGGGCGTCCATCCAGGGGCGCAGGGCCCGTCGCCGCGCGCACCGGAGAGAGCATGCACCGAGCGATGCGGACCGCGGCTGCCGACCTCAGCCCGTCTGGCCAGGTCCTGATCGCCGAAGACGGTGATACCGCCCTCCGGGCCCGGGAGCTTCACACACAAAAACGCATAGTGTGGGATCGCCTCGAAAGAGTTGTTGGCGGGCCGACCCAGTATGGCGTTGTAGGGATGCGAGATATCGACGACGTCGAAGATGACATGCTCGGTCCGGATGTTACCCTTGTTGCCCTCTTGACGGAAAGTGACCGGAAGGGACACGTGCCCCAAGGCCTGCAGCGGTTGACCCCCGAAACCTTGAAGTGGGGCTCCTGGCTGCTCTAGCCTGCTTCGTGGGATTCCCATATGGTCGAGGGCCTTTGCGAACAAGATATTCGCGGAGCTTCCCCCGTCAACAAGGACGCGCCTGACGTCACAACGTTCTATATGGGCCTGGATGACTAGGGGGTCTTGGTGAGGGTACTCCACACCCCTGGTGTCGTTCAAGTCGAAGGTGATGTTGCGGGGCGACATCCATAGTTGCGGCTGCTCCCTGGGAGCTTTTAAGGAGGAGCCTCCAGTGATGACGTTGACGGTGCGATGCTACGCGCCCTCCATTGGGGGCGGGGCCCGAGACCCGGCCATCACCCCCCGCAGCTCCATGACGGCAGCGCATGCCCTTGTGTAATGATCGCCGTAGCCGTGCACCTCGCACCACTTGCCATAGTGCAGGAGCTCTTGTTCTGCCTGGGGTTGGCCGTCGTAATCGAGTCCGCCTTCCGACCCCCGGCCTCCCCTCCGTGAGGCGGGGTCGGGTCCTCAGCGGGTGCCCTCGGTGTCGCAGACATGACGGGCCGCCTGTGTCCTGCGCTGGCGGCGCCGAGGCTTACGCCCGCTCCTTGAAGAGCCTTCCTGTACCTCGGTGTCACCGCCTCGGGGAGGGCCTCCGCGAGGTTCTCGACCGCGACCCTGCTTCGAGGGGGGCCCACCCGCCCCCGCCTCGTGCGGGGGGCGCTCCCCCTGGACGAGGTCGAGGGCGGTGATGCTGCGCCTTCGCGCATCCTCCTCCGCCCGCGCGTACTCGTCCATTTTGTTGAAGAGTTTGACGACTGTCTTGATTGGCCTCCGCGCATTGTACTCGGCCATCGGGCCCGGACGAAGGCCCTGTATGGCTGCATTAACGACAGTGGTTTCATTAATGTCTTTCACCTGGCATCGAATGTTGGCGAAGCGCTGGAAGTAGCCCCGGAGCTTCTCCGAGGGTCCTTGCTTCACAGCGAAGAGCTGGTCCGCATCGACTCGCTCGACGCAGTTTCCTTGGAAGCTGCTTTGAAGGCGGCCGCGAAGCTGCTCCCACGCGTAGATGGAGCCCAGCTCTATGGTAAAAAACCAAGAGAGTGCCACTCCTTGCAGCGTGAGGGGGAGTCCCTTCGCCTTCGTGGTGTCATCTCCGCCCGCGGCCTCGATCGCGGTTTCTTACACGCGCACGAACTCGCGAGGATCCGTGTCGCCTTTGAACGGGTTGGTGACGCTAGGGAACTTGAAGTCTTCGGGCCACGCCGCCTGTTGCAGCCCCGCCGAAAACGGGGACTCCGGATCTACGCACCTCAACAGCACGCGGCTGGACGTGGGGGCTTCGCGGCTGTCCGCCTTCTCCGGCGCGGGCTCGAGCGCGATTACTGGCGCGACCTGCTGGCTCCAAGCCTCTTGTATATCGCGGACGGCTCCGCGAAGGTCTCCTAGTTCCCGCTGGAACGCGTTGAGGGCTGCTAGTAGGGCGCTTTCCACCACAGGTGCTGGCGGGTCCGCCGGAACGCCCAGCGGACGGGTCGGTGCGGGGACCATCGCCTCGCGAACTCCAGATCCGCCGGATGGTTCGTTGCGGTTCCCCCCGGCCGTCTGATCCGCGCTACCGGCGAGGGTGGCGGGGGCTGTCACCGCAGTACCCGTGATGGGGTTGGATGTCGTTGTAGCGGCGCCGGCAGGGTCGGTTGTTGCAGCGCGAGCGTCGATGCCCGCGACCACTGCGCCTACGCCGCCGCCGACTCCTTCGGCGGCCGGTGCCGAAGCCCTGGTATTCGCGCGCCGCTCCGGCCCAGCCGTCTTCTTTCCCTTCGCCGCTGCTGGTGAATCTTTTTTCGGTGCCATCCTTCTTCTTCGGTCTTCAGGCTTGTCCTCGTCCTCCTCACGGACGGCGCCAACTGTTGTGGCTACAGACCAAACAGAGAGAGAGATGGTAGTGGAGAGTGATGAAGATGAATGTAATGGCCTGGTCCTCCCCATGGCTTACTCATACATATATATACACATGAGGAGTGCTTTTACAGCTATACCCTTACATCTGGTTTTCCCCTCTGGGGGCAGTTATGTCATTACACATGACCTATTCTGGGCCTTATAATCTCCTACCAGGCCTGCTGGGTTTAGGTGGGGGCCACCCCTACGACAATGTGCTTTTAAGCACGGAGTCGGAGTAGTATCCACCGGCACGGGGTAGCGCAATGCTCGGAGGCCTCCACGCGGGGTCCATGCTTCGTCTGTGGTGTTGACAGAGACTCGGCGCGGAGGCCGACGGCTGCCTCCGCCAGTGTCGCCCGAACGTGCTGCTCTGCGAGATGCTTGGGCATGAGCTTCGTACCATGCACCCGTCTCCGCTGAAGTCTTTGTGCACAGAGTCGAAGGGTGGCGAAGTCATTGCGGGGGCAAGCGGAGGCAAGCGAAGTCGTCCCGGAGTCGAGTCGAAGGCTGGCGAAGACTCCCTGGAGCCGAGGCGTAATCGGCGTGGCCAGCCCGGGCTTTGGCAAAGCGACTGCCGGGGTGGGGGCGGAGCAGCTGCGGAGGACGACACAGGCCGGCTCTTCCTCCGGCGAGGCGGAGTCTGGAGACGAGCGGCTTCGCCGATGCCGGCCGTACGTGCCCTGGCTGCAACCGGAATGGACGCACTAGTATCTTCTCTGCATGCATGCCTTCACGTGTTCTCATGCGTGCAAGAATCCCAACGCAGGGATACGTGAACGCCTGGCTGCCCACGTTATGCATGCATACGTAGGAAAGGAATACTCATGCCTGCATGTTTACGTGAGAGAGGAAATACTCCACGCATGCATGTTTACGCAGACCTCATCAAGACTTCGAGTTTGCTTGTATCCTGCGCTTCCTCGTGCACGCACCGGAGTCTTGAATTGCACCTCGTCCTTGACGTCGAACGCTGGCCGCGAAGGGTGCACCGGCCGCGAAGTCGGACGTCGGAGTCCCGAGCGAGGTCCGTCATCGCGAAGTCTGACGGCGGAGACCATGTATGACGGAGACATCCCCATGATGCATGTACCCCGCCACAGGACCGCTCTGGTTGAATGCTGCCGGAGTAGGACCTCGCGTCGTCGCCAAAGCGGAGCCGTGGCGGGGTAGGCGCAGCAGGCTCGAACTTCGGCGAGGCAAGGGCCGAGGTCGACGCGGAGGCTTCGAAGGCCGAAGTACTCGATGACGCGGAGGCTTCGGAGGCGCTCGACGATGCAGAGGCTTCGGAGGCGCTCGACGACGCGGAGACTTCGGAGGCCGAAGTACTCGACGACGCGAAGACTCCGGAGGTGGGGTGCTCGACGAGCCCCACCTGGACGGAGCACCGGGGAGACCTCAGAAACGAGGGAGTCTTCGTCTGAGCGGAGCTGGCGACTTCGGTTTCGTCGAGGTCCCGAGCGGGGCAGGTTCCGTCAGCCCAGGCACGACGACGCGGAGGCCGACCTCGACCGGGCAGCACATCGGCGACTGGGAGCACTTCACGCTCCGTCAGCAACTTCGTCGGCGAGGGGCTACCGGAGTTGTGCCGAGGGCCACGGACGGAGCCGACCGAGGCGGGTGCGTGTGGTGGAAAGCTGACGAAGTTAGACGAGGTAGTAGCCGACGAAGCCGTCTGCACCGCAGCCACTTCACGCCATATAGCTTCGAGTCCGCCATCGAGACATCTCGCTCACCAGGCTCTCCACCACCGGGATGAACCTGGTACGGAGGTAGTAGCCTCGGCCCGCCTGCGACCTCGACGTCATGGAGGCTGTGGCGCGAGGACGACCTTGTCGTCGCAGATGTCGGGTGAGCTCTGGGCGAAGACGCTACGGAGACTGCAGTTCCTGCATGCATATAACACGGAGATAGAGAAAAAGAAGCTTGTGTCTGCATGGACGCACACGCAGGTGAATGCTTCATGTGTGTGCATGGGGAAGCACTTCGAGGGCTGGTTCGAGCGACAGTCTTCGGATAGATGCGAGGCCGCGCGGAGGCTGTGAGGGCCGGGCGGAGCCGGTGGATCAGACGCCACAGGCGCGGAGACTGGCGAGACCGTGCGGAGGCCGTAGCGTAGACCTCGCGGAGACCGTGGCGTAGGCCTCGCAGGCGCGGAGAGAGAGAAATTCATGCGTGGAAGTATGCTTGAATGGATACTTGAATACATGCATAGATGGCTGCATGAAAGGATACGTGAACGCATGCAAGGATTTGGATGGATGGTTATGCATGGCTGGCTACGTGAAAGGATACGCATGCAAGGATGGAAACTCAAGTCGTACGCACAGTGCGTGCATGAAAACCCAATATTGGAAAAAGGCAAGAGGAATCAATATCATCCTCTGCAGCATGGCAAGCTGCACGCATGCATAAATGTATGCGAATAGCTTTTTGCATGCATGAGCGAGTGTACGCGGAGCTCGCGAATGGGTAAACTTCTACGCGCATGCCAGCAGACTTGCGGATGCGTGGAGACTCGGCGGAGGCTGCGCGGGCGAGGAGGCGTGCTTAGCGAGAATTCCGCGTGGAGTCTGGCGTATACGCGAGTCCCCTGTATACGCAAATCCATCCATTGCGTGGAGCCACCGTGGCGCGGATCCCAAGAGCTCGGCGCGGAATCGCGGCATGCCAGGTCGTCCAAAACGCCACTTCCCTGCATGAACAACTCCGATCAGATCTGCGAGATATAAATCTGGAAAAGAAACGAGAGCTCATAGCAGATCTGTGTGCTCACTCACAACACTTCTGCCATATTTAATAAGGTGCGTATATATATATCTCGAAGCGAACGGGCTAGCGGCAAGATGAACTTATCTGTGATGAGTGCTCCAGAAATCCCTTCCATACATAAGCTTTAGTCGTCCCCACGGACGGCGCCATCTGTAGTAGCTACAGACTAGACAGAAAGAGAGGGGGATTGGTAGAAGAGGAAGAGCAGAGCTAGATCTGGAGAGCTGGTGATAATGGGAGCATGTCCCCTTTTGCCCCCTCCTGGGGGTTTATATATATGAGTGGGGTAGAATGGGAAATCCCCATTCTACCCCTTAGTACTTACAAAGGATGAGGGTACATTGGTATGTTTACACTGGTATATTTCTCTACACTATTGGGCATATCACATGTTGAACTAGTTGCACGGCCCAGTCGCGGGGGGTTGGGCCACCCCCACAACAGTTTCCTTTTTATGATCGACCTGAATCCACCAACAACTTTATGTATTTACCACAAACATCCATCTTCTTTTCTTACAACTCAATTTATTTTTCCTGACATTTTATTTTGTGAGAAGTATTTTCATTATTTAAAAATATAATACAGAGAAATTTCCTGAGACCTAGCAGTTTTGATCAAAAACATAATGTGTAAGAGAATGCAATAATAATAGCGATCCAGATTCCATCCACCGTTACATGGCATCCGCACCATATAGCATCTTTCACGTTATAACTGCTTAACTTACCACTGGGACGACACCCAGGACAATTCAAATCAGGGCTTTCCACTGCCCTCCACTTTTCCATTCCCACCCACAAAGTTTTTGAAATAGAACTATATCTGGTTAAGTTCCCATGTCCGCCCTTGACCGTGGGCACGTCTATTCGAATAGTTTTGACTTTGCATATTTTGTACACTTTCACCACAAGAGACAATCAACTCGTTGCCCCACACGATTCCTTAGTCATGTGGTTGAGCAGACCATCACAGTGACTTTTCAAAGTATATAGTCCCTTTTGTCATCTCACCTTATGGGAAACTGCCCACTTGCGGTGGGTCCCATCTATGCACGGGATGTAACCATGTCTACTAGCGCAGCCCAGGCTCCACTCCCCGCAACGCTAGTACGGCTAGTTACTTCACCCTCCACTCAGTGTCCCTTTAGGCCTCCCCTTGCCCTTGCGTATCCACTTCCATCCACTACCAGTGAGATGAGTCCGAGGGTTTCGATAAATTTACTTAGCCAAGTTGTACTTTACAGACTTGTGGTTGTACTGTTTTACACAAGAGGTCATGACAAGATTCAGTCCTTAGTGGTATTTGGGCGGTTCTACCACTACCCACTTTGTGCTTCCACTGCACCACATACACACACCCTCGAACCATCCGCCCAGATAATTAAGCAAGTTGGGGTTTTTGGGGATATAAAATAATCATATCCAACATATACCAGTCATTACCACCATGACTGCCCAACCAAATTTTCTCATGATTAAAAGTGATGCTTGAGAGTTCTCGCGCCCATGAGTATCTAAGCAACACTAAGCATGGCATATAATTACGGACTTATTTTCGAAAGGTTACTATTACAATTTTTGCTAGGGCGACAAGGTTCACAATTTCAAACATACCAAAGGAGGGGTAATATTAATCAAGGTACACCATGGGATATAACTAGAATTGTAAATTAAACATGTATTTGCATATAAAATAATAGCATGCAATTTGATAATTTAAACAAAAATAATTTGCAGAAAGTGTAGGTTCAACATGATCAAAGTATTGACTCACCTGACGCGGTGTACCGCGGTCTTGAGCTCACACGATGCTTTCCCTTGAGCTTCTGTTCTTTATCTTCTCTTTGCTCTGACCACGCTTGATTCGTGGAATCTTCAGGACTTCAGTTTCTAATTTCGCGACAAACGATTGAATCCAAATAAAAGCAAAATAACTCAAAAGATCCAAATAAATCCGAATAAACTTAGTTTAGATTTATTATAAGTTATGGGTGATTCGGGTGATTGGAGGCAATGTCAGTGGTAGAATACGATGACTTGATCTTTTTTTATTAATATTTTTTTTATTTTTGTATTTATCAAGGAAGTTCTATGAGTTAGATTAGACCTAAGAATTGGTGTACGAGTTTACCTGAACGTTATTTTGTCGAGCGCTAATATTCAGGGCATATGTTAGGTATAAGCGATGTATATAATTTTTAGCTTACCGAATTAATCATAAAGTCTGGGTTTTAGCATTTTGTGATGCAACATTTTATGTATTTCCGGCAATCACTCAGTTTGGTTTGGATTAGGATCTATTTATACGGGTCCTAACTTGTTATATACCTTTATGCTCGATGTTACTATTTGCTTAAATCTAACGCTAGGTTTTAATTAATTTTGTCTATACTTTAGTTTTCATTAGGTTTAGCTTTATTTTTAGTTTAAATTTATTTATCTAGCAAAGCTTGTCATACGGGTTCATATTTTAATATAGCTACTTTGTTAGTTCTACCAAGGGGATTTGTTTTTAATGGCGGTATGTTAAATGTTAAAGCATATATTTTAATTTCATGCAAGGGTAATATTTGGATAGTTAATCAAAATCATAGTGCCTTTATCAATGTCTTTAATTAATAATAAGTCTTTTAGATAATTATCCAAACCATATAATTAATCTTATATGAACTAATCAAAATTTAAATCTTAATTAATCCCATTTATATCCTAGTTAACTTTTATTATCCTCTCTAATTTATCGACTAATTTTCCTTAATTTTTACTAATTAAATCGTGTTACAAAAATTGAAATAAAATCGAACAGAAAAGGGTGCGGTCGTCAGGATTGAACTCACGACCTGATTGCAAGGAGGCTATTGGGTTTGCTCGGCTAACCAAGTGGGCGAGAGCGCTCGGCTGACAGAGAAGGTAATGTTTAGCTAGAAGAGGTAAGAAACCGGAGCGGCTCAGAACAGAGCAAGGCAGCTCGGGCGGGAATGGCTGGCGGTGGCGCCGGCAAGGAGCGGCCGGGGAGGCACCAAGACCGCTAAAATGGGACCTCCCCGAGGCGGGGATGCCACTGGGGGCGGTGGCTCCGGTCGGGGGGGTGGGGGCGCGGTGGCGGGCCTACGGTGGTGGAGGGCGGACGGCGGGGAAGGTCATCCATGGCGGCGACGGCCGGAGGGGAAAACAGAAGGAGGTCCAAGTGGTGTGAGCCGAAGAAGGGTGCTAGTGACCTCACCGTGCGGTTGTCCGAGCCGGAGGGGCGCCGAGGTGGGCCGGCAGCGAGCATGGGCGGCGGCGCAGTGGGGATCACCGCGGCTGGAGAGTTTGGGCGGTGGAGAGCTTCGGCTGCAGGTTGGGATAGCTTCGGCGTGCTCTGGTGTCGCTCTCACCGAGGGGAATTGTCCCGACGTCAACCGTGGGGAAGGCAGTGGTGAGAATGGCAGTGGCGACCGGTGTTGGGAGAGATGGGCCGTGCGACGAGCTCAGTGCACAAAAACTCAATTGGCTCGGAGGGAAGGTAGATGGGAGGCAATGGCACGTCGTGACGCGGTTGAAATGGGCAGTGCTTCGCCGGAGCGGCCGGGATGGCATGGAGGCGCCGACGGGCGTGGCCTCGGGCTGGCGCAAGAGAAATCAGAGGAGGAAGGAAGGAGCTAGGAGGCAATGGGGGGGCGGCTCAGGGCTCCTTAAGGGCAAGCACGTGCGGGGGAATGTGGCCGGGGCATGGGCAACGGCGATCTGAGCGCGAGGTGACGGGCAACGCGCGGTCATGCAGAGGCGCAGCAGGGCATGGGCTCGGCGTGGGTGCAGGTGACGTGCGGTGACGCGGGGCCGGACACGGGCGCGGACATGAGGGCGACGGGGGCACAGGGCATGGGGTGGCATGTGGCTGACACACTTGAGAAGATGGGGAAAAGAAAGAGCACGAAAAGGGGGAGAAGAGCACGGCGGCTAGTGCAGGAAGGAAGAAGGAGGCGGCCAGGCCCAGGCGCAGAGAAGAAAGAGAGGGGAGAGAGAAACGAGGAAAAGGAGTGGGGCCCCGTGCGCAGTGGAAGAAAGGGGAAGGGGAGAGAAGGGAGAGGCCGGTGGTGCTAGGCCCACTGGCAGTGGGGAGATGAGGGGGAGGATAGGGTGAAAAGAAAAAGGAGGGGGGAAAATAAAAAAAGAGAAGAAGGAAAACTTTATTGCTAGCTTTGGATTTTCAGATTTTTAATTTAAATTTTGGTTCCACATTTATGATCACTTGATTTTCAAATTCTTGTATGATATTCGAATTTTAAGTTTTAGCTTTCGACTAGTTAGATGTGAGTTCTCATACTTCAAGTTTTTCTTTTACCCAGGGAATTGAAATTTAAATTTTTATTCCTATTATTTAACACTTAACCACTAATTTGTGTGTGGATCCTTGGATTTCCTATTTCTCTTATTATCATCATCATTGATTGCAAAATTTGGATACTATTTCTCCATATTACTTTGCATGTCACCAAACTCAAAAGATTTCAGATAAATATTCGAAAGAAATTTTGAACTCCAGCAAAATGCAAGAAAAGTTTTAAAAATTCCATATTTTTGAACATCCAGAATTTGGGATGTTACATAGCATTCGCCTCGACATCAGCCATGTTTCCGGCATTGATGTTCTCATCGGCAGGAACAGCATAGCGGACATTGGCCATGCATCCGGTGAGACTCTGGACCTCCCTCGTCGTTTTGGGCGGCTCCATGGAGAGGATCACATCGACCTTGTCGGGGTTCGCCTGGATGCCGCACCCGGACACCAGGAAACCCAGGTGATGAGGGCATCCCTAACACTTATACATCTTCTCGTATACCATGCACATACTGAGATGGACGCCATAAGTGAAGCTGCAAGTAATACAAGTGCTGATGAGGACATCCCCATTACATATACATCTTCCACTCCAAGCATGCATGAGAATATCTAAGAACCAGAGGGCCCAATGACGAGGGCAAGAGCCAAGCGTTTAAACAAACATGTGCTTTCGTTTCTTAAGGAGTTTCCTTTAATTGATGATGAACTTGGAATACTACCTCATGCTAGTATTTTATGTATTCTTAGTATGACTCATGTGAAGACTTGGGAGATCAAAAGGGAGGAGCCCAAGGACTTAAATTACAAGTTTTGTATAAGATTTTCAAGCCAAATTCGGACTTCCCACATGCTCAACCCAATTCAAACTCGGATTCAACTCAGGATTCATTCGGATTTGGTTCGGGATAGTCTGACAGGCAGTTACTTCCTGCACCTTCCGGGAAGCTTCCTCATTTCTTGCCGTCCAAGCCTCGCAACCACCTCGAGTCCTCGCAGTCTTTGGCACACCTCGACTGCTTTGACCTCGGCACCGCCTGCGCCTAGTCCGGTCATCCCGTGCCTCGCCACGACTCCGCCTCGATGTCTTGCAGCTATCACAGACAAGAAACAAATCACATAGCACCACTCGAAATACTATAACCATACATTAGCATCAGAGGAAATACTCAAAGCCCAAACCGATCGAAGCGAAAAATAAACGACTTAAGCATGTTCGACCTAGTTCGACAAGGTCCGACCAAAACCGACTGCACCACGCAACGTCTTGGCTCGAACCACTCAAATCAAACTCAAACTTTCCGATCATGCGTCAATTTACTAATCACAAATATGGGGTCACAACCACATGGTCTCTCAATCTCCCCCTTGATGAGTATATTGACAAACACAGAAAAAGCATAAAGTTGAGTTTTGTTTTGAGAGTTATACATGGTCCAAAAGAAATCAAAGAAGCTTATGACCATGTCGACAAACGGAGCAACAACAGAAAGAGCAAGTTTTCCTCAAAAGCTCCAAAAGCTCCAAGATTTCCTTGAAAATGGTTTTTTCTCCATTATTCTCCCCCTTTTGGCAATAAATTCATCAAGATGCAAAGAAGAGAATAAAATCACGAGTATGGATGGAATGGCTGAATATTATTCATTTTAAGTATGATGAGCCAAGAGGATTATCCAAAAATGACCATTTGAGTATTACACCAAGCCATAACATATAAGAATGCTATCAAGATCATGACAATGCATGTATAGACAAGCTAAGCCAGATAAGTCATAATCCGAAATTTAGTCGAATTCCTTAGCATGTCAAGTCAACCATGATTATAGTCTAACTAAAGGTATCCAAAGATGATGCAGGCCATGTGTAACACCCCAGGACCCACATTACCCTGGGATGCTACTAAAACCACTCCACAACTAGCCAATTTACAATATAAAATAAACTGACAGTAATTAAACAAGATAATACAAGCGGAAGCATAAACAACTAAGGAAAAACAGAATAGAAATGACAATTCAATATTCATAATCAACTCCAAAATAATAACCAAAGAAAACAATTCCAAATTTAACATTTATTAAGGTGAAACAATCATCGATAAGATAGCTAAGCAAAAGACTAGAATCCTTTCAACTTTATTTTAGATTAAAATATAATTCAGGTGCATCAGTGTGGTTTCGCTCTACCCTTCCCATGCATGCTCAAAGTCCACCTGTAGGGAGGGGGAAGCAAGGGTGAGATAAAAATCTCAGCAAGCAAACAGTTTAACAGGCTATTCTAACTACAAACAATTATACATCATCATTTATAATTCCATACAACCACAATCACAATTCATGTCCACAATTATTAAACCACCACAAACTTCCATGAATCATACCCCTTCAATTTCAGATTTAAATGGCATATGAATGCAGTCATTTTATCCACAAATAAATGCAAATGAATGCTTCATGCTATGCTCCACATCACTCTTTTCTAGCGGGATTAGAGGTGCATCGTATTACAGCAATATACGAGGCTCCCAGCGGGATAAGAGGTGCATCGTATTACGGCAATATACGATGCTGTATCGGTACGGTCGTGGCTACGTGCGGCGACATCCACATATGACATGAGATGACATGAATGATATGATAATCATAAAACACATTAATCCATCCTCAAGGAGCATTATCATGCTCACAACATATCCACATCCACCACATGATATTTTCATGTTCCACATTATAGCATTAAGCAAGAATTCCACATGTCTACTAGCAGATTATCAACTTATCAATGGATCAATAATTGCTACCATCTCCACAATTAAATTATCACGCAATCATGGCATAATATATCAAATTACGATAATAATGTAAACTGCAAGTAGTAGGAATAACAAGTGAAACGGTAGCAACCACCGCTACGTTTACTTGCCTCAACCGACGAAGGGAAGCAAAACCAAGAGCGCTCAGGGGCAAGACCACCTATACAAAAGGCATCTCTCAGCACAAAGCTACAGCATACAAACACGACTAAAATAATTAAATACATCGCTAGAAACCCGAACCCGCACAAACTCCTCTCCGCTCAACAATTCAGCAAACTACCCTCTGTAGTAGCGCTGCTTAACATTTTCTTAATTTTAAAAATATTGATCCAATTACAGCAAACGATAACTCTATGGATTCATCACTTAAAAGCCTACATTTGTCATGTAGAACACCCATTTTTATTTTGATCACAGCTAGGTGTAATTTAATGCCCAAAACAGAGGAAGATCTCTGTTCTGGCAGACTGGACAGCAGCATTCAAATGTGTCCCAGCACAGTACAGGGGTCTAAAAATTCTGAATTTTCCACAGACGCTAGAGTACCAGATTCTCTACAACTTTCTCAATTATGGCCATGACCATAAAAATCATTCACTACCTCAAAACCACAGATTAAGATTAGTCTGTCCCAATCTACTCGCCTGACGAACAGCGGTAATACCGACCCTGTAACTCCTAGATCCCACGGCCAAAATTTCCGAAAAAAATACAGGAGATGCGTCTGGAAGTTCTCTACAATTTTTTTTGGGAGGGTCCGCAAGAAAAAATCATTTACTAGGTTTAAACTGCGCGACCAGACGTGCTACGCGAATCAATCTACAGGCAGACAGCAGGTAATCTCTAATCGGGCAATTAATCTATAATCTCCCTTCAAAATTCGTAACAAGAACCCTAATTATTTCGAAAATCAGAGGGTTTGGGATGGGGAAAAATTACCTAGTTGAAGGATCACCCCTTCTTTCCTCCTCCTCTTCTTCTCCTTCCTTCTCCTTCCTTCTTCTCCTTCCTTCTCCTTCCTTCTCCTTCCAATGGCAGCAGCAGGGGGTGCAGATCTTGCTGGGGAGGGGTGGCCAAAGAGGTGGAGAAAGGGGAGGGGGTGGCGGCTGGGTGTGGGGAAAAGGGGGGAGGGGCTCTAGGGTTAAGGGGGGTGCGGCCACCCCCTTGGGCCTTGGCCCAGGGCGGTCGGCCCACTCCCCAGGCAGCCCACTCTGGGTTTTTAATTAAAATTTTAATTTATTTTATTCATTTTATACTGCTCTCCAATTTTTATTTTTTCCTTCCCGCGATTTACCGAAAAACCGGCGACTCCGCGATTGTTTTAAAAACTTACGCCGTAACGATGTTCAGGATATTGCATTCTCCCCACCTAAAAAGGATTCGTCCTCGATCTAGCTCCTCAAACCACAAAGCAAGAGAGCAACAAAGAAAAGAGCAATCCACAGAAAAGATAGAACCACAACTACGAGTGCTCGGGATCCCGCAAATACTTCCTCAGCATAGACACGTGGAAGACGTTGTTCACACCACTCAACGAGCTCGGCAACTCCAACCGATACGCCAAACTGCCCACACGAGCAACCACTGGAAAAGGGCCAACGTACCGCGGGCTAAGCTTCCCGGTGGTACCAAAATGAACAATACCCTTAGTTGGCGACACTCGGAGGAGCACAAAGTCACCAACCGCAAACTCCAACTCACGGCGTCGAACGTCCGCATAACTCTTTTGTCGGCTCTGAGCAGCCAACAAGTTCTGACGAACCTCCCGCACTTTCTCCACAGTTTGCTGAACAAGGTCTGGACCAAGTAAAGATCTCTCACCCACTGCATCCCAACAAAGAGGAAAAACACACCTTCGACCATACAGAGCCTCAAAAGGAGCCATCTTGATACTCGCCTGATGGTCCTCCCAACTGCCCTTCCAAGACAGTACACAAGCCCGAAGCATGTTCTCCAAAGTCTGAATGGTCCGCTCTGACTGACCATCCGTCTGAGGGTGAAAAGCTGTACTGAGGGAAACTGTCGTGCCCAATGCGGCCTGAAGACTCTGCCAGAACTGAGAGACAAACTTGGCATCCCGGTCAGAAACAATTGACTTAGGCATGTATGGTTTCTCACTACCTCTCCAATATACAACGGAGCCAGGTCCTAAGCTGTATTGGTTGTCTTCATCAGAATGAAGTGTGCGGACTTGGTAAGTCTATCCACCACGACCCAAACTGCGTCTCGCCCTCGAGGAGAGCGCAGCAATCCAACCACAAAGTCCATCGTGATATGCTCCCACTTCCACTCAGGTATCTCCAAAGGCTGCAACAAACCAGCAGGCCGCTTATGCTCGGCAAACGCCACAAGAAGCGACATACTTAGCAATGTCCACCCTCATGCATTTCCACCAAAAGACCTGCTTCAGATCTTAATACATCTTGGTCTCCCCCGGATGTACAGAGTACGGAGTCCAGTGAGCCTCACGAAGAATATCATCCTTCACCTTTGATTTCTGGGGTACACATAGCCGGCCTCTGAAACGAACTGCACCACTCTCATCCACACTAAAATCTTGGGAATGACCCTCCGAGATCCTCTTCCGCACCTCTGAAAGGAGCTGGTCGTGCCGCTGAGCCTCACGAACTCGCTCGGGAATGGCGGACTGGATAATCATCTGTGTCTCTGCCTGTGCAACTCCAGCGAGACAGAAAGAGATACCCATCCTCTCAAACTCCGAGATCAAGGACATCACTGTCTGAGGGACTCCTGTCCTGCTCAAGGCGTCAGCCACCACGTTGGCTTTACCAGGGTGATATTGGATAGTCAGATCATAATCTTTGATCAACTCCAACCACCTCCGTTGCCTCAAATTCAGCTCTCGCTGAGTGAATATGTACTTAAGACTCTTGTGATCAGTAAAGATGTCACACTGTTCCCCGTACAGATAATGCCTCCAAGACTTCAGAGCAAAAACAACAGCTGCCAACTCCAAGTCGTGAGTAGGATAGTTCTGCTCATAGTGTTCAACTGTCTAGAAGCATAAGCGATAACTCGCCCATCCTGCATCAACACACAACCAAGACCGATTCGCGAAGCACTGTGTACACCGTGAAGCGCTTGACACTCTCGGGCAAGGATAGGATAGGTGCATTCACCAGCTTGCTCTTCAAAGTCTGAAAGCTAGACTCACAATCATTTGTCCATACAAAAGGAACACCCTTTTGTGTGAGTCGGGTCATCGGCTTGGCGATGATAGAGAAATCCTGCACAAAGCGCCGATAGTAACCGGCGAGACCAAGGAAACTCCGGACCTCTGACACATTGGTTGGCCTTCGCCACTACACCACCGCTGCCACATTCTTTGGATCCACTGTAATACCATGCTGACTGATGGTATGACCAAGAAATCCCACCTCGGATAGCCAGAAAGCACATTTCTTCAGCTTCGCGTAGAATTTATTCCTCGAAGGGCATCCAGGACCAGACTGAGATGCAACTCGTGATCCTCCTCCGTCTTGGAATAAACCAGAATGTCATCGATGAAAACCACCACAAAAGAATCCAGGTACTCAGGGAGCATCCTGTTCATGGCTTCCATAAAGACAGCAGGAGCATTTGTTAGTCCGAAAGACATAATGACAAACTCAAAATGCCCATACCTTGTGCTAAAAGCTGTCTCCTCTATATCCTCCTCCCTGATCCGCAGTTGATGATAATCAGACTGCAAATCAATCTTTGAGAATACCTTGGCACCCCTCAGCTGATCGAAGAGATCTTCAATGCGAGGCAATGGATACTTGTTCTTGATCGTCACTTGATTAAGTGCTTGATAATCCACACAAAGCCTCTTGGTGCCATCCTTCTTTCCCACAAACAGGACCAGAGCAGCCCAAGGCGACGTGCTCGGTCTAATAAACCCCTTAGCTAGGTGTTCATCCAACTGCTTCTTCAACTCCACCTGCTCCACAGGTGCCATCCGATACAGGGACTTGTAGATAGGCCGCGTACCTGGAACAGGGTCTATGCGGAAATCCGGTTCCCGTTCTGGTGGTAGACCTGGAAGCTCATTAGGAAAAACATCTGGGTACCTGCAAGCTACAGGTATATCCTCTAGCCTCAAAACATCCTCATGTCCCTCAACCATGGCCCATAGAAAACCTGACTTCTGCATTCGCCGATTGGGAAACAACTGGCACAGCAACGAGAGAGAGTACTGCGGGGCACTCCCTTGGAAGACAACTTCACATCCAGATGGAGACTGCAAAGTGACTGTCTTCCAGAAACAAGAGATGATAGCCTGATACTGCGCGAGCCAATCCATGCCAAGGATCACATCGAAAGGCTCCAGAGGTATAACCACCAAATTCGCCACGAACTCCTCCTCTGCTAAAACCACCACACAGGCAGGACAAATACGAGCACTGGAAATAAGCCCACTAGGAGAACTAACAACCACAGCTCTCCCAACAAACTGCACGGACAGACCTGCCCGCTGAACAAAAACCTCCGAGACAAAGGAGAAACTAGCCCCTGAATCAAAAAGTACAGAAGCATCAAAAGAGTCAATGGATAAGGTACCTGTCACCACATCTCCACGATCCCTGCCATCAGACGCTGGCATGGCATACGCCGTAGGAACAGCTGAAGAAGAAGAACCTCCCACGCCCTGGAAAGTCGGCGAAGGAGTCCACTGAGGTACAGGCGCCGCAGGAGTAGCAGGATGCTGGACCCAGTATCCTCCAGGTGGAGGCGCCGGGATGAGCAACGAGGGTGCCGATGGTGCCGGTAGGTATCGCGGTGCAGGGACCGCAGGCAAGAACTGTGGGGTAGGGGCCGCAGCCAACATCTGCACGGTGCCGTCAGGGCGGGTAGAGCCTGCTGAAGGTGTAGGCGCCAACTCCCACTTCAGCTTCCCCTTGGGATTCTGTCTGCACACCACATCCCTGTGGCTATTACCACAGATAGTACACTGCCCACTCCAAGTGCAGTCGCTCCGCCTGTGCAGATCTCCACAATGAAAACACACGAAGCCCAGCCCGGGCTTCGCCGTGGCACGGTACTGTAGAGAGCTCCCTCCGGTGGAGCTGGACTGCCCCGTACTACCGCGGTAGGGCTGGTGGCGACGACTCTTCGCCTTCTTGTGCGCAGGGCCTCCAGAAAAACCCTTTCTCTCACTGTGACCTCGAGGCTGATCTCCTCCAGTGGCCTTGCGGATGTCATCCGTGTATGCCTACTGCATCTCAATCCCCAAAGCCTGCTCCACGAAGGTACAAAAATCCATGATCGGAAAAGCACCTAGCAGGTGGCTGATCGAAGGTCTGAGCCCCTGACGAAACTGCCTGGCCTTCTCCGCATCATCCCGAGCCACATGCGGGACAAAGCGGACTATCTGGTTGAAGCCCACTTCATACTCTGCCACAGATTGCTTGTCTTGCATGTACTTGCTCAGGTTGATTTTCATCTTGTCCAGAAAGGTCTCTGGGTAGAACCTCCTCTCGAACGGCCGAACAAACTCTGCCCACGACAGCGCTCCATGTGCAGCCGTGCGAGTAGTCTGCAGTCCCTTCCACCAGATCTGAGCCTCTCCCTTCAGACGTTGCGCCAAATAGCGCACACAATCGGAGGCAACCACCTCGAATGCCTTCATTTGTCCTCCACATAGGACAGCCAGTCTGCGGCCTGAACAGGAGTGGCCGCACCGCTAAAGCTGTCCAGCCTCAAACCTACCCACTCACGGAGCGAGAGGCCGCTAACTGCTCCATCTGTCGCAACCTCCGGCACCGGATCAGCACGAACACCAGGGGCCAGCTGCCCCTGCCTCAACGCACTCAGCTCTTGCTGCATGGCCCTCACAGTGGCCAACAGCTCCTCCTGACTACCACCCGCTGACTGAGTAACCTCATCCTCCTCGACCGTTGGCTGCGCTACTGGCGTAGCTGCACGGCCACGGCTACTACGCCTAGTCGGCTTCCTGCAGCCACCACAATCCACATTCAAGCAAGAACAATATCATCAAGCAAATAAGACACAAGCAATAATGCAACGAATTCAACAGGGTATATGCAAAATATACAAACCCTTCCCCATCCTACATGTGCAAGTGTGTCAATTTAATAGTTTAATTACCACGGACCTAAAGCCCGCTCTGATACCAACTGTAACACCCCAGGACCCACATTACCCTGGGATGCTACTAAAACCACTCCACAACTAGACAATTTACAAAATAAAATAAACTGGCAGTAATTAAACAAGATAATACAAGTGGAAGCATAAACAACTAAGGGAAAACAGAATAGAGATGACAATTCAATATTCATAATCAACTCCAAAATAATAACCAAAGGAAACAATTCCAAATTTAACATTTATTAAGGTGAAACAATCATCGATATGATAGCTAAGCAAAAGACTAGAATCCTTTCAACTTTATTTCAGCATTAAAATATAATTCAGGTGCATCAGTGTGGTGCCGCTCTACCCTTCCCATGCATGCTCAAAGACATGAATGCAGTCATTTTATCCACAAAAAAATGCAAATGAATGCTTCATGCTATGCTCCACATCACTCTTTTCCAGCGGGATTAGAGGTGCATCGTATTACGGCAATATACGAGGCTCCCAGCGGGATAAGAGGTGCATCGTATTACGGCAATATACGATGCTGCACCGGTACGGTCGCAGCTAGGTGCGGCGACATCCACATATGCATATGACATGATATGACATGAATGATATGATAATCATAAAACACATTAATCCATCCTCAAGGAGCATTATCATGCTCACAACATATCCACATCCACCACATGATATTTTCATGTTCCACATTATAGCATTAAGCAAGAATTCCACATGTCTACTAGCAGATTATCAACTTATAAATGGATCAATAATTGCTACCATCTCCACAATTAAATTATCATGCAATCATGGCATAATGTATCAAATTACGATAATAATGTAAACTGCAAGTAGAAGGAATAATAAGTTAAACGGTAGCAACCACCGCTACGTTTACTTGCCTCAACCAACAAAGCGAAGCAAAATTAAGAGCGCTCAGGGGCAAGACCACCTGTCCAAAGGCATCTCTCAGCACAAAGCTACAGCATACAAACACGACTAAAATAATTAAAGACGTCGCTAGAAACCCGAACCCGCACAAACTCCTCTCCGCTCAACAATTCAGCAAACTACCCTCTGCAGCAGCGCTGCTTAACATTTTCGTAACTTCAAAAATTTTGATCCAATTATAGCAAACGATACATCTCTGGATTCATCACTTAAAAGCCTACATTTTTCATGTATTTTTATTTTGATCATAGCTAGGTGTAATTTAATGCCCAAAACAGAGGAAGATCTCTGTTCTAGCAGACTGGACAGCAGCATTCAAATGTGTCCCAGCACAGTAAATGGGTCTAAAAATTCTGAATTTTCTACAGAAGCTAGATTACCAGATTCTCTACAACTTTTTGAATTATGTCCATGACCATAAAAATCATTTACTACCTCAAAACCACAGATTAAAATTAGTCTGTCCCAATCTGCTCGCCTGACGAACAGCGGTAATACCGACCCTGTAACTCCTAGATACCACTGCAAAAATTTCCGAAATAAATACCGAAGATGCGTCTGGTAGCCCTCTACAACTTTCCTTTTGGAAGGGTCGACAAGAAAAATCATTTACTAGGTCTAAACCATGCGACCAGACGCGCTACGCGAATCAATCTACAGGCAGACAGCAGGTAATCTCTAATCGGGCAATTAATCTATAATCTCCCTTCAAAATCCGTGCCAAGAACCCTAATTATTTCAAAAATCAGAGGGTTTGGGATGGGGAAAAATTACCTAGATGAAGGATCACCCCTTCTTTCCTCCTCTTCTTCTTCTCCTTCCTTCTCCTTCCTTCTTCTCCTTCCTTCTCCTTCCTTCTCCTTCCAATGGCAGCAGCAGGGGGCGCAGATCTTTTTGGGGAGGGGTGGCCAAAGAGGTGGAGAAAGGTGAGGAGGGGGTGGCGGCTGGGTGTGGGGAAAAGGGGGGAGGGGCTTTAGGGTTAAGGGGGGGGGGGGTGTGCGGCCACCCCCTTGGGCCTTGGCCCAGGGCGGTCGGCCCACTCCCCAGGCAGCCCACTCTAGGTTTTTAATTAAAATTTTAATTTATTTTATTTTATTCATTTTATACTGCTCTCCAATTTTTATTTTTCTTTTCCCGCGATTTACCGAAAAACCGGCGACTCCGCGATTGTTTTAAATACTTACGCCGTAACGACGTTCATGATATTACACCATGTCAATAATCTAAGTGGAACCAAGAAGCTAGTATTGAGTCAATTTAGAGTGCTACAAGCTCAAGAATAAATCATTTGTTCAAGCACTTTGTGTTTTTAGTAATTAAGCAAATTTTGCACCATTGACATATTTTTCCTTTTTTAAAAACGCATGATTGTTTCCAACCAAGATTTTTGTTAAGTCATGTGCTAGATCTCAAGCCTTATGTGACCACTCCAAGCGAGAAACTTAAGAAGATGATCTTGGTCAACCAAAACTCTCCCTGAGTTCATGCCTAGTGTAATGGCAAGCAGTCTCATGAGAAAGAATTGGTGAGATCAGTTTTTTCGCACAAAAGAGATCTTTTTGCATTTTCACGAGAAGAAGACTTGTACTAACTCATGCTTCATAAAGGAACTAACATAGCTCAATCTAAAGCTCAATATAGATTCAAGACTCAACTCAGCCTATTTGACATGGCTTGAATCATAAAAAGATAACTAAAGACACACTAGTCGCAAGAGCTAACATGACATGATTTAATTCAAGTTGAGCATTTTAAATCAACCTATCACGGCAAAGACTTGACTACACATATAAAGTCATGATAAAGCAAGCAAGTAAACACCGATCATGGCAAGTTGTAAAGCATTGTAAATATGTCATATAAGGATAATAATCAAGGCTCCATGTAATTATATTACAATGCAGAATGATGAAATGCAAGAAAATCCAGCTCCCCCTCAACATGTGATGTACTTTTAGTTCAAATTGAGTTATGTCAGTATTAAGCTCTAGAAGCTCCCAAATGAACTCCCCCTGAACCAAAGCAAGAAATACGAGAAGCTGGCGATAAAAACAGAAAAGGCAGTCCTTAAAGCATAAACAAGATATAGAGGATACTATGGCTCAGACTGACTCTCATCTACCCCATATGACTCCAGGACTATCAGCTGATCATCTAACACGCTAAGGAGCAAACACGTACCCTGTCTACCCAAGGGTGGCCCAATCCTTGCTAGAACCTATAAGAAGTGAGTGCGCTCAACCTAGTGAGAAGAGAAACAGCTAATAAGCAGCATCCTAAAATCACAAGTTGAGAGAAAAAGTCTAAACAACAAGACGATAGAAACGCTATAATCTATGTGTTGTGGTTACAGACCAAACAGAGAGAGAGATCGTAGTGGAGAGTTGGGAGAGAATGATAGTAATGGCCCCTTGGGTCCCCCCATGGTCGGTATTCTATATATATATACATGGGGAGTGCTTTTACAATTATACCCTTACATCTGAGTATCCCCTTCAGGGGCACTTATGTCATTACACATGGCCTATTCTGGGCCTTATAACCTTCTACCAGGCCTACTGGGATTAGGTGGGGGCCACCCCTACAACAGGAGCCTCTCATGGTAAAGGGCTTCACAGGGCCGAAGCCATGTTGCCGAGTCCTTTGGCCCCCTCCGTCCCTGCGGCCTGTGAACTTCCCCGAACTTGCGGAGCTTCGATGTGCAGTGTGATGAGGACATCACTTCTATTGATATGAACACCCCTCTTACTGCTTCCATGAATGATGGGCAAGGTCCAATCACTCGGGCACGTGCTCGTCAACTCAACTATCAGGTAAACTCGTTTTTAGGAGTCAATAATATTTCCGCTGAGCATTCGATACTTCCTAAGACTTGTGATTTTCTTGTCCTTAGGAACCATGGAGAAGAACCACGCGAGCTCAAGTGTAGAAGTGGAACCGTCAAGCGCAAGCCAACTCATATTCGCGAGTTCGACTCAGATTCGGACTGCTGGACAGCGCCTACTTCAAATGACCATAACTTTTGATCTAGAAGGTTTCTCGGGGCCCGTGAGTACTCGTTGGAAAGATCTTGGAGTCTACTTTCAGATGAATCTAGTCTCACCTCGAAATTCCATCCGAGCCGATCAGAAACTGCAAAACAAGTGGCGTCACTTTTCCAGTCCGAGTCAAAGTGGGCCTTGGGCCTTGTAATCACACTTAGACTATTTGGGCCTGCACTAATCATGGGTGTACTGTTCACGTGAACAGTACCCATGAATAGTACCACATCCCCTTTTGTTAGATAAGTGCGGCCTCCCCCACTCCTATTTAAGGAGGTCGCACCCCTTTAGTTTTCCTCGGGTTTTTCTTAAGAGTTTATTCTGCTTAGCAGTTTCGCCGCATGTTCGGTTTGAGGAACCCCAACTTGTGAACTTAAACATTATTCGCAATTTCAGATTGCATCTTTTACTCTCTTGCTTGTGTTCTCGATTCGCTTGCAGGAGATAGCCTTCTTGGCGAGGTCAATCGTGTTCGGCACGGTTGATAACCAACAGAGCAGTGGTGTAGTGATTGCGAGGGGTTCGATCTGTTTTGGTCGGAGCCTTTGGATCATCAACGTCAAGATCTCCACAATCGACTTATCAGTACCTCTCGGAAGATCGGGCCATCGTCACATCAGTTGGTATCAGAGCAACGGTTGCCCGTGAGGTAATTCTTGTATCCCTAGTTAGTAGATTGGTTTTTTATTTCCTATAGTCCAGAAAAAAAAAATTGCCCCACAAAAAGAGTTAATTTCCGCTGTCCAAACCCCGTTGTGCCTTTCAATCTGTTAGTTTTGGTTTGCTAAATTGAATTTGTGTCCGTCATAGTATTGTCTAGTTGCTGGTCATATCTTTGTTCCATTGAAAATCCAAACAAAAAAAAAATTCCCCACCCCAAACCCTAATTTCCAATTTCGGCTGATTTTTCCTTCCTCTGCAGCCGCCACCAAAAACATCATATCTTTTGATTCCGAGATTATTTTTGAGTGGGACCACCGCCATTAGATTAAAAAATTCCTTATCCATCTATCTGTAAAATTTCACGTCATTCCAGCCAGGCAGTTAAGAGATATGTGCGGTGAAAGTTGACCCAATTATCTGTTCTGAATCTGCAACAGTCAGCAGTTGTGATTTTTGTGCGAATTTCTGTGTTGGGATTCAGAAGTTGGCCCCAAAACAAAATCTGTAGAAAAAGCCGTCAGAAAACAGTAAAAAAAGAATCAGTGAAAAAGAGGCATCTGACAAAAAGTTACGACCGAATTACCAACGTGCTGTCCAGTGGACAGAAATCTGAAGTTTTCAGTTTTGGGTCAATCCTTGTGTTCTTCAATTCGAGATTGAAATTGGATTGAATTATCTTGTATTTACCACTCCTACACTTTGCCATACACTTATTCTTAGCCTTCTTCCATCCTTGGTTGATCAGCAACATAGGCTAAGTGCTAGATACGAACTATAATTCAATTCTATGCAATTCTGAAATGAACTGATTGTTCTCCATTGCTACCATATTGTGCCTTCCAAGCTACACCTACTCTTGATCAGAACAGGTTCCCTCTTGCAATCGTACCCACGCTCGACACGGTGTCACGAACCAGCCACCGGTTGTACCACCTGCTACATTGGTAAGAACACTTGTAAGAGTGTGATAAGACGCTTGAGAGTGTGTGATTCTACTTCTCGCCACCTAGTAGTTGATAGGGATAATACCTTTGTGTTGTCTTTTGTTTGCTACTAACCATGGCACGTGAGACGTCTGATGCGCAAGAGTGTGTTTTAAAGGGAGAGCTCATGACGCTTTTGGATGAACAACGCGCTGCCATTACTGATGACATCGATAGGAAGATGGATACAATGCAACTTTCCATCAATGAGAGCATTGCAACACTCACTACACGCCTTGAAAGAATGGTGAATCGGCCACCAAACAATGGAGGCCAAGATCATGAGGAGGGAGATGATAATGAGAGACAAAACCGTGACGCCGGTGCTGCACGGCCACGACACCATCCTCATCAGAATCGTCATGGTATGGGAGGTAACAATAATTTTCAGTATCACAATGCTCATGTTCATGATGACCCGTTTGCTAAAGTTAAATTTTCCATACCATCTTTTGCGGGTACCTATGATGCTGAAACTTATCTAGATTGGGAGATGACAGTTGAACAAAAATTTAATGCCCATCTAGTTCCTGAAGTGCATAGAGTCAGACAAGCTACTAGTGAATTTAAAGATTTTGCTATCATTTGGTGGACTCAAGTAGTTAATTCTGGCTTAGCCCCTGATACATGGGATAGATTGAAGGTAGCTATGCGTGCTAGATTTGTTCCTCCTGCTTTTAAACGTGAAATGCGTAAGAAATTGCAGCGCTTAGACCAAGGTAATAGATCTGTTGAGGAATATTATCAAGAACTGCAAATAGGCATGCTGCGTTGTAATGTTGAAGAGGATGAGGAAGATAAGATGGCTCGTTTTTATGGGGGATTAAGGCGTGAAATTCAGGACATAATTGATTACAAAGAGTATAATGATATCAATAGATTGTTCCAGCTTGCTTGTTTGGCAGAGAAAGAATTGCAGGGTAGACAACAAAGGACAAGGAGCAATTTTGGAGGTACGTCTACATCGAGACCAACACAGGAGCAACCCAAGACAGCCCCACCTCCTGTTTTTCGAGCTGCTGCCCCCTCTATGAGTAGGGCGCGTTCAGCAGCACTGCCACCACCATCACGAGCACCCGAGGCGAGCAAATCTACTAGTGTGCAAGCACCAGCAAAGAGCTCTTCATCGGTTGCTTCCACGGGCCGTACGACGAGCATTGTGTGCCACCGTTGTAAAGGGATGGGCCACGTCATGAGAGATTGCCCAAGTCAGCGGGCGTACATTGCGACAGAAGATGGTGGTTATGTAAGTGCTAGTGATGTTGAGGATGAATATGCTCTTGCAGCTAACCTTGCAGGTGATGATGATGATCATGAGACAGATAGTGATGGTGAGGAGATTTTAGGTGCCGCTGCTACGGCGAGTTATAGAACCATAATTGTGCAGCGAGTACTGAGCACTCAAAGAGAGCAAGAGGAGAAGCTACAACGTCATAATTTGTTTCAGATGTTCCTCATCGTCAAGGATTGCCGTGTTCGTGTTATAATTGATGGCGGGAGCTGCAATAACTTGGTGGATTCAGGATTGGTCAAGAAGCTTGGCTTGACCACACGTGCGCATCCTCACCCATACCACATTCAGTGGTTCAACAACAGCGGTAAGGTGAAGGTAACACAATCTGCGAGAGTGCAATTTTCCATTGGTTCCTATCATGATGTTGCTGATTTCGATGTAGTACCTATGCAAGCATGCTCACTTTTATTAGGTCGCCCATGGGAATTTGATACCGATGCAACTCATCATGGTAGAAGTAATAAATACTCTCTTGTGCACAAAGGAAAGAAAATAACTTTGCTACCTTTGACACCCACTGAAATTGCTAATTGTGATAAAGAGCTAGCTGAAAATAAGAAGAAAGAACTTGAACATGAATCTGAAAATCAGCAAGTAGTGAAGGATGTTTTCCCACCTAAGAAAGAGAGGTTGCCATCTAGTTCTAGGACCGAGGGAATTAAATTAAAGGGTTGTGTCATGCTTGCAACCAAATCTGATCTTGCTGAAATTTGTCATGATGAAATGCCATGCTATGCTTTGATATGCAAAGATGCTTTATTTTCACTTGATGATATATCTAGCTCTTTGCCGTCTGCTGTCACTAACCTTTTGCAGGAATTTGAGATTGTGTTTCCTACTGAGATACCCCCAGGGCTGCCACCAATTAGGGGTATTGAACATCAAATTGATTTGATTCCAGGAGCTTCCCTACCCAACCGTGCGCCATACCGAACCAACCCGGAGGAGACTAAGGAGATTGAGCGTCAAGTGCGAGACTTGCTTGACAAAGGGTACGTACGTGAGAGCCTTAGTCCATGTGCTGTTCCTGTACTTTTGGTTCCAAAGAAAGATGGGTCGTGGCGTATGTGTGTTGATTGTAGAGCTATTAATAATATTACCATTAGATACCGTCATCCTATTCCTAGGTTAGACGACATGCTTGATGAATTAAGTGGCTCTACAATGTTTTCTAAAGTTGACTTGCGTAGTGGATACCACCAAATTAGAATGAAACTTGGAGATGAATGGAAGACGGCATTTAAAACTAAGTTCGGGTTATATGAGTGGCTAGTGATGCCTTTTGGTTTAACTAATGCCCCTAGCACTTTCATGAGATTAATGAACGAGGTTTTACGTGCTTTCATTGGTAAGTTTGTGGTAGTTTACTTTGATGATATATTGATTTACAGCAAGTCACTAGATGAACATCTTGAACACTTACGTGCTGTTTTTGTTGCTTTGAGAGATGCACGTTTGTTTGGTAACCTCGAAAAGTGCACCTTTTGCACCGATCGAGTTTGTTTTCTTGGCTATGTTGTTACTCCGCAGGGAATTGAGGTTGATCAAGCCAAGATCATCGCTATCCAGAGTTGGCCGCCTCCTAAAACGGTCACACAAGTGCGGAGTTTTCTCGGGCTCGCTGGTTTCTATCGGCGTTTTGTTCGGGATTTCAGCACCCTCACTGCACCATTGAATGAACTTACAAAGAAGGGTGTTCCTTTTACTTGGGCCACCAATCATCAACAAGCTTTCGACACTCTCAAAGATAAGTTAACACATGCCCCTTTGCTTCAACTTCCTGATTTCAGCAAGACTTTTGAATTAGAATGTGATGCTAGTGGCATAGGTCTTGGGGGTGTGTTAACGCAAGAAGGAAAACCTGTTGCTTACTTTAGTGAAAAGTTAAGTGGTCCTAGTTTGAACTATTCTACCTATGATAAAGAATTATATGCTCTAGTTCGAACTTTGGAAACATGGCAGCATTATTTATGGCCCAAAGAGTTTGTAATACATTCTGATCATGAATCCTTGAAACATATTCAAAGTCAAACCAACCTGAACCGTAGACATGCTAAGTGGATTGAGTTTATTGAATCTTTTCCCTATGTCATTAAATATAAAAAGGGCAAAGAAAATGTGATAGCTGATGCGTTGTCTAGGAGATATACCATGCTTTCACAACTTGATTTCAAAATCTTTGGGTTAGAGACAATAAAGGAGCAATATGTGCATGATGCTGATTTTAAAGACGTGTTGCTAAATTGTCAAGAGGGAAAGGGTTGGAATAAATTTGTTGTGCATGATGGTTTCATATACCGTGCTGGCAAGCTATGCATTCCTGTTGGCTCCGTTCGTCTTTTGTTGTTACAGGAGGCGCATGGAGGAGGATTGATGGGCCACTTCGGCGTGAAGAAGACTGAGGACATTCTGTTCCACCATTTTTATTGGCCAAAGATGAGGCGTGACGTCGAACGCTTCATTTCTCGCTGCACCACGTGCCAAAAAGCTAAGTCACGACTTAATCCTCATGGTTTATACATACCTCTTCCTGTTCCAAGCGTACCTTGGGAAGATATTTCTATGGACTTTGTTTTAGGGCTTCCTAGGACAAAGAAGGGGAGGGATAGTATTTTTGTTGTCGTGGATAGATTCTCTAAGATGGCTCATTTTATACCATGTCATAAAAGTGATGATGCTACACATGTTGCTGATTTGTTCTTTAAGGAAATTGTTCGCTTGCATGGTATTCCGAATACGATAGTTTCAGATCGTGATGCTAAATTTCTTAGTCATTTTTGGAGAACCTTGTGGGGAAAGTTGGGAACTAAACTGTTATTTTCCACTACCTGTCATCCCCAAACTGATGGACAAACTGAGGTAGTCAATAGAACATTGTCTACTATGCTTAGGGCTGTGCTTAAAAAGAACTTAAAAATGTGGGAGGAATGTTTGCCTCATGTGGAATTTGCTTATAATCGTTCGCTGCATTCTACCACGAAGAAATGCCCTTTTGAAATTGTTTATGGTTTCATACCTCGTGCACCTATCGACTTGTTGCCTCTTCCGGCTTCAGAAAAAGTAAATTGTGATGCGCAACAACGTGCTGATTTCATACGTAAGATGCATGAGACAACTAAATAGAACATTGAGATTATGAATGCTAAATATAAAGTTACTGGTAGTCAAGGACGCAAGCATATTACTTTTGAACCGGGTGATCTTGTGTGGTTACACTTGCGTAAAGAACGATTTCCTGAATTGAGAAAGTCTAAACTCATGCCTCGTGCAGATGGTCCTTTTAGAGTGCTTGAACGTATTAATGATAATGCATATAAGTTAGACTTGCCTGCAGATTTTGGGGTTAGCCCCACCTTTAACATTGCAGATTTGCGACCTTGCTTGGGCGTGGAAGATGAGCTTGAGTCGAGGATGACTCCAATTCAAGAAGGGGAGGATGATGAGGACATCACTTCTATTGATATGAACACCCCTCTTACTGCTTCCATGAATGATGGGCAAGGTCCAATCACTCGGGCACGTGCTCGTCAACTCAACTATCAGGTAAACTCGTTTTTAGGAGTCAATAATATTTCCGCTGAGCATTCGATACTTCCTAAGACTTGTGATTTTCTTGTCCTTAGGAACCATGGAGAAGAACCACGCGAGCTCAAGTGTAGAAGTGGAACCGTCAAGCGCAAGCCAACTCATATTCGCGAGTTCGACTCAGATTCGGACTGCTGGACAGCGCCTACTTCAAATGACCATAACTTTTGATCTAGAAGGTTTCTCAGGGCCCGTGAGTACTCGTTGGAAAGATCTTGGAGTCTACTTTCAGATGAATCTGGTCTCACCTCGAAATTCCATCCGAGCTGATCAGAAACTGCAAAACAAGTGGCGTCACTTTTCCAGTCCGAGTCAAAGTGGGCCTTGGGCCTTGTAATCACACTTAGACTATTTGGGCCTGCACTAATCATGGGTGTACTGTTCATGTGAACAGTACCCATGAATAGTACCACATCCCCTTTTGTTAGATAAGTGCGGCCTCCCCCACTCCTATTTAAGGAGGTCGCACCCCTTTAGTTTTCCTCGGGTTTTTCTTAAGAGTTTATTCTGCTTAGCAGTTTCGCCGCATGTTCGGTTTGAGGAACCCCAACTTGTGAACTTAAACATTATTCGCAATTTCAGATTGCATCTTTTACTCTCTTGCTTGTGTTCTCGATTCGCTTGCAGGAGATAGCCTTCTTGGCGAGGTCAATCGTGTTCGGCACGGTTGATAACCAACAGAGCAGTGGTGTAGTGATTGCGAGGGGTTCGATCTGTTTTGGTCGGAGCCTTTGGATCATCAACGTCGAGATCTCCACAATCGACTTATCAGTACCTCTCGGAAGATCGGGCCATCGTCACATCACAGTGGGTCCCGGGGCTGAGGCCGTAGCCGAAGGCGATGCCCAGATTGCGTCCGAGGTAGACGCACGCGCTCCGTCCCCTACCCTTCGAACGGGTGGCAGTGAAGCTGGCACCTAGCCGAAGTAGACGCGCGCGCGCTCCGTCCGCTACCCTTCGAACGGGTGGCAGCGGAGCTGGCGCCTGGCCAAAGTAGACGCGCGCGCGCTCTGTCCCCTACCCTTCGAACGGGTGGCAGCGGAGCTGGCGCCTAGCCAAAGTAGACGCGCGCGCGCTCCGTCCCGTAACCCTGAGTCGTCACACATGCATTAAGTGATAGCGGATGCGCTGCGACGGTCCTTCTTCTGGCCGTCCACGTGGCGAAGTGTGCTTGGCGCGGTGTAGGCCTTGAGGCGTCGTGGCCACCTTAATGTGGCGACGGACTTCCGATGGTTAGACTTCCGCCAATTGGACTTCCGCCGGTTGGCTGCCCCGCCGATTGGACTTCCGCCGGTTGGGGTATATATAAGGCGCTGGTGCGGCGTTGTTCCTGCATCGTGTCCGTGCATAGAGGCTGCTCCCCTAAAATGGGCCCCTTCCGTGCGTCGACATTCCCTAGCAACGCTGAGCGGCTTGGGGGATGTTGATGTACAGATGGAGGTCCATTTTTCTTGGGAGCTTGGTTAGGATCAGTTATCGGTGGCCAGCCGCGCTTCCTGCGCTCACGCCGCGTTTCTGTATACGACGGTGAGGTTTGCCCTGTTCTCCTAAACAGACCTACCTTCAGTCGGGGATCCTGATGGAGCCCGTCCACATTACTTTGAAAAAATGTTAATGCACTGAAGGTGGCCTGTTAAGGAGAACAAGCCAAACTTTGCACGACATGACCTTTGCTTCTTCCATGTGTGGGAGGCGCCAAAAGGCGAGTTCGTGCTCCTGTATGAAGATGGCAAGGTTTAACCTGTTCTCGTAGACAGATATGCTTGAGTTCATCTGCATCCGCTGATTGTGCCAACTGGCGCTATTATCAAAGAACGTTGATGTACTGAAGCTTATCTGTCTACGAGAACCCGTCACAACCTGCCGCACATCCTCCCTTGCCTTCCCAAAATACGGACGGTCCAGGCGTCTGTATCCCTGCCGGTTTAGCTCACGAGGTTGTCGCGCGGGCCTTGGTGTTGAAGTGGCCACGCGCGCGCATTCCATTCCCTACCCTTCGAACGGGTGGCAGCGGAGCTGGCGCCTGGCCGAAGTAGACGCGCGCGCGCTCCGTCCCCTACCCTTCGAATGGGTGGCAGCGGAGCTGGCGCCTAGCCGAAGCAGACGCGCGCGCGCTTTGTCCCCTACCCTTCGAACGGGTGGCAGCGGAGCTGGCGCCTGGCCGAAGTAGACGCGCGCGCGCTCCGTCCCCTACCCTTCGAACGGGTGGCAGCGGAGCTGGTGCCTGGCCGAAGTAGACGCGCGCGCATTTCGTCCCCTACCCTTCAACGGGTGGCAGCGGAGCTGACGCCTGACCAAAGCAGACGCGCGCGCTCCGTCCCCTACCCTTCGAACGGGTGGCAGCGGAGCTGGTGCCTAGCCGAAGCAGACGCGCGCGCTCCGTCCGCTACCGTTCGAACGGGTGGCAGCGGAGCTGGCGCCTGGCCGAAGTAGACGCGCGCGCGCTCCGTCCTTTACCCTTCGAACGGGTGGCAGCGGAGCTGGCGCCTAGCCGAAGTAGACGCACGCGCGCTCCGTCCCGTAACCCTGAGTCGTCGCACATGCATTAAGTGATAGCGGATGCGCTGTGACGGTCCTTCTTCTGGCCGTCCACGTGGCGAAGTGTGCTTGGCGCGGTGCAGGCCTTGAGGAGTCGTGGCCACCTTAATGTGGCGACAGACTTCCGGTGGTTAGACTTCCGCCAGTTGGACTTCCGCCGGTTGGCTGCCCCGCCGATTGCCGGTTAGACTTCCGCCGGTTGGGGTATATATAAGGCGCTGGTGCGGCGTTGTTCCTGCATCGTGTCCGTGCATAGAGGCTGCTCCCCTAAAATGGGCCCCTTCCGTGCGTCGACATTCCCTAGCAACGCTGAGCGGCTTGGGGGATGTTGATGTACAGATGGAGGTCCATTTTTCTTGGGAGCTTGGTTAGGATCGGTTATCGGTGGCCAGCCGCGCTTCCTGCGCTCACGCCGCGTCTTGTTTAAGCGCCGACTGTTGTGGTTACAGACCAAACAGAGAGAGAGATCGTAGTGGAGAGTTGGGAGAGAATGATAGTAATGGCCCCTTGGGTCCCCCCCATGGCCGGTATTCTATATATATATATACATGGGGAGTGCTTTTACAATTATACCCTTACATCTGAGTATCCCCTTCAGGGGCACTTATGTCATTACACATGGCCTATTCTGGGCCTTATAACCTTCTACCAGGCCTGCTGGGATTCGGTGGGGGCCACCCCTACAACACTATGCTAGGAGGACTAACCCATATGCACCCGCATGCAATGCAACAGAAAGGAGCTAGAGCATAATAAACAGAATAGAACAGCAAAGCACAAAGCTCCCCTCATAGCTGTCCATAAGGACAAACCATCCCAAGCTCTCCCCGCAAAGCTGAAAACCTAGAGCTATCCAAAGGCTTGGTAAAGATGTCAGCCAACTGGTGGTCACTCTTCACAAACTGGAGCACTATGTCACCCTTTTCCACATGGTCTCGAAGGAAGAGATATCTGATGTCAATGTGCTTGGTCCGAGGGTGTTGCACTGGGTTCTTTGCAATGTTGATAGCAGAAGTGTTATCACAAAAGAGTGGAACACTATCTATGGCTAACCCAAAGTCCCGCAGGGTCGAAACCATCCAAAGCACTTGGCTGCAACAACTAGCGGCAGCAACGTACTCGGTCTCTGCGGTGGACTGTGCAACACCAGACTGCTTCCTTGAAGACCAGGAAACAAGAGAAGTGCCAATGAATTGGCAGGTGCCAGAAGTGCTCTTCCTATCTATCCTACAGCCAGCAAACTTTGCGTCCGAGTAGGCTCTGAGGGAAAGACAGGATGAGGAAGAGTACCAGATAGCTCGAAGGTATCGAAGAATGCGCTTCACCGCCTAGCGATGAGATACGCGAGGAGAGGGGTGAATGTTGCTTACAAATCCGCCCTCAAGTATCCACTCGCAATTCTTCTCCGATAGCTATAAAGCTATGAAGCAAGAAAATAAACGTTCACCGGACAAGAGTAGTTATCAAGTGTTGCACAGAAATGAAATGCCTAAACAAAGACAAGAATTGAGAGAACTGAAAATGCAGCTGAAAATGAGAAATAAAACGGTGAGAAAATCTTGCTGCAAAATAAAACTAAAAGAAGGCATAATTGAAATAAGACAAGACATAAAACTGTGGAGACACAAACTGCCAACAGGACACAAAAAGAGCTGCCAAAAATATTGCTTGAACCTGAAACCAAACTGAAATCTGCAGTGCAGCCAAAGGCAGTAAATAAACAACACTCAGTTTAGTTTCTAGTTCTTGTATCGGCTGAACAAGGCAGCAGGAACAGCTGCAGTCGAACACAGTTCTGCAATTGCCGAACTGGCTGAGAGAGCCTACAGGTAAAAGAAGAACTGAAAAAGAAGAACCCAGAAGTTGTATTGCAGAAACAGCAAGAGTGATAAAAACAAACTAAAAGAGAACAGTCCAAGGAAACTAGACTTTGGCCGAATAAAACAGAAAAAGGCTTACCAGCGACAAAAGAAAGAAATAAGCAGGAGTCAGTTTATGATTGTCGGCACAGAAGTTTTCTCCAAGAAATGAGCTGCCGAATAAAAGATTTGCCTGCAGCTACCCAAGAGAGATCAACAAGGAATCAAAAAGGAACTGCAGCTAGCTAACAAAAGAACCAAAACTGCAAGAAATGAAAACAAGCAGTGTAGTCCCACCGAGATGGCAACCGAGATAACAACATGCAGTGGGTTTAGCAGCCGGACTGAAAAACATGTTTGAAATCGGTACATGCTGTGCAGTCCCACCGAGATGGCAACCGAGATAGCAACATGCAGTGGGTCTAGCAGCCGGACTGAAAATATGTTTGAAATCGGTACATGCAGTGCAGTCTCACCGAGATGGCAAAAGCAAATCAACACAAAAGAAGAGAAGGTCTGAGAGGAGTAAGAGAGAATAAAAACAGATAAAAGGCCTTCAGCACATGAACTCAACAAGGAGACACAGAGATAAATGATTGACATAAAGAATAGTTCTACAACACATCAACACAACTTCTCACATCCTGAGAATACACATACAAGAACACAACCACACAAGAAAACTACTCTGCCCCATACGCCCTTAGGAAAAGCAAACCAGCCTCTCTTTCCTCACAAACTCCTCAACAGCAAAAGAGAAAGGCAAACCAACTTCTAAAAACCCTAACAACCTCTCCAAAAGCCATCTATCTGAATCACCCTTAGCACTAGACAACTCCTCTCTATTTATAGCCTCCACTAACGGGTCCTCATGACACTTTATCTGCTAACTCAAACAACTCTTACGCTTTATCCATTAGCTCAAAACCAAATCCGCTTCCTTTTGTGCAGCCCTGCGCTTTTACCAAAACGCCCCTTCTGCACCTTCTGGGAAGCTTCCTCATTTCTTCCCGTCCAAGCCTCGCAACCACCTCGAGTCCTCGCCGTCTTCGGCACACCTCGACCGCTTTGACCTTGGCACCGCTTGCGCCTAGTCCGGTCATCCCGTGCCTCGCCACAACTCCGCCTTGATGTCCTGCAGCTATCACAGACAAGAAACACATCACATAGCACCGCTTGAAATACTATAACCATACATTAGCATCAGAAGAAGCGAAACCGATCGAAGCGAAAAATAAACGACTTAAGCACGTTCGACCTAGTTCGACAAGGTCCGACCGAAACCGACTGCACCACGCAACGTCTTGGCTCGAGCCACTCAAATCAAACTCAAACTTTTCCGGTCACGCGTCAATTTACTCATCACAAACATGGGGGGTCACAACAACATGGTCTCTCACAAGGTCAAGCCATCGTTCCATTGGGAATTGGGGACTTGGCGTTCGTCGTTTGTGGTCTCACGACGAACAATTATCCGGTGTGTTTTGGGTGTATTCCAAAGAGTTGAGGGTTCATGCATTGGCACGAGTGTTCAACTAGCGACATTGTCTACTTCGCATCAACTATCCACGGTTCCTCACTGAGAAGATCAGGACCCCTCCCCGTATCATGTGGTATCAGATTCTAGGTTACTCGGTGAGAACTTCTTTACCCGTAGTTAGATTCATTTTCTGTCCTTTCGTCCATTAAATTGAAAATTGCAATACCAAAACCGTAGTTTAATTTGTTTATTTCTTGTGCGTTTTGTTAAGTCTGATCCGTGTGTTTCCTTTTGCGTTGCTTAATCGTTGTGTTCACATAAACCCTACAAAATTGCTGGTTGAGAGCACCATCTTTTACCGTTACATCTGAGTACTCCCCTCAGGGGTATTCATGTCATTATACATGCACCATTTTGGGCCTTACATTCCTCTAACAGGCCTGCTGGGCTTAGGTGGGGGCCACCCCTACAACAGGAGCCTCTCATGGTGAAGGGCTCCACGGGCCGAAGCCATGTTGCCGAGCCCTTTGGGCCCCTCCGTCCCTGCGGCCTGTGAGCTTATGCAATCGTTCGTCGAAATGTAGTGTTCGCCTTATTGCGAAGGTATGGCGCCGGGCGGCTTGGCGAAGGCTTCGTCATCCACAGAGTCCTGTCGTGGCGGGGTCGGGGTTGTCGTCCGGAGCGAAGGTTGAAGTCGAGGTTGGCATTGCAACCGAGGGTGCGGATTGGAGGTCGAAGTTGCCTCTCATTTGGCGGGGTCGGTGGTTGCCCGGGCCGGACTGGGGGTGTTGGCGGAGTCAGATGCGTCGGCATAGGTAGGCGGAGCGGGTCCCTAAGTCGTCGCGCGCGCGCCTCTGGCGTCAAGCGCCCTTGACGATAGGCGACTGCCAGCCTGCCCAGCGAGGCTTGGTTGACGCGGCGCGAGACTTGAGGGGTCATGGCGATACCACGTTGCGACGTTCCTTCTCCTAGCCGTCCATGTGGCGAAACATGCTTGGCGCGGCGCGGGTCTTGAAACATCGTGGTGGTACGATGCTGCGACACTCCTCCGCCGATTGGACTCCTGCCGGTTGGACTTTCGCCGGTTGGACTTCTGCCGGTTGGCTTCCCCGCTGATGGGGTATATATAGCGTGCTGGTGCAGCATTGTACCTGCATTGTGTGCTCGGATAGAGGCTGCTTCCCTAAAATGGGCCTCTTCAGTGCATCCACATTCCATAGCGGCACTACGCGGCTTGGGGAATGTTGATGCACTGATGGAGGCCTGTTTTTCTTGGGAGCTTGGTTAGCGTCTGTTAGGGCATGTACAATGCAAGATGCTTATATATGAGTGCTTAAAGAGAGAAAATATAGCCACATCATCAAGCATCCATGCAAAAGTTATTTCCTCCAATGCAAGCATCTCTTCTATAGGTGCTTAGATGCTATATTATCTATTAATAGATATAGTTATACACATAAGCACCTACTAAGCACCAGTGCTTATTTAAGCATCGATGCTTCAAAATAGGCACCTTATCTATCCTATGTGGCAAGAAAACTCAGCTTTTTATTACTAAGCATCTCTCTAAGCGTCTGCATTGGACTGCTCTTAGCGGTAACTGGTCGCACTTGCTGCGCTCGTGTTGTGTTGCTGCATATAACGGTAAGGTTTGCCCTGTTCTCTTAGACAGGCCCACCTTCAGTCGGGGTTTCTGATCAAGCCCGTCCGCATTACTTTCGAAACAATGTTGAAGCACTGAAGGTGGCCTGTTTATGAGAACAAGCCAAAACTTGGCATGATGTAACCTCCGCCCGTACGATATGTGGGGAATGCCAATGGACGAGTCCCTGTGTGCGAGTCCGCTCCTCGAATCCGAAGCCGAGGTCGAGACCGTGGCCGCGTTGGTGGCGAACAGCGAAGTCCTGTGCCGAAGCCATGCCGTCTCGCCGAGACAGTGCCTCCCGCCGAGGCAGTGCCTAGGAGGCGAAATCGAGCGCCGAGGCGATGCCTACAAGGCGGACAGCGAGGCGGTGCTCCGAAGCCGCTAGTCCCCTACCTTGAAGGATAGTGGCCGCGAAGAGCAGGCGCTTGCGGGGTTGGCCGAGGGTGCTACGCGCGCGGAGGTAAACGCGCGGGCGCTCCGTCCCCTATCTTTCGAAGTGGTGGCAGCGAAGCTGGCGCCTAGTCGAAGTAGACGCACGAGCGCTCCGTCCCCTACCCTTCGAAGTGGTGGCAGCGGAGCTGGCGCCTAGTCAAAGTAGACGCGCGAGCGCTCCGTCCCCTACCCTTCGAAGTGGTGGCAGCGGAGCTGGCGCCTAGTCGAACTAGACGTGCGAGCGCTCCGTCCCCTACCCTTTAAAGCGGCGGCAGCGGAGCTGGCGCCATGTCGAGGTAGACGCGCGAGCGCTCCGTCCTCCACCCTTCGAAGTGGCGGCGATGCACTCCCTGGTGCCACGCGCGCGGGGGCGCTATAACCGAGTGGTGCACTGCTTGAAGCAAGGCACTCCCTGGGGTGAACACGACCCCATGGTAGTGCGCCTTAATGGCTCCGGGAATGGCGCCAACCCCTGGGCTGGTACGAGCAGGCTGCTGTATCCGTACGTGCTTGTCCATTTGAGATGCACACGTGGCGGGCCATGATTGGCGTGCGATGGGCCGTCAGCGGTCAAGCCCCTTCCCCAGAGGGGTGGGGCACGTGGCGCGGCGCTGTAGGCGCGCCGCGCGCTGGCTGCTCACCTTCCAACGCGCGTCACCGGCTGCTAGCAGTTGTGCTTCTTGCCGATCTTTGGTTGCCTATGTCACGCAGATTTGCGGTTGTCCCCCGTACAGGCTGGCGAAGTCCTCCTTACCTTATGAAATCAGGGGCGAGGTTGCTTCCCGGGCGCAAGGTCGGGGCCGTGGCCGGCGCAAAGGCCGAAGCCCAAATTGGTGTGGGGGATACCTCGCACCCCAAGCTCCGCCCCAGATGGTCCAGTCCGGCGCCTTCACAGTGGTGTCCCTTCGAGCAGGTGCGGCCAGGGTCAGGGGGCGGAGACCCCGTTTGGACTATTGCGGTTGAAGGGTCCGAAGAGCCATGCCGACGCGCGCCAAAAGCTATGTCGGGTCGCGCGACCTACATTTATTCCCTGCACTGACTGACACGCGGTGGGACGCTAGTGGCACGTCGTGTGGTGACAGGACTCTGTACGACCACGGTCGTATGCGGGCTACGTGTACCATCGCTACGCTTCGGCTTCGCACGTGGGGAGGTGAGCGATTGTCGCTCGCCGTTTGCGCTTACCGACGGTGGGAGGCGAGGGGCCTTTAAATACCCCCTGTGGTACTATGTCTGCGCTTCCTCCTTACGCTTTCTGGTTGTTCACGTCGCCTCCCGCATTTGCTCGCCCTGTTCCTACGCTCCTTCTTGCCGTCGAGTTCCCCGTGGACGCTGATGGCGACTTGCGACGAGCGTGCTCAGGTGGGCGGCTACGCCATCCGCCAGCGGTCCTCGCCGCTTGAGGTGAAAAAACCGCTCGAGGAGCGCGATCCGACGGTGGCAGACAAGTGGTGGGCGGCGAAGAAGAGTCAAGGTCCGTACTTCAGCGAGTTGGGCCGCACGCTCGTGACGGAGGACACGATCCGGTCACTGTTGCGGGAGGGGAGGCTATCGGACCGCCAAGCGGTGCGGCTGCCCGCCGATGATGAGACGGAGCCGCGCCCTAAGAAGTCAGAGGCGATCATCTTCGTCGCCTACTTTGAAGCAGAACTTCGCATCCTGTCCGCAGCAATTGTTGGGGACGTGCTGCGGACCTTCAAGCTGGAGTTGTCCCAGCTGACTTCGAACGCGGTGGCTCGCCTCGCCGTGTACAGCTGGGCCCTGCGCTCGGAAGCGTGTTGGCCCAGCGCCTCCCTGTTCGCGTATCTGCATGAAGCCTGGTGCCAACCGAAGGAGCAGAAGGACGGTACGCTGTCAAAGTTTGGCAGCGTCAACTTCATCCTGCGGACGTCATGTGGGAGGCTCTTCCCTGCGAACTCGACCCGAGGGAAATGGGAGTCCAACTGGGCGAGGCGGTGGTTCTACCATCGTGTGGCGAGTGGTAGCGGCCTTGAGTGCGCAGGCGGGCCGATTACATTCAAGACCACACCCGGCTTAACACTTGACCAGGAAGATAGGCGGAGGGCGCGAAGGCTTGTGGGGGTCGCCGCCCGCTTCAATATGCGCGACCTCGCCGAGGAGTACATAATGCTCGGTGCGACGCCGCTCTCCCGCGATTGGTGCTTCACGGCCGGGGAACGTCGGGATGATAACGTTCACCCGTCCATTTGCTCGCTGCCCGTGCCGACTGGTCTTCGTAAGCCTCGACCGTGCCTTCCTCTCCGTTCGTACGCATTGCATTGTGTAAATGTGCTTTCTGCCCCGTGCAGGGACTCGCCTTGAGGACGCAGAGTGCGCCGCGCGCGTGTTCCTCGGGTTATACACCGCCAGAGAGCACGGGCAGCGCGCAGCTGCGACTGCGAAGGCGGGATTGGGGCGGATAAACCGCGTGTGCGAGGCCTTAGGGCTTCCTGTGCCGGATCGCACCCCTCCGGACCAGCAACATGAGGATGACGGTGCCGCGAAGACGAAAGCGTCATCCCGCAAGAGGACCCAGAGCACTGCGACCACGCCTTGTACGGCGGTTGCCGCTGTTCCTACCGGCGCGGTGAGCCTGGAGTCGGATTCGGCGAAGTATGCCGACTCAGACTTGGAGGGCGCGGGTACTGAGGGCGAAGGCATCGGTGGTGGAGGGCGCGCCGCGGAGGTCTCGTTGCCCGCGACAGTTGCCGAGGCGGTGGTGCTGGCTGGCGGCCCCGGTGCGGAGTCCTCGTCTACGGCCATGGTCGTGGCGGGGTTGCCCTCTGCGGGAGTATGTGGAGCGCAGCCTTTGCCAATAGCGGCGGCCGAGGCTGAAGTGCCCCCCGTAGAGGCGGAGGTCGTGAGGATGAAGCCCCCGACCGCTGTCGTTGTAGCTGTGGAGACCCCTTCGGCGGGTATTGTTGCCGCAGGGGCTCCTTTTGTAGCGGTTACCGAGGTGGGACCTTCCCCTCAAGCGAAGCAGCCACGCCTGCAGTCCCCCCTTCAGCGGACTTCGCGACGGTTCACCGTGGCGACCGGTGTTGGGAGCTTGTGGGACTCCGCTTCGAGCATCGAGATTCCTCCACCCCGTGCCCTCCCGACCCCTCGGGCTACAGTGACCGTGGCACACGATCGGTTGGCGCTAGGTCCCGACTCGGAGGTCCCCCAGCCTCGCGAGTCAACGTCGTCCGTTGGGGCCGAAGTCGTTGCAGCCCCGCCCGGGGCTAGGGAGGCGTCTCCGCAAAGTCCCCCATTTGCCACCGAGGGTAGGCTATGATGGCATTCCTTCAACACAATTTTTCCACGCCCCGTGACAAACGTGTACTTCCTCTTGCAGTGGCACTTATCCCGGAGGAGGAGCCTGGCACTGGCGACACAGATGTCGCGCGCCCGAGCCCAGCGGACTTCGTCCCTCCGTCGGATGCGCTGAGGGCATGGCGCGGGATCTCGGACGATGCGGCCGCCAGCATCGGCCAATAGGCGTTGCAGACCTACGGGTCAGGGCGCCTTGGAGATGCATTGGAAGTGTCGAAAGTGAGGGTAAGCGTCTGTCTTTTGGACCACTTGTAGCCGTTTAGTGCTTGCTGACTCCTGCGCCGCGCAGACACTCGTGTTGGCCCAGGCCCTGCGAGCTGCTCACGTTCGCGAGGAAGGACAAGATGAATAGCAACTCAATTGCAAATAAACAATGTAGGTTTCAATCGAAAACAGAAGAACGGTGGGGTTTCGAAGACAAGTATCCGGGCGATCTAGCCGACACGCGCGAGTACAAGGCAAAGTAGCAAAAGCTAACTTAGTCTATCAAAACCCAAACCCTAGAAGAGGATACGGCTGCCTATTTAAGGGACACGGAAGGTGGAGGGTTGGCCAAAACAAAAGGAAGCCGAACATGACTCGATTACAAGGCCCAAGGCCCACTTTGACTCGGACTGGAAAAGTGATGTGACTTGTTTTGTAATTTCTGACCGGCTCAAATGAAATTTGGAGGTGATACTGGATCCATCTGAAAGTAGACTTCAAGATCTTTCCATCGAGTACTCACCGGCCCCGAGAAACCTTCTGCATCAAACGTTATGGCTGTTTGAAGTAGACGCTGTTGGGAAGGCCGAATCCGAGTCAAACTCGCGAACAGGACTTGGTTTGCGGTTGACGGTTCCACTTCTACACTTGAGCTCACGTGGTTCTTCCCCATGGTTCCTAAGGAAAATTAAATCATCACAAGAATTAAGTAGTATTCCATTCTTTGAAACATTTGTATGCAAACTTAGGAACGCATTCACCTGATGGTTAAGTTGACGCGCTCGCGCTCTAGTCATTGGTCCTTGTATCATAGTTTCAGTTTGATGTGGAGTCGGCATGGTTGTATGCATGGAAAGGATGTCCTCATCATCCTCCCCTTCTTGCATTTGAGTCGTCCGCGACTCAAGCTCATCTTCTTCTCCCAAGTATGGCTTCAAATCTGCAATGTTAAAGGTAGGACTAACCTCAAAATCTGCAGGCAACTCCAGTTTATATGCATTGTCATTAATCTTTTCCAACACTTTGAAAGGACCATCAACTTAGACCTCTTCAATTCAGAAAATCTATCTTTTCTTAAATGCAACCAAACTAAATCACCCGGTTGAAAAGTTAAATGCCTCCTTCCTTTACTACCAGCAAGTTTATATTTAGCATTCATGCGTTCAATATTTTTCTTTGGTTGTCTCATGCATTTTCAACATCAAGTCAGCACGCTGTTTAGCATCAATAGGAGCACGAGGCACAAAGCCATAGACAATCTCAAAAGGGCACAACTTTGTAGTAGAATGCAGCGAACGATTATAAGAAAATTCAATATGAGGCAAGCATTCTTCCCACATTTTGATGTTCTTTTTCAAAACAGCCCTAAGCATGGTAGATAAAGTTCTACTCACAACTTCAGTTTGTCCATCAGTTTGGGGATGACATGTAGTCGAAAATAACAGCTTAGTCCCCAATTTAGCCCATAAAGTTCTCCAAAAATGGCTAAGGAATTTAGTGTCACGATCAGAAACTATTGTATTTGGCACACCATGCAAGCGAACAACTTCACGAAAGAACAAATCAGCAATATTGGTAGCATCATCACTTTTATGACATGGTATGAAGTGTGCCATCTTAGAAAATCTATCCACAACAACAAGTATGTCTTCCGTCTTCTTCACTCCAAAATGCCCCATCAGCCCACCTCCATGCGCTTCCTGCAACAACAACAAACGAACGGAGCTAGCTGGAATGCATAGTTTGTTAGCTCTAAACACAAATCCATCATTTAGAACAAATTTATTCCACGTTTTCCCCTCTTTGCAATTCAGCAACACATCTTTAAAATCATCATCATGAACATAATGCTCTTTAATTGTTTCCAATCCAAAAATTTTGAAGTCAAGTTGTGAGAGCATGGTATATCTCCTAGACAATGCATCAGCAATAACATTCTCCTTTCCCTTTTTGTGTTTTATGACATAAGGAAAAGACTCTATGAAGTCAACCCACTTTGCATGCCTATGGTTCAATTTTCCTTGACTTCTAATATGCTTTAATGACTCATGATCAGAATGAATGACAAATTTTTTGGGCCATAAATAATGTTGCCATGTCTCTAAAGTTCGAACTTGAGCATATAATTCCTTTTCATAAGTAGAATAGTTCAAACTAGGCCCACTCAATTTTTCACTAAAGTATGCCACAGGTTTACCTTCTTGCAACAGCACACCACCCAATCCAATTTCACTAGCATCACATTCTAACTCAAAAGTCTTACTAAAATCTGGAAGTTAGAGTAATGGTGCATGTGTTAACTTATCTTTCAATGTGTTGAAGACGTCTTCCTGTGCATTTCCCCAAGTAAACGGCACCCCCTTTTTAGTGAGCTCATTCAATGGTGCGGCGATGGTGCTGAAACCCTTTACAAAACAATGATAGAATCCAGCAAGTCCTAGAAAACTTCGCACCTGCGTGACCATGTTAGGAGTCGGCCAACTCTGTATTGCCTCAACCTTGGCTTGATCAACTTCAATCCCCTGTGGAGTAACAACATAGCCAAGAAAAGAGACTCGATCCATGCAAAATGTGCACTTCTCAAGGTTACCAAATAAACATGCATTACGTAAAGCATCAAAAACAGCACGTAAATGGTAAATGTGTTCCTCTAGTGATTTGCTGTATATCAATATATCATCAAAATATACCACTACAAATTTGCCAATGAAAGCACGCAAAACCTCGTTCATTAATCTCATGAATGTGCTAGGTGCATTAGTTAAACCAAAGGGCATCACTAACCACTCATACAAACCGAATTTAGTTTTAAATGCTGTTTTCCATTCATCTCCCAATTTCATGCGAATTTGGTGGTACCCACTACGCAAATCAACTTTAGAGAAGACAATAGAGCCACTTAATTCATCAAGCATATCATCTAACCTAGGAATAGGGTGACAATATCTAATGGTAATGTTATTGATCGCTCTACAGTCCACACACATACGCCATGATCCATCTTTCTTAAGCACTAAAATTACCGGAATAGCACAAGGACTAAGAGACTCACGCATATAACCTTTATCAAGCAGTTCTTGAACTTGACATTGAATCTCCTTAGTTTTTTCCGGATTGGTCCTGTATGGCGCACGATTGGGCAAAGATGCCCCGGGAATCAAATCAATCTGGTGCTCAATCCCTCGCACTGGTGGTAGCCCTGGTGGCACGTCTTTTGGAAAGACATCCATGTACTCCTGCAAAAGATTAGTGACAGCAGGAGGCACAAAAGAAGATACCTCCTCGAATGAAAATAAAGCTTGTTTGCAAAGTAAGGCATAGCAAACAGAAGTGCTAGCATCCAGCTCATTCACATCAGACTTAGTAGCAAGAAAACATGCACCTTTTAATTTAATCTCATTTTTTGTCTCATGAACAGATTTAGAGTTTTTCTTTTTATGTTGCTCAAGTTCGTTTGCTACAATCTGATTTTCACTCCTATTATGCTCCTGATTTTTCTCTCTACTAGCTCTAGCAATCTCATCTTTGAAAATAGCTTCAGAAGACATAGGATGTAACACAATTTTCTTGTCATGATGCACAAAAGAATATTGATTTGTCTTACCATGATGCAGTGAATCTTTATCATATTGCCACGGTCTACCTAACAGCATAGAGCATGCTTGCATAGGGACAACATCGCATTCTACCACATCATGATAAGAACCAATAGCAAAATTCACTCTCACCATTCGTGTTACCTTCACCTTGCTGCTGTTATTGAACCATTGAATGTAGTAAGGTTGTGGGTGAGGTTTGGTGTTCAACGCAAGCTTCTCCACCATATCGGAGCTCGCCAAGTTGTTGCAGCTCCCTCCATCAATGATCACACGGCATGAGCGTTCCTTCACGACACACTTTGTTTGGAAAAGGATGTGCCGCTGATTTTGCTCTGTCCTCTCCATTTGTGCACTCAACACACGCTGCACAATGAGGCTCTCATAGCGCTCTGCATCTTCAGCACCAATGTGCTCTTTTTCTTGCTCCTTCCCACTACCTGCATGGTCAATTGCAAGCATAGCATATGTATCCTCATCCAAATCACTAGTAGAAGAATACTCACCATCATCTCTCACAATCAAAACACGCTTGCTTGGGCATTCAAGATGAAGAGTTCTTTGCATGTGCTTGGGCTGACCCCTTTGTTGCTTCGGATACCCAAGATGCTGAATTTGATGATGAAACCCGTGGCTTGCTGTGGAAGGAAGAAGGTGTAGTCGGTTGACTTGATGGTGTAGCAGATGCACATTGAGATCAAATGTTACCAAAACCTGCAGAAACATTAGTCCTAGTGCTCGCGCGTCATCCCTGTACTTCTCTTTCAGCTTTACAAGCAAGATAAAACAAACGAGTGATAGAATTATATTCCTTGTAAGCTAAAATATCCTGAATTTCACGATCCAAACCACCCATAAACCTAGCCATAGCAGCTTCCTCAGTTTCCTCTAAGTCACAACGTAGCATTCCTGTTTGCAAATCTTGAAAATATTCCTCTACGCTTTTACTACCTTGCCTCAATCGTTGCAACTTATGTAACAAATCACGTGCATAATATGAAGGAACAAATCAAGCTCGCATGATTCTTTTTAATGCGTCCCAAGTTTGTGTTATGGTTAATGGATTTTTCTTACAATATTCACTCCACCAAACAGACGCAAAGTCAGTAAACTCACTAGTAGCAGCCCTAACCCTTTTGTTTTCAGGGAATGCGTGACAAGCAAATTTCTGATCAACATCCAATTCCCAACTGATATAAGCATCAGGGTTATATTTGCCATCAAAAGGTGGCATAGTGAACTTAATCTTACCAAGTGATTTATCATTCTCACGTACCTCATTCCGGCGTGGTTGACGATGATGGTGAGCGTCCTCATCATCATCGATCTCAGTATCAGCCGCATATTCGTCTCCACCATTTTCGTCCATCCTACTGCCCAAGACACCAATGTTGGCACGTGTGCGTTGAGTTGGTGCAACGGGAGATGCATGGCCCATCTCATCAAGACATCTCAAAATCTCAGCAAGTAAGGTGTTGACGGTGCCAACGGAAGCCTCCAATGTTGCAAGCGTAGTGTTGGTGTCGATCTGCGTGGCCTCCAATTGACCAAGGCGTTCATTAGTGACCCGTACATCCTCATCAAGTCCTTTAGTGTGCAGCTTCATTTGGCGCTCAAAGTGTTGTATAATTCCCCTAGTCTGAGGGGAATGTGGCACTGCCCGCAGGTCCACTGGTTCTCCTGACATTGTTAGAAGAACACAAGAAACAAACCAAGAAGACAAAAAATAATAAAATTGCAAGTTATGCCCTCTCAACTACTGGGATGTGGTTAAATCAAGTCACACACTCTCAACCTGTTCTATCAAGCTCTTACAAGTTCTTACCACAGTGAGCAGGAGGTGATGGCAGCTGACAAGACAATATCTCCTGAAATTGGGTGTATCGTTGCCTCGGCCGCTAGTCCCTGTGAGGTGGTAGCCAAATCTATGGAGCTATAGGTGAGCTGAGAGTGAACAAAGGATAACTAGAACCACATTAGTGAAAGCAAGTTGAATAATCGCTCAACGATGGCACCGTGCTGGTCCTAGGCTAGACCGGACTAGAGACGCGAGCCTAGAATACAAACGAAAACACACCTTGCAGAAAGAAACTAGATAATATTGCACATGGAGTTCGGGAGCTCGAAAAAGGATGCCGTCTTCACAGGGAACCTTAGAATCACGTGTAGAAGGGCTCTGTCAATTTTGAGCGAATTCTGATAAACTTGAATTTTTCTCGGTTTGCGGGCCCGTTTTGAGGCCCTAAACGATGTTTTTTGGGGTCAAAGTTGCCGCGTGTGTGCCTGGAGGCTTACGCGGATCTATCTTCTGATTTCCTTTCAAACGGATCAAGAATCGCCTCAATCGGAGGTCGTATGCAAAAGTTAGGTGTTTCTCTCTCCTCTTTTTTTAATGCCGCGGTTCTTTCTAAATGCGGCGCATGTTCCTTATTTTCTCTCTTTTTTTTACACACACGACGCGGTTGAAACCGAATTCGTGTCCTACTCCGAGACCAACTAGGGCAAAACCTCCCTAGAAACCGAGTTCGGATCTAACTGCAACGGTGATACCAAAACGTGAACAGAACTCGAAACTCTAAAGGAACTAGACACTAAGACCAGCAAAGGACACGACGATGCAACCGAAGACTCAACAAACAAAGACTATGCAGCAAAAGTTGCAAAGACTAAATAAGATCTCTCACCGATCAACCTTGAGCTCTGATACCAACTGATAACACTAGCGGTCCCGATCTTTTGATGAAAGTGGTAGATTCGATTGGGGAAGGAGATGACGTTGACGACTTGACTACAACCATCCAAGGACGTTGCGCCTTAGCGATCGATACACCAACTCCAGAGGTCCTTCGTGACCTTGTCGGCGCACAATCAACCTAACCACGAGGGTACTTGTTCCTGCAAACAATCGAAGAACAAGCAAGAACAAGACGAACAGCAACTCAATTGCAAATAAATGATGTAGGTTTCAATCGAAAATAGAAGAACGGTGGGGTTCGGAAGACAAGTATCTAGGCGGTCTAGCCGACACGCGCGAGTACAAGGCAAAGTAGCAAAATCTAACTTAGTCTATCAAAACCCAAACCCTAGAAGAGGATACAGCTGCCTATTTAAGGGACACGGAAGGTGGAGGGTCGGCCAAAACACAAGGAAGCCGAACAGGACTCGATTACAAGGCCCAAGGCCCACTTTGACTCGGACTGGAAAAATAATGTGACTTGTTTTGCAGTTTCTAACTGGCTCGAATGGAATTTGGAGGTGTAACTGGATCCATCTGAAAGCAGACTTCAAGATATTTCCAACGAGTACTCACGGGCCCCAAGAAACCTTCTGGATCAAAAGTTATGACTGTTTGAAGTAGACACTATTGGGAAGGCCGAATCCGAGTCGAACTCGCGAACAGGACTTGGTTTGCGCTTGACGGTTCCACTTCTATACTTAAGCTCACGTGGTTCTTCCCCATGGTTCCTAAGGACAATTAAATCATCACAAGAATTAAGTAGTATTCCATTCTTTGAAACATTTGTATGCAAACATAGGAACACATTCACCTGATGGTTAAGTTGACGTGCTTGCGCTCTAGTCATTGGTCCTTGTATCATAGTTTCAGTTTGATGTGGAGTCGGCATGGTTGTATTCATGGAAAGGATGTCCTCATCACCTGTCCTGGAGGAGCTTCGCTACCTCTGCCTTGGCCACCTATTGCTGCTCGATTGACATGCGCTTGAGTCTTTGCCTGACTGGCTTGGCATCAGGGTGGACCGCTAAGGTGTGTTCGATAAGGGCGCGGTCCACGCCCTTTATGTTGGTTGGGGACCACGCGAAGACATCCGGATTGCCCTGAAGTACCCAGAGTAGATCCTGCTCAACTTCTGGGGGAAGGCCCTCGCCGACGGACTCGCAATGATGTTCGGAGTGCAGGGGCACTCTCTTGACCCCGCCGTCCAGCCGGGCCTTGGGTGTCCATCCCAGGGCGGAAGCCATGTCTACCCCGTGGGTGTCCGTGAGCACGTGTACCTTCCGATGTTGGCCGTCGGTGCCGAGCTCTATCTGCCGGGGGAGGTCCTGGTCGCTGCTACGATGATGCCTTGCAGACTCGGGAATTTCATGCACAGAAAGCCGTGGTGCAGAACTGCTCCGAATGCATTGAGGGTCGGGCATCCCACGATGGCATTATACAGTACAGGAGGTCGACGACGTCAAAGGTGATGTCCTCGCTCCTCACATTATCGCCCTGGCCAAAGGACACTTGCAGCTGGATCTGTCCCAGAGACTTCAACAGTTAGCCCCCGAAACCCTGGAGTGGGATTCCCGAGGGGCCCAGCTAGCTCCAGGGGATTCCCATATGGTCGAAGGCTGCCACGAACAGAATGTTAGTGGAGCTGCCTCTGTCGACCAGGACACACTTAACATCGCAGCCTGCGATGGCGGTCTGGATGACCAGGGGGTCCTGGTGCGAGAAGTCGACGCCATCTATGTCGGCGGCGGTGAAGATTATGTTGTGTTGCACCCAGGCCGACGGTGCTTATGCCGGGTACGCTGTGACATGGTGCAACCGACGTGCGTAAGCCTTCTGCTGCCGCGTAGAAGAAAATTCCAGAGAAAAGCCTCTAGAGATGACATTTATGACGCGGCGCTGGCACCCTCCGGGGCCTGTATCCTTAGGGGGCCTCCTAGGGTTGTTGCACGTGGGCCACCACTGGTAACCCCACTTCCAGGGCTCTATCCCTGGCGATGTTTTGGCGAAGCGTCGTAATGGTGGGGCATGTCCGCGTGAGGTGGTCACCACGGCCATGCACTTCGCACCACAGGCCGTACTACTGGCCGTCTCCTTCGGCGCGGGTTCTGTCATCTCAGCCTCGGCCGCACCCACGTCCCCGACCTCTGCGACCCTGCCCATGGCCAGCGGGGGTGCTGTCGTCAGAGCCACCCTCGATGTCGAAGACGTAGCGAGCCTTTTGAGACCTACGCTAGTTGTGCTTGGGCTTGTCATTCGACGAATCTTGTTTGCGTTTGGAGGTGTCCTTCGAGGGGTCCTGCTTTTGATCAGGGGTGTCCTTGGAGGATTCCTGCTTGCGCTTAGGGGCGTCCTTCGGTGGGTCCTCCACCTGATTGGTGTCGAAGTCACCGCCTTTGCGCCGCTATGCATCCTCTTCTGTCCTCGCGTACTCCACCGTCTTGCCAAAGAGCTTGGCCACCATCTTTATCGGCTTACGTGCATTGTACTTGGCCAGCAGCCCTAGGCATAGTCCATGGATCGCGGCGTTGTTGATGGTGGTCTCGTTGACGTCCATGACCTGGCAATGAACCTTGGTGATATGGGGAAGGGGTCTCGATCTTCTCAGTGAGGAACTATGGATAGTTGATGCGAAGTAAACAATGTCGTTATTTGAACACTCACGCCAATGCACGAACCCTCAACTCTTCGGAATACGCCCAAAACACACCCAAATAGTTGTCCGTCGCGAGACCACAAACGACGAACGCCAAGTCCCCAATTCCCAATGGAACGACGGCTTGACCCTGAATTGCAGAACAAACAATGGATCGCCTAGTTCTCTCTCAAAGTCCTAAAATAAAATCCATACTAATATCCTCCCATGGGGCATTGGGAACAGGTAAAGGGGTATACAAACCGTGTAGATGCAACTTCAATTTCGCTTTGTGGCAAGTAATGCATCGCTGCACATACCTCTCCACATCTCGCCTCATCTTAGGCTAATAAAAGTGATCGCTCAGCATAGACAACGTCTTCTCAGGTCCGAAATGTCCCATCAATCCACCTGCATGTGATTCCTGCAATAATAGCAAACGCATGGAGGATTCTGGAAAACATAATTTGTTAGTGCGAAACAAAAACCTATCATGGATGTGAAATTTATCCCAGCCTTTTCCCTCTTTGCAACGTGCATAAGGCATAGAAAAATCATGGTCATGAGCATATAAATCACGCACACTCACTAAACTAGGAACGTGCACTCCTAATTGAGTTAAAAGCACACTTTTCCTAGAAAGAGTATCAGCTACCACATTTTCCTTTCCCTTCTTATATTTCACAATGTAAGGAAACGACTCAATGAATACGACCCATTTGGCATGTCTACGGTTCGGGTTTGCTTGGCCCTTTAAATACTTCAAAGCCTCATGATCAGAATGAATAATAAACTCTTTAGGCCATAAATAGTGTTGCCAAGTTTCTAACACACGCACTAACGCATAAAGCTCTTTGTCATAGACCGGATAATTCAATAGAGTACCATTCAGTTTCTCACTAAAATAAGCTACCGGTCTACCCTCTTGCATTAAAACACCGCCAATACCTAATCCACTAGCATCACACTCAATTTCAAAATTTTTAGTGAAATCAGGTAAAACAAGCAACGGTGCTTCAGTCAAGCGTCTCTTAAGTTCAGCAAAAGCATTTTCTTGCGCTACCCCCCCCCACACAAATTCAACACCCTTTTTAGTAAGTTCATTCAAAGGGGCAGCGACGGTGCTAAAATCCTTCACGAAACGCCAATAAAAACCAGCGAGACTGAGAGACCATGTGGTCGTGATCCCATGAGAATGATGAGTAATTGACAATGGTGTAGGTTAGTCGAGTTTGGTTTGGGTGGTTTTGACCATGTCGTTGCGTGGTGCAACGGGCTCGGTCGATTTGGTCAAACTTGGTCGTTTGGGCTTAGGTCATTTATTCTAATGCTTCGACAGGTTTGGACTTCATCATGGGTAAGCATGATGTGTTTATGCTATTTTACGCTTTCATGTGTCGAGCGGTGCTATGTGATGTGTTTCTTGTCTGTGTGGCTGCAGGACATCGAGCGGAGTCGTGGCGAGACACGGTGGACCGGACTAGGCGCAGGTGGCGCTGAGGTCAGAACGGTCAGGATGTGTCGAAGACGACGTGGACTCGAGGTGGTTGCGAGGCGTGCAAGACAAGGAGCGCGGAAGCTTCCCGGAAGGTGCAGGAGGGGCGAAACGGGAATTTCGCAAGGCTGCACAAGCGGGAGCGGGCTCCGTTGGATTTAGCCGGCGTAACGGGGCGGAGACCCGTTAGCCATGGGCTATAAAAGGAGAGGAGGGGCTGCATGCCCATTTGAGCACTTGTAAGGAATTAGGGTTTACACTAGTCAAAAGAGGCTTTGGGAAGGTTGTTTCCTTTAGCTCTTTAGTTGGTGTGAGTTGGTGGAGGCAGAGTGTGCTCCCTCTGTTGTCCTCTACGATGGTTTCTAGGTGTGAGTTCTAGTGGGTGTTCTTCCTCCCTCCATGGATGAGTGTGTGTTCTTGAGTTGAGAGAGTGAGGAGATGGATTGAGAGTCTTGTAATCATTCCTCTGTATTCAATCGTGTCATCGGGACTCCTCTGTATTCATTGTGATCCAAGAAATGAAGATCTGAAGTTTGGTTCCTCTCTGTCGTAGCTTCTGTTCTTCGTTCTTCATTTTGGGTGATTTGCTCTCTTTTGATTTTCGTGTTCTTGATTGCTGGAGAGTGCCAAAATGGGTTGCTATGACATGGGTGATGCTTAAAAGCCATTTGGCTAGTTAACTCCAAGAGCAAACCAAGTTTTAATCTCAGATTTTCATTGTTTGCCTCCTCTGTTCATCTTTTCTCTTTCTAGGTTTTTGTCCAGATTTTGACTCCCTTGTTAAGATGGCTTGAAATTCGGTATGAAGAGTCCAGAGGCTATTAAATAGCTACCCTCAAAATTTCATAGCCAAAGGATCAACGGTTTGGGAGTAATTGGATTTTTGGCTCAGCTCGGGCAAAATTTCAGATTTTTACCCAAATCTGAAATTCGTGTTTCTTGAAAGTGGTTTCTTGAAATTGGCTCTTGGCTTAGTCTTCTGGGAGTATTCCCTAGCTATCCTCAAAGTTTCCCAAGCCAAGAATCGAAGAATCTTGCGAATTTCTCAGTTTTCAGATTCATTGTCTGAAAATTTCTGTTTGCTGTTTTTCCTCGAGAGGTACTACCGCTCAGCGGTACTACCGCTCGTCCCAGCGGTACTACCGCTTGCAGCCAGACTTGCGCTGAATTTGTTTTTCTTGATTGCTTCTTTCTGGGTCTAGTTTTTCCTTGTCTCTGTGATGTCCAGTAAGGGTTTATTTTCTCCTTCATAGCTCCCATAGCTATTGGAGAAGAAGATAATTGTTGGGGGCGATTTTTAAAGATCGACATTCACCCCCCCTCTGTCGCCATTTCGGTCCAACAATTGGTATCAGAGCCGGTTAGCTCTAATTCATAGATCTTAACCGGTCTCAAGAGCCATGGCGACGGACAAGTACTCGACCAAGCCACCCGTGTTCGATGGCATCGATTACCCCTTCTGGAAGAGCCGAATGGAGACATACATCCAGGCCCAGGGGTATGCCATCTGGCGGAAGGTCAAGGTACGATTCGCTGTTCCTGCCGATGAGAACATCAATGCCGGGAACATGGCTGATGTTGAGGCGAATGCAAAGGCAAGGAACATCATCATCCAGGGGTTGAGTCGTAGCGAGTTTGACCGTATATCTCACCTGTCGTCCGCCTACGACATCTGGGTGACCCTCGACGCATACCATGAGGGCACCACCCAGATCAAGACGGTTCGACAGGACCAGTTCAAGCGCGAATACAACAAATTCGAGATGCTTGCTGGTGAGTCCCTGGACGAGTGCTTTTCGCGATTTCACAAAATCTTGAGCAACCTCCGAGCGGTCGGTCTCACATACCCCGACTCGGACAACGCTCGTCAGATGCTCGCGGCACTCGATCTGCGCGTGTGGGAGATGAAGGTGACCACCATCAAAGACACGACAGACCTCTCGACCCTGACTCTTGACGCGCTGTACTCGCGCCTCAAGACTCACGAGATTGACGTTGTCTCTCGTCGGTCGAAGTCACAGTCGATGGCTTTGGTCACCGATCCCAGTCCGGCTTCTGGTTTTTCCGCCGATTCGCTTTGTGGGTTCTCCCTAGCTGCTCTATGTGACGTAACTGATGATCAGTTAGAGCAGCTAGAGGATGAACAGCTGGCCCTCCTAGCTCGGAAGTTCTCCCATGCTTACAAGAGGAGGAGAGACAGAAAGAGAGGCGGACCAGTCATCTGCTTCGAGTGTGGTGGCCCCAACCACATTCGAGCAAACTGTCCCAAGCTGGAGAAGGGCAAGAACGACTACGGCGGTTCAGGCAAGAACGACTACACCGACAAGAACCGCAACCAGAAGCCTCCAGCTCAGACGCCGGGAAAGAAGAAGTTCCGCGACTTCGGGAAGGCCAAGAAGCTGTTTCACCGTGTCCTCACCGCCTTCGACGACCTCGACCTCAGCGAGGTGGAGGGATGGAGCGACGACGACGGGACGGGTGACCAAGATCCCAAGAGCGGCGACGACTTCTCCGGCATGTGCTTCATGGCCCTCGAGGGCGAACTTAGCGACAGCGAGCTGTACTCCGACTCGGACGAGGTATGTCCCTCCTATGACCAACTTAATGAAGCTTTCCTTAAGCTAGGAGGTTTTCATGCTAGAGCTAGGACTAGGTGTACCGAGTTAGAGAAGGAAGTAGATAGACTGTCACGGGAGCTTACTTCTCTTACATCTGCTCCCTCCCGTGACGACTGTGATACATGCTATGCCTTGCTGGGTGATTTGGAGAAGTTAAGGACCTCGCATGATAGTGTGTCCTCCGAGCTTGATTCTATTAAGGTGGAGAATGTTAGTCTGCTTGCTGAGTTAGAGTTGAGTAGGATGGCTGTTACCCTACTTACTACTGATGAGACTACTTCTCCCACCTCATGTGAGGTTAAGGACATTGCTGCTAGAGGACCTTATGCCATGCTCCTTGATCTGCCCGAGTCTTGTGAAAATTGCAATAATTTAAAGATGAACCTAAAACGGGCAGATCACAAGATTGCTGAGTTGCGTGCTTCTTTACTTGAGCCTATTGATTCATGTTTGAACTGTCCAAAGTTAACTGCTGAACTTGAATCTGTCTCAAAACAGTTTCAAGAAATGATTGACAACAACAAGAAAATGGCTCAGTATGCGACTAAGGATTCTGTTAGCTCACCATGCATTAGTTGTGATAAACTAAAACTTGAACTCGTTGCTTTGAATGACAAATGTGTGAAGCTAACTAAGGAATTACTAGAGAAGCCACAATCTGGTTGTGATGTGATTAATGGTGTGGGGGAGAAGCCCCAGGGTAAGGGTGAGACGCCTAGAGACGCGAACCAACCTGCTAGTAGTAGGATTGTCCCCTCAGGGTCGGCTGTGCATGCACAAGCCATTCTCTCCTCTACTGTTGGTTCTTCTTCTGCTCCCTTACCTCCTGCTGTTCCCACTTCTCCCTGCTCTTCTTGCACCTCTCTCTTTCGGGAGTGTCAGTACCTTATGAACACTCTCGAGAGATTTGTAGGCGGCAAGAAGAAGCTTAATCTTATTCTAGACCAGTCCAAGATTTGCAGATTTAATCAGGGTCTAGGATATGACTATTATGAGGATATGAGGAAGCATCCACCTGCTGTGCTCAGACCCATAGCACCAGGTGTGATCAAGACCGAGCCCAGGACCGAGAAAGTCCAATTTAAGTCAGCGGGCTATGTCCAGGGGATTTCTGACAGCAAGGTGATTGCACCTGCTGCTTCGGCCTCTCAGAAGGCGAAGCCTGACCGTGCTACTTCTACCTCTCAGAGGATGAAGTATCACTGCACCTTCTGTCAGAAGGATGGACACACGGTTGATCGATGCTTCAGGCGCGCCAAGATCGCGCATAGAGACCGTGTTGAGTCTCCTAGGCGTATTCAGGGTCAGCCCCAGATCCTGAGTGCACCTAGGACCAGCACGAGGTCTAGGTTTACTGCTGTTGATGGGTTTGGGCAGCATCGAGGACTTGGTTTTTCTGAGTCTTCTGTTTTTCGTCCTCATGCTGCTCCTGGTCATGACTTCCGCCGTCCTGAGGGTGCATCTCGTTTCCCCCGTCGAGACAGTTACCCGCGGCGTGTTCAGCGTGTTGCCGGTGTTCCGACTCGCTCTCCCGTAGCAGTCGGACCCCGCAACAGCTTCAGGTCTGCTCACAGACCTTCTGCTTCCTTGAGTCATGGAGAGCGTAGGGTAGATAGAGGTCAGTCGTGCTTGACTACTTCATCTGCTCGACGTGTTGTTCAGTATTGGGTGCCAAAATCACTTTTGATTTATCCCAGTACTGAGACTTTACTCTCTGTTTGACTCAGGTTCGCCGGGCAGGGAAGGGAAAGGTTTGGCTTGTAGACTCCGGTTGTTCTCGTCATATGACCGGAAACTCCCGTTGGTTTTCTTCCCTTGCCCGTGCTCCAGGTGATGAGACGATCACCTTCGGAGATGCTTCATCTGGGCGCGTCATCGCCAAAGGTACTGTGCGCATTAATGATTCTTTCATCTTGAAAGATGTAGCCTTGGTTAGTAAGCTGCAGTATAATTTGCTCTCAGTCTCTCAGCTTACCGATGACGGTTTTGAGGTGAGCTTTAAGAAAAACAATTGCAAAATTCTTGATTCTTCGGGTAGTCTTGTTTGCGGGATTTCTCGTTTTGGGAGGATCTTTCGTGCTGATTTTTCTGAGTCTTCTGGTGATCCTCTCAGGTGTTTAGTTGCTTCTGAGTCCCGCGACCTTTCCTTCTGGCATAGGAGACTTGGTCATATAGGCTTTGACCATTTGACTCGAGTTAGCGGTCACGATCTCATTCGTGGTCTGCCGAAACTCAAGATGGTCAAAGATCTTGTTTGTGCTCCATGCCGGCACGGCAAGATGGTTGCCGCCTCTCACCCTCCGGTCACAGTCACTATGACCGATGCACCGGGACAGCTGCTCCACATGGATACAGTGGGACCAGCTCGAGTGCAGTCAGCAGGGGGGAAGTGGTATGTTCTTGTCGTGGTCGATGACTTCTCGAGGTATTCTTGGGTGTTTTTCTTAGCCTCGAAGGATGAGACGTTTTCACATTTCCGAGGTCTTTTTGGTAGGCTTTCTGTTGAGCTCCCGGGTGCCTTACGAGCGATCCACAGTGACAATGGCACGGAGTTCAAGAATTCCTACTTCGAGAGTTTCTGTGGTGAGACAGGTGTAGAGCACCAGTTCTCTTCTCCGCACGTCCCACAACAAAATGGCGTTGTGGAGAGGAAGAACCGTACCTTGGTCGAGATGGCCAGGACGATGCTTGATGAGTACTCTACACCGCGGAAGTTTTGGGCTGAGGCTATAGCTACTGCGTGCCATGTCTCAAATCGAGTATTTCTTAGGGCACACTTGCACTGCACTTCTTATGAGTTGAGATATGGGCGAAAGCCCAGCGTCTCTCATTTTCGTGTTTTTGGTTGCAAGTGTTTTATCTTGAAGTCTGGGAACCTAGATAAGTTCGAGTCACGTTCCTGTGATGGGATCTTTCTAGGCTACTCGACTTCTTCGCGGGCTTATAGGGTCTGGAACTGCGAGTCTAGCAAAATGGTAGAGACCTGTGAGGTGACCTTTGACGAGGCCAGTCCGGGGACTAGGCCCGATATCTCAGGTTCTTTAGAGCAGTCCGAGACCATCTTTGTGGATGATGAGGATGATGGAGACGACGGTTGTCTACCTGATCCTGTCCCTCATCCACCCCTTGAGGTGCCGTCTTCCACCGCACCTCGAGGCGATCAGCCCATGCCTTCTGCTTCTTCTGGAGCTGGTGGCTCTGTTCCTACCTCGTCAGCTCACGAGGTAGAGGCCACTTCTTCATCTCATCCTGGACCTCCTAGACATATCCAGAAAGCTCATCCTTCAGAGCAGATCATTGGAGACCTCTTCGAGCGTGTTACCCGCTCAAAATCTGGCTTATCTCAATTCTGTCTCCATTCGGCTTTCATTGCCTCCTTTGAGCCCAAAGATGTCTCTCATGCTTTATCTGATGAGTCTTTGGTAAATGCCATGCATGAGGAGCTAGAAAATTTTGAGAGGAACAAGGTCTGGTCGCTCGTCGAGCCCCCGCGAGGTCACAATATTATTGGGACTAAGTGGGTGTTCAAGAACAAGCAGAGCGAGGATGGAGTGGTTATTCGAAACAAGGCTAGACTGGTTGCTCAGGGGTTCTCCCAGGTTGAAGGTCTAGATTTCGAGGAGACCTTTGCCCCCGTAGCTAGACTTGAAGCCATTAGAATCCTGCTTGCCTTTGCAGCTTCTAAGGGTTTCAAGCTTTACCAGATGGACGTCAAGAGTGCCTTTCTCAATGGCCTTATTGAGGAAGAGGTCTACGTCCGACAGCCTCCTGGTTTCGAAAACCCCAAATACCCAAACCATGTCTTTAAGCTTTCCAAAGCGTTGTATGGACTTAAGCAGGCCCCCAGGGCTTGGTATGAGAGGCTTAAGTCCTACTTGTTGAGTCATGGGTTTGAAATGGGTAAAGTTGATAAGACCTTGTTCATCCGCCGGCTTGGCGCTGACCTTCTGCTCGTCCAGATCTATGTCGATGACATTATCTTTGGCGGCTCTTCCCATACTCTGGTTTCCCAGTTCTCGGATGTCATGTGCACCGAGTTTGAAATGAGTATGATGGGTGAGTTGACCTTCTTCCTTGGCTTCCAAATTAAGCAGACTCGGGAGGGTACATTTCTTCATCAAGGAAAGTACACTCGTGACCTCCTGAAGCGCTTCGATATGAGTGATGGTAAGCCGGTGTCAACTCCCATGGCTTCGACAGCCTATCTTGACCCAGATGAGGATGGCGAGCCAGTTGATCAGAAAGAGTTCAGAAGTATGATCGGCTCCCTTCTTTACCTCACTGCCTCGAGACCAGACATACACTTCTCAGTGTGTCTGTGTGCTCGTTTTCAGGCTTCTCCTCGCGTATCTCACCGTCAGGCGGTGAAGCGCATCTTTCGGTACCTTCGAGCTACCATTGACTATGGTATCTGGTACTCTTCCTCATCCTGTCTTTCCTTGAGAGCCTTCTCGGATGCAGACTTTGCCGGCTGTAGGATAGATAGGAAGAGCACCTCTGGCACCTGCCAATTCATTGGCACTTCTCTTGTTTCCTGGTCTTCGAGGAAGCAGTCCGGAGTTGCACAGTCCACCGCAGAGGCCGAGTACGTTGCTGCAGCCAGCTGCTGTAGCCAAGTACTTTGGATGGCTTCGACCCTGCGGGACTTTGGGTTGGTCATAGATAGTGTTCCACTCTTCTGTGATAACACTTCTGCGATTAACATTGCTAAAAACCCAGTGCAGCACTCTCGGACCAAGCACATTGATATCCGATACCACTTCCTTAGAGACCATGTAGAGAAGGGTGATATAGTGCTCCAGTTTGTGGAGAGTGACCACCAGTTGGCTGACATCTTCACCAAGCCTTTGGATAGTTCGAGGTTTTCAGCTCTGCGGGGAGAGCTTGGGGTGGTGTGTCCTTATGGACTGTAGTGAGAGGGAGCTTTGGGCTTTATTGCTTTACTATATTGATTATGCTTCTGTCTCATTTCTATTGCATTGCACTCGGGGTGCATTTGGGTTTAGTCCTTCCAGCATAGGTTAGAGTGCTTCTCTTGCCGAGATGCTTAGACTTCTAACCCTTATCTTGTGCTTCCAGGATTAGCTGCTTCTTATCTCACTAGGTCGAGCTCACTCACTTCTTGTAGGTTCTAGCGAGGGTTGGGCCACCCTCGGGTAGACAGGGTACGTGTTTGCTCTCTAGTGTGTGATTTACAGTCAGCTGATTGTCCTGGAGTCATATGGGGTAGATGAGAGTCAGTCTGAGCCATAGTTGTCTCTATATCTTATCTATGCTTTAAGGACTGCCTGTTTTGGTTTTATTTGCCAGCTTCTCAATTTATTGCTTTGGTTCAGGGAGAGTTCATTTGGGAGCTTCTGGAGCTTAATTGTGACTTAACTCAACTTGAACTAAAAGTTGCATGTCATGTTGAGGGGGAGCTAGATTTTTCTTGCATTTTCAGCATTCTAGCATTATAATCAATCTGCATTGAGCCTTGATTATTATCCTGTTATGACATGCTTCAGTGCTTTACACCTTGCCATGACTTGTGCTTAGCTTGCTAAATTTATCATGACTTCATATGTGTAGACTAGCGTTTGCTATGATAAGTTAAGTAAAATTGATCAACTTAAATTAAACTTGTCATGCTAGCATTTGAGTTTAGTCTTTCTTGAGCTATCCCTTTATGATTCATGCCATGTCAAATAGGCTGAGTAGAGCGTTGAATCTATATTGAGCCTTAGATTGAGCTGTTTAGTCTCTTGATGATGCATGAGTTAGTACAATATGTTAAAAAGCAAAAAGATCTGTTTTGTGCGAAAAAACTGATCTCACCAATTCTCTCCTATGAGACGGCTTGCCATTGCACTTGGCATGAACTTAGGGGGAGTTTTGGATGACCTAGACTATCTTCTTAAGCTCATGGCTTGGAGTAGTCGCATAAGGCTTGAGACCTAGCACATGATAAAACAAAAATCTGGTTGGCAACAACCATGAATTTCAAAAGAAAATATGTCATTTGTGCTCCATTTGCTTAAGCTTCAAAAAGAACCAAGTACTTTAACCAAAGTTTCAATCTTGAGCTTATAGCACTCTATTTGGACTCAATGTTAGCTTCCTTGTTCCGCTTAGCTTATTGACATGGCCTGCATCATCCTTGGATATCTCTAGTTAGACTTTGCTCATTGATGACTTGACTTGCTCACTTAATGTACTTCACTTTTAGATTGTTATCTATGTGTTCTAGCTGGCTTATATATATGTTGTCATGATCTAGATAGCGTTTTATTGAGTTATGGCTTGGTGTAGTACTTGTTGGTCATATTGGATAATTCTCATGGCTCTAAATGCTTAGAATAAACAAACTTCAGCCATATTCATCCATTGACATGTCATATTCTCTCTTTTGCATCCTTGATGCGTTTATTGCCAAAAGGGGGAGAATAGAGAAGAAAAAGCTAGTTGGGATCATTTTAGAGCTTTGGAGATCAATTTGCTCTTTCAGTTGTTGCTCTTGTGTTCCTTCTGTCGACATGGTCATTTGTTTCATTCTCTTCTTTGGACCATGTTGGATTCGTCAAACTCAAACTCTTCTTCATGCTTTTTCCGAGTTTGTCAATATACTCATCAAGGGGGAGATTGAGAGACCATGTGGTCGTGATCCCATGAGAATGATGAGTAATTGACAATGGTGTAGGTTAGTCGAGTTTGGTTTGGGTGGTTTTGACCATGTCGTTGCGTGGTGCAACGGGCTTGGTCGATTTGGTCAAACTTGGTCGTTTGGGCTTAGGTCATTTATTCTAATGCTTCGACAGGTTTGGACTTCATCATGGGTAAGCATGATGTGTTTATGCTATTTTACGCTTTCATGTGTCGAGCGGTGCTATGTGATGTGTTTCTTGTCTGTGTGGCTGCAGGACATCGAGCGGAGTCGTGGCGAGACACGGTGGACTGGACTAGGCGCAGGTGGCGCTGAGGTCAGAACGGTCAGGATGTGTCGAAGACGACGTGGACTCGAGGTGGTTGCGAGGCGTGCAAGACAAGGAGCGCGGAAGCTTCCCGGAAGGTGCAGGAGGGGCGAAACGGGAATTTCGCAAGGCTGCACAAGCGGGAGCGGGCTCCGTTGGATTTAGCCGGCGTAACGGGGCGGAGACCCGTTAGCCATGGGCTATAAAAGGAGAGGAGGGGCTGCATGCCCATTTGAGCACTTGTAAGGAATTAGGGTTTACACTAGTCAAAAGAGGCTTTGGGAAGGTTGTTTCCTTTAGCTCTTTAGTTGGTGTGAGTTGGTGGAGGCAGAGTGTGCTCCCTCTGTTGTCCTCTACGATGGTTTCTAGGTGTGAGTTCTAGTGGGTGTTCTTCCTCCCTCCATGGATGAGTGTGTGTTCTTGAGTTGAGAGAGTGAGGAGATGGATTGAGAGTCTTGTAATCATTCCTCTGTATTCAATCGTGTCATCGGGACTCCTCTGTATTCATTGTGATCCAAGAAATGAAGATCTGAAGTTTGGTTCCTCTCTGTCATAGCTTCTGTTCTTCGTTCTTCATTTTGGGTGATTTGCTCTCTTTTGATTTTCGAGTTCTTGATTGCTGGAGAGTGCCAAAATGGGTTGCTATGACATGGGTGATGCTTAAAAGCCATTTGGCTAGTTAACTCCAAGAGCAAACCAAGTTTTAATCTCAGATTTTCATTGTTTGCCTCCTCTGTTCATCTTTTCTCTTTCTAGGTTTTTGTCCAGATTTTGACTCCCTTGTTAAGATGGCTTGAAATTCGGTATGAAGAGTCCAGAGGCTATTAAATAGCTACCCTCAAAATTTCATAGCCAAAGGATCAACGGTTTGGGAGTAATTGGATTTTTGGCTCAGCTCGGGCAAAATTTCAGATTTTTACCCAAATCTGAAATTCGTGTTTCTTGAAAGTGGTTTCTTGAAATTGGCTCTTGGCTTAGTCTTCTGGGAGTATTCCCTAGCTATCCTCAAAGTTTCCCAAGCCAAGAATCGAAGAATCTTGCGAATTTCTCAGTTTTCAGATTCATTGTCTGAAAATTTCTGTTTGCTGTTTTTCGTCGAGAGGTACTACCGCTCCTGGATGAGGTACTACCGCTCAGCGGTACTACCGCTCCTGGAAGAGGTACTACCGCTCAGCGGTACTACCGCTCGTCCCAGCGGTACTACCGCTTGCAGCCAGACTTGCGCTGAATTTGTTTTTCTTGATTGCTTTTTTCTGGGTCTAGTTTTTCCTTGTCTCTGTGATGTCCAGTAAGGGTTTATTTTCTCCTTCATAGCTCCCATAGCTATTGGAGAAGAAGATAATTGTTGGGGGCGATTTTTAAAGATCGACATTCACCCCCCCTCTGTCGCCATTTCGGTCCAACAGAGACCATGAAAGCTCCTAATCTGACTTACGTTCACAGGAGTTGGCCAATTTTTAATCACTTCAATTTTAGACTCATCTACTTCAACTCCCTATGCAGAAACAACATAGCCCAAAAAGATGACACGATCTTTGCTAAAAGTGCACTTCTCTAAGTTACCAAATAACCTATTCTCACGCAAAACTTGTAGAATTTGTCGAAGATGGTCTATGTATTCAGATTCAGTGCGACTGTAAATCAGAATATCATCAAAATACACAACCACAAATTTACCAATCAAATACCTTAAAACATGATTCATTAAGCGCATGAAAGTACTAGGTACATTGGTTAAACCAAAAGGCATGACTAACCACTCGTACAACCCAAATTTCGTTTTAAAGGTTGTTTTTCACTCATCCCCTTCATGCATTCTAATTTGATGGTAACCACTGCGCAAATCTACCTTAGAGAAAATAATAGCACCACTCAATTCGTCTAGCATATCATCTAAGTGAGGTATAGGATGACGATATCAAATTGTGAAATTATTAATCGCTCGACAATCTATGCACATACGCCATGAACCATCTTTCTTAGGAACTAAAATAACAGGAACATCACAAGGGCTTAAGCTTTCATGGACATACCCTTTGGAGAGAAGCTCTTGTACTTGTTTTTGAATTTCCTTTGTTTCCTCAGGATTGGTGTAGTACGGTGGTCGGTTCGGCAGCGACGCACCTGGAATCAAGTCGATCTTATGTTCTATCCCGCGTATTGGTGGTAGCCTAGCTAGTACCTCCTCTGGAAAGGCATCACTGAAATCCTGCAAAACAGAAATAACACCACTAGGAATAGAAGTTATGTCGTTAGTCGAAAGCAATGCGTCTTTGTACAGCAGCACAACGTGCACCAAATTAGGATCCTCGCTGAATTCTCTCATCTCTGATTTGGTGGCTAACATCACTAAATTCTTCTCTCCCTCTTGTTTCTTGTTACTACTCCGATGGTTCTCTCGCTCTTGCGCACTCTCAACGTGCATCTCAATTTTCTGCATGGAGGAATTAACAATCTGTTGCGGTGTAAGCGGCTTCAAGATGATATCCATATTGTTCCATCCAAATGTGTAGCGATTTGTACGCCCAACGTGAATAGCGGAACGGTAATATTTCCATGGCCGTCCCAAAAGCAAGTGACACACCGTCATAGGCACAACATCGTAGTCCACAGTATCGGTGTACTTCCCAATAGAAAACATCACACGCACCATATAGTTCACCTTCATTTCCCCTTTGTCGCTCAACCATTGCACATGATAAGGACGCGGATGTGGCAAATACTTCTGTTGGACCGAAATGGCGACAGAGGGGGTGAATGTCGTTATAAAAATTCGTCTCCCACAAGTTTTCAATTTAAATGCTTTTCTCCAATAGCAACAAGTGCTATGAAGAAAGATGAACTTACTGAAAACTTACTCACTGAAACCTCCAACACCCTGAAGAGGAAAACAACAAAAACATCCAAGGCTCAAAACTGCAGAGGAAAAACAACTAAAATGAGGCAGCTCAGCCAGGGCTGGTCAGACCGGTGTACTTGGGCCGGTCAGACCGCCCGTACACCGCCGGTCTGACCGCCGTGTATAGGCCGGTCTGACCGGCCAGGTCCGGTCTGACCACCGTGCCTTCTCCGGTCTGACCACTCCTCGGGAAAATAGACCTGACTGCAGGCTGAAAGCTGCTGAAACCCGAAAATACTTCAGACTTTCAGAAAACCTAAGAAATCAAGGGATTGCTCCCAAACTTTTGGCCCAAAGCAGCACACAAACACTCTAAATAACTAGAGAGGCTTGGAAACAGAGTAAACCAACACAAGGCTAATAATTTCAGATTTGTCATAAAACCGAAAATATGCAGAGTGCTGCTCTCAATCTCAAGTTGCTCTTCAATCTCAAGACCTTTTCCCATGAGTCTTTGCAGAAACAAAAGCAATAGCCTAAGGGCTCAGAAAATCAAGTCAGGCCACTTCCTTTTAGAGAGAAGAGGAAATCTTACCAAACCCTAGAAATGCCAAAAACCTGAACAACTACAGAGAGCGCTCAAAAACCAAAATCCTCAACAACCCTTCAATCTTTGCTCATGAGCTTTTGCAGGAAGATTAGCAATAGCCTAAGGACCAGAGAGTCCAAATCTTAGAGCATCTCATGAAGAAAAACACAAACCACCTCAAACCCTAGAATCAAGAACAAGAACAGAGGAGCTCAAAAAGGGAAATCTGAGATTAAAAGTGATTAGCTCTTGGGAATATCGATCAAATGATCTTGAGGCATCATTCCAACATAGAGCAACCCATTTTGAGCCTTCCCAGCAAGAAACAACTCAAAATCATGAAAAGAGGAAAATCACTCAAATGAAGAACGAAGAACAGAGAGGAGCTCATGAAATAAACTTCTGGGATTACATTCCTGGAAACAAGAGATACAAAGAACTATGTCCCCATATGCATGGACATTAGAACAGGGGTGATTACATAGAGTTTCAATCTATCCTCTCCCTTTCCCAAACACAAGAACACACCTACTCTCTACATGCTTGGGAGAAGAACACACATAAAAAGCTACGAAGGAGACAAGCTTCACAATAGAACTCTGCCTCTCCTACCAACTAAAGCTCAAAGCCAAAACCACCTCTCAAAGGCTCTTTTTGACTAAAGCAAACTCTAACTCTCTCCCAAAGCCATTGAAATACATGCAGCCACCAACACCTATTTATAGCCCTTGGCTAACGGGTCTCCAACCTGTTACGCCCGCTGAGCCCGAACGGAACCGTTTCCCGCTTGTGCAGACTGGCGAAATTACCAATTTGCCCCTCCTGCACCTTCCGGGAAGCTTTCGTGCTCCTTGTCATCCACGACTCGCAACCACATCGAATCTCCACCATCTTCGACACATCCGACCGTTCTAACCTCGACACCGCCCGTGCCTAGTCCGGTCACCTCGTGTCTCACCATGACTTCGCCTCGACGTCGTGTAGCCAACACAGACAAGAAACACATCAAATAGCACCACTCGACACATGAAAGCATAAGTAGCATAAAAACATCATACTTACCCATGATGAAGTCGAAACCTGTCGAACCATCGGAATATACATCCTAAGCCCATAAGACCAAGTTTGACAAAGTCCGGCCGCAGCCGATTACACCACGCAACGACATGGTCCGAACCACCCAAACCAAACTCGACTTTCCTAAAACAATGTCAATTACTCATCATACACACGGGATGACCTCCACATGGTCTCTCAATCTCCCCCTTATGAGTATATTGACAAACTCAGAAAAAGCGCAAAGATGAGTTTGAAATGCAAGAAAGAAGTCAAACATGGTCCAAAGGAAGGAAATGAAGCTACTGACCATGTCGACAGAAAGAAAACACTAGAGCAACAACTGAAAGAGCAAATTGTTCTCCAAAGCTCTAAAATGTTCCCAAATGGCTTTTTCTCCTCTATTCTCCCCCATTTGGCAATAAACACATCAAGGATGCAAAGGAGAGAATAAGATCACAAAAAAATGGATGAAATGGCTGAGGTTTGTTTATTCTAAGCATTTAGAGCCATGAAGAGTATCCAAAATGACCAATTGAGACCTACAACAAGCCATAACATATAAGATGCTATCAAGATCATAACAAGACATGCATAAGCAAGCTAAGCCAAAATGTTACAATCTGAAAATTAGTTGAAGTTCTTAGCATATCAAGTCATTCAAGATTCTAGTCTAGCTAAGGGTATCCAAGAATGAGGCAAGCCATGTCAATAAGTTAAGTGGAACCGAGAAGCTAATATTGAGTCAATTTAGAGTGCTATAAGCTCAAGAATGAAACAATTGTTTGAAGCACTTTGTTCTGTTTGAAGTTAAGCAAATTGAGCACATTTGACATGATTTTTCCTTTAAAGCTTATGGTCGTTTCCAACCAACATTTTTAGTCATGTGCTAGATCTCAAGCCTTATGCAACCACTCCAAGCAAGAAGCTTAAGAAGATAGTCTGGGTCATCCAAAACTCCCCCTAAATCCATGCCTAGTGCAATGGCAAGCCATCTCATGAGAAAGAATTGGTGAGATCAGTTTTTTCGCACAAAAGAGTTCTTTTTGCTTTTTTAACATGTTGTATTAACTCATGCTGCATCAAGAGACTAAAATAGCTCAATCTAAGGCTCAACTCAGCCTATTTGACATGGCATGAATCATACAAGGATAACTAAAGACAGACTAGTCTCACATGCTACCAAGACATGAGATAATTCAATTTGCAGTTTTAAGCAATTAATCATGGCAAAGACTAGACTTACACATATGAAGTCATGATCGATCTAGCCAGTAAGCACATATCATGGCAAGGTGTAAAGCATTGTAATCATGTCATAAGCGGATAATAATCAAGCCTCCATGTAGTTATATTACAATGCAGAATGCAATGCAGAAAATCCAGCTCCTCCTCAACATGTGATGCAACTTTTAGTTCAAGTTGAGTTATGGCAAGATTCAGCTCTAGAAGCTCCCAAATGAACTCCCCCTGAACAAAAGCAATAAAATCGAGAAGCTGGAAAAGAAAATAGAAAAGGCAGTCCTGAAAGCATAGATAAAATATAGAGAATACTAGGGCTCAGACTGACTCTCATCTACCCCATATGACTTTAGGGCTATCAACTGCCCACCTAACACACTAAGAAGCAAACATGTACCCTGTCTACCCGAGGGTGGCCCAACCCTCGCTAGAACCTACAAGCAGTGGGTGAGCTCAACCTAGTGAGAAGAGAGACAGCTAATAAGCAGCATCCTAGAATCACAAGATAAGAGCAAGAAGTCTAAATAGTTAGACAAGAAGACCACTCTAACCTATGCTAGAAGGACTAACCCCAATGCACCCCGAATGCAATGCAACAGAAAGGAGTAAGAGCATAATCAATATAATAAAGCAGTAAAGCACAAAGCTCCCCCTCACAACAGTCCATACGGACAAACCACCCCAAGCTCTCCCCGCAGAGCTGAAAACCTAGAGCTATCCAATGGCTTGGTGAAGATATCAGCCAACTGGTGGTCACTCTCCACAAACTGGAGCACGATGTCACCCTTCTCTACATGGTATCTAAGGAAGTGATAGCGAATATCAATATGCTTGGTCTGAGAGTGCTGCACTGGGTTCTTAGCAATGTTAATTGCAGAAGTGTTATCACAAAAGAGTGGAACACTATCTATGACTAATCCAAAGTCCCGCAGGGTCGAAGCCATCCAAAGCACTTGGCTACAGCAACGTACTCGGCCTCTGCGGTGGACTGTGCAACACCGGACTGCTTCCTCGAAGACCAAGAAACGAGAGAAGTGCCAATGAATTGGTAAGTGCCAGAAGTGCTCTTCCTATCTATCCTACAGCCAGCAAAGTCTGCATCCGAGAAGGCTCTCAAGGAAAGACAAGAAGAGGAAGAGTACCAGATACCATAGTCAATGGTAGCTCGAAGGTACCGAAGAATGCGCTTCACCGCCTGACGGTGAGATACGCAAGGAGAAGCCTGAAACCGAGCACAAAGACACACGGAGAAGTGTTTGTCCGGTCTCGAGGCAGTGAGGTACAAGAGGGAGCCAATCATGCTGCGATACTCCTTCTGATCAACTGGCTCGCCATCCTCATCTGGGTCAAGTGAAGCTGATGTAGCCATAGGAGTGGACACCGGCTTACCATCACTCATATCAAAACGCTTCAGGAGGTCTCGAGTGTATTGCCCTGATGCAAGAAGGTACCCTCCCGAGTCTGCTTGATTTGGAAGCCAAGGAAGAAGCTCAACTCGCCCATCATGCTCATCTCAAACTTCGAGCTCATGACATCGAAAAACTGGGAAACGAGAGCATGTGAAGAGCCGCCAAAGATGATGTCATCCACATAGATCTGGATGAGCAGAAGATCAGTGCCATGCCGGCGGATGAACAAGGTCTTGTCTACTTTACCCATCTCAAAACCATGGCTCAACAGATAGGACTTAAGCCTCTCATACCAAGCTCTAGGGGCCTGCTTAAGTCCATACAATGCTTTGGAAAGCTTGTAGACATGGTTTGGGTATTTAGGGTTTTCGAAACCTGGAGGCTGTCTCACATAGACTTCTTCCTCAATAAAGCCATTGAGAAAGGCACTCTTGACATCCATCTGGTAAAGCTTGAAACCCTTAGAAGATGCAAAGGCAAGCAAGATTCTAATGGCCTCAAGTCTAGCTACAGGGGCAAAGGTCTCCTCGAAATCTAGACCCTCAACCTGGGAGAACCCCTGAGCTACCAGTCTAGCCTTGTTCCGAATGACAACCGCATCCTCACTCTGCTTGTTCTTGAACACCCACTTGGTCCCAATGACATTGTGACCTCGAGGGGGCTCAACAAGCGACCGGACCTTGTTTCTCTCGAAATTCTCTAGCTCCTCATGCATGGCATGGACCCAAGACTCATCAGAAAGAGCATGACAAACGTCCTTGGGCTCAAAGGAGGCAACAAAGGCAGAATGGAGACAGAAAATGAGACATGCCAGATTTTGAACGAGTGACTCGCTCAAAAAGGTCTCCAATAATCTGCTCAGAAGGATGGACTTTTCGGATATGTCGAGGAGATCCAGGATGAGATGAAGAAGTGGCCTCTACCTCATGAGCTGACGAGGTAGGAACAGAGCCACTAGCTCCAGAAGAAGTAGAAGGCATGAGCTGATCGGCTCGAGGTGCGGTGGAGGACGGCACCTCAGGTGGAGGATGCGGAACTGGATCGGGTAAGCAACCCTCATTTCCATCGTCCTCATCATCCACAAAGATGGCTCGGACTGCTCTTAAGAACTTGAGATATCGGGCCTAGTCCCCGGACTGGCCTTGTCGAAGGTCACCTCACAGGTCTCTACCATTTTACTAGACTCGCAGTTCCAGACCCTATAAGCCCGCGAAGAAGTCGAGTAGCCTAGAAAGATCCCATCACAAGAACGTGACTCGAACTTATCTAGGTTCCCGGACTTCAGAATAAAGCACTTGCAACCAAACACACAAAAATGAGATACACTGGGCTTTCGCTCATATCTCAACTCATAAGAAGTGCGGTGCAGGTGTGCCCGAAGAAAAACTCGATTTGAAACATGGCACACGGTAGCTATAGCCTCAGCCCAAAACTTTCGCGGTGTAGAGTACTCATCGAGCATCGTCCTGGCCATCTCGACCAAGGTACGGTTCTTCCTCTTCATGATGCCATTCTGCTGTGGGACGTGCGGAGAAGAGAACTGGTGCTCTACACCCGTCTCATCGCAAAATCTCTCAAAGTAGGAATTCTTGTGATGGGAACGGGGTCCCGATCTTCCAACAGGTTCTGGATATGTTCGATTTGGTGGAGGCGCGACACAAATCGATCCGGCTTCCGAACGACACGTTCCGAACCCCGCAATCGCAGCACCACGTCTCCTCAGGTTATCAACCGTGCGCGGCCTGGTTGACCTCGCCAAGAAGGCTATTCATTGCCTGCAAATCGAAGAACACAAGCAAGAACAAGGAAGAACACAATTGAATTGTGGATGTATTGATGTAGCACTCGAAAAGTTGGGGTCTCACAAACCGATGAACGGCAAAACTGTTCAAAGACAGAATTAATCTAAGCAAAACCCAAACCCTAATGGTGGGGGTGGCGGCTGGATATAAAGGAGTGAGGGGCGTGCAAAACCCCTGGACGCGCCCCTAATGGGCTCCAACACGATACAAAGCCGATCGGCCCAAAAGACGGTGACGCAGCACCCTGATAGATTCTGAACGCCCACTTGTTTCGACGATTCCCGTTGACTCAGAAGGACTTTTGACATGGGACTAGATCCATTGGAAAGGTAGTCTTCTCAGCTTTCCATACATATGTAGAAAGTCCAAAACGGAGTCCGGATGCGATCTGGGCGTCCGTTTTAGTGCGGCGTGGTCCTGGACTCCGAATTGGATTCGAAGTCGGTTTGAGTTGGGCCTCCAACATGATTCGACCGCCCTTGCTGGACTTGTGCGCCTCGTAGTCCTTCTCCAAGTGCTTCTAGGTCCTCTCCATGGTTCCTAATCATAATTAAATCATTAGGTAGCAATCGATTCTCAAGTGAACAAAAAGAAGTACTTAGGAACGAGCTCACCTGTAAATTCAATTGTCGGGCGCGAGCTCTAGTGATTGGTCCTTGAATGTCAAGTGGAGGAGTGTTGTGTGTATCCGAAGAAGTGATGTCCTCATCATCCTCCCCCTCTTGAAGCGGAGTTGTCCTCAACTCTGCCTCATCTTCTTCTCCCAAGTATGGCTTCAAATCTGAAATGTTAAAGGTGGGACTAACCCCAAACTCGGGAGGCAACTCATGTTTATATGCATTATCATTTATCTTCTTTTTCTTAACTCAGGAAATCTATCCTTTCTCAAGTGCAACCAAACCAAATCACCCGGTACAAGTTTAACTTCCCTTCTACCTTCACTACCAGCAATTCTATACCTTTCATTCATCTTTTCAATATTTGCCTTAGTGGTTTCATGCAATTTGAGAATAAATTCAGCACGCTTTTTAGCATCATTATGTGTTCTCTGAGTGGTAGGTAAAGGCAAAAGATCAATAGGAGCACGGGGGTTAAATCCATACACTACCTGGAAGGGACTTACCTTGGTGGTGGAGTGTACCGCCTTATTATATGCAAACTCCACATGCGGCAAACACTCTTCCCACATCTTCAAATTGCGCTTCAAGATCGCTCTCAACATGGTGGACAATGTTCGATTCACTACCTCTGTTTGTCCATCAGTTTGGGGATGACAAGTTGTAGAAAACAGAAGCTTTGTCCCCAATTTATTCCACAAAGTGCGCCAAAAGTGACTCAAGAATTTTGCATCGCGATCTGAAACAATAGTAGAAGGCATACCATGCAAGCGAACGATTTCTTGAAAGAAAAGGTCAGCAATATGAACAGCATCGTCGCTTTTATGACAAGGAATAAAATGTGCCATCTTAGAAAAACGATCAACCACCACAAAAATACTATCCCTCCCCCTCTTAGTCCTTGGCAATCCCAAAACAATGTCCATAGATATATCAGCCCAAGGAATAGAAGGAACGGGAAGAGGCATATACAAACCATGTGGGTTCAACCGCGACTTAGTATTTTGACATGTGGCGCACCGAGCCACGAACCGCTCTACATCTCGTCTCATCCTTGGCCAAAAGAAATGTGTGGCCAGCACCTCCTCCGCCTTCTTGGCACCAAAATGTCCCATCAATCCTCCTCCATGCGCCTCCTGCAACAACAAAAGACGAATGGAACCAACTGGAATGCATAGGCGGTTAGCTCTAAACAAAAACCCATCATTGATCACAAATTTATTCCATGCTTGTCCCTCTTTACAATGCAACAACACATCCTTAAAATCAGCATCAAGAGCATATTGTAATTTAATGGTTTCAAGACCAAAAATGCGACAATCAAGTTGAGACAACATGGTATAGCGTCGAGACAAAGCATCAACAATCACATTATCCTTCCCTTTCTTGTGTTTAATGACATAAGGAAAAGATTCAATAAATTCAACCCACTTAGCATGTCTACGATTCAAATTGGTTTGACTACGAATATGCTTAAGTGATTCATGATCAGAATGAATGACAAATTCTTTAGGCCATAAATAGTGTTGCCACGTCTCTAAAGAACGAACAAGAGCATACAATTCTTTATCATACGTGGAATAATTAAGAGCAGGAACATTCAATTTTTCACTAAAGTAGGCAACAGGTTTGCCTTCTTGCATTAAAACACCACCAATACCAATTCCGCTAGCATCACATTCCAGCTCAAAAGTCTTACCAAAATCCGGAAGTTGGAGCAATGGTGTGTGTGTAAGCTTGTCCTTCAAAAGATTAAAGGACTCTTCCTGTGATGGCCCCCAATGGAACACGACGGCCTTCTTTGTCAACTCAATCAACGGTGTCGCAATGGTGCTAAATTCCTTGACAAAGCGGCGATAAAATCCTGCAAGGCCAAGAAAACTCCGCACTTGGGAGACTGTCGTGGGTGTGGGCCAACTCCATATCGCCTCCACCTTGGCACTATCAACCTCAATTCCCTGTGGAGTCACAACATAGCCAAGAAAAGAGACTCGATGCGTGCAAAAGGTGCACTTATCAAGGTTACCAAACAAACGTGCATCTCTCAAAGCATTAAAAACAGCACGTAAGTGAGTCAAATGTTCATCCATGGACTTGCTGTAAATCAAGATATCATCAAAGTAAACGACCACAAATTTGCCAATGAAAGGACGTAAAACCTCGTTCATTAATCTCATGAAAGTGCTAGGTGCATTAGTTAAACCAAAAGGCATGACTAACCACTCATACAAGCCGAATTTAGTTTTAAAAGCAGTTTTCCATTCATCGCCAAGTTTCATTCTTATTTGGTGGTATCCACTACGCAAGTCAATCTTTGTGAAAATTATAGCACCACACAACTCATCAAGCATGTCGTCTAGCCTAGGAATAGGATGACGATATCGTATAGTAATGTTGTTAATGGCTCTACAATCTACACACATACGCCAAGAACCATCTTTTTTGGGAACCAAAAGAACAGGAACAGCACAAGGACTAAGGCTCTCACGTACATACCCACGGTCCAAAAGGTTTTGGACTTGTCGCTGAATCTCCTTAGTCTCTTCAGGATTGGTCCTGTATGCCGCACAGTTTGGCAAACTCGCTCCAGGAATCAAGTCAATCTGGTGCTCAATCCCTCGAATGGGTGGAAGTCCTGGAGGTATCTCATCAGGGAAAATATCTCTAAACTCCTGCAAAAGGTTAGTGACAGGAGCAGGCAAAGTGCAAGGCATATTATCAAGAGAAAATAAAGCATCTTTGCACACAAAAGCATAGCATGTATCATTAACATCATCAATTTCAGCAAGGTCTGATTTTGTGGCAAGCATAACAGAATTTTTCAAATGAATTACTTGCTGTTTTTCAGATTTATCATGTTCCTTTTGATCATTAGCAGCAGCAGCTCTCGCCCTATCGGCCTCTATAATCTCAGTTGGGGTCAAAGGCAGTAAAGTAACTTTCTTTCCCTTATGCATAAAAGTGTATTTGTTACTACTACCATGGTGTAAAGCATCATTATCAAATTCCCAAGGTCGACCCAATAAAAGAGAGCATGCTTGCATGGGAACCACATCACAATTAACATGATCAGCATAACCACCAATGGAAAAATGGACTCGGCATGTTTGTGTTACCTTAGCTTTTCCAGAATCATTTAACCACTGAATATGGTATGGATGTGGATGCGGTCGCGTGGTCAAGCCAAGCTTCTTGACCAAATCAGAACTCACCAAGTTGTTGCAGCTTCCTCCATCAATGATGACACGTGCGTGCTGGTTCTTGATTGCGAAGAAAGTCTGAAACAAATTATGGCGTTGAAGCTTATCGGGTTGTTGTACCTGTGTGCTGAGGACTCGCTGCACAATGGTGCTCTGTAGTGTCGCTGTGGACGCCTCACCAAGGACCAAGTCGTCATCACCACCGCCATTATCGTCCGAGGCAGCAGCAACATCATCATCCTCCTCGACATCTGAAGTGCTGATGTAGCCTCCATCTTCTGTGGTGATGTATGCCCATTGGCTAGGGCAATTCTTCTGCACATGACCAAGCCCATGGCAGCGGTGGCACTGAATGTCGGAGGAGCGGCCCGTTGAAGCCACGGAAGAAGAACTCTTGGCTGGAACCTGCAAAGAATTTTTTGTAGCATCTGCAAAGCGTGTCGTGGAAGGTGGCTTCGGTGGCGCTGCTGCAATCTTGTTCACAGGTGGTGGAGGAGAACGAAAACTCGAAGAAGACTTTGGCAGTCCCGTCGATGTAGTCGTGCGCAGCGTGTAGAAGGGTCGTCCGGTGCTTGCCTTCGCTGATTCCTTGCGTCCCTGCAATTCTTTTTCTGCAAGCATAGCAAGCTGGAACAACTGGTTGACAGTAGTAAATTCTTTATAATCAACAATGTCCTGAATTTCACGCCGTAACCCCCCATAGAAACGACAAATCTTATCCTCCGTGTCCTCAACAACCCCACAATGCATCATACCCTTTTGAAGCTCAGCATAATAGTCCTGAACAGAACGATCACCTTGTTCTAAGCGCTGCAATTTTTTTTTCTGAAATCAAGTTTATATGTGGGAGGAACAAAACGATTACGCATATCTTCTTTTAACCGCTTCCATGTATCAGGTTGTAAGCGCATGTTACTTAGTTCATTCCACCAGATAATAGCAAAGTCCTTAAACTCACTAGTAGCTTGTCTAACTCTATGTTGTTCAGGAACCAAGTGAGAATTAAATTTTTGCTCTACCGTCATCTCCCAATCAAGATATATATCAGCATCATAAAGACCAGCAAAAGATGGAATGGTAAACCTGACTTTAGCAAAAGGGTCGTCGTTACCATGACGGTTCTGGTTATTACCTCCCATACCCTGTCGGTTTTGCTGAAGACGCCGACGTAGTCGTGCATCTTGTGTCGCCCGGCGATCAATGTTGCCATCCGCATCATACACTGTGTCATCATCAAGACGATGGCCATCATTGACAGGTGGCAGGCGTGCCTCCAATGTGTCCATCCGACCAGTGAGGTCAGCCAACCGCCGCTCCACCCGCTCAATGCCTTCCGTGGTGTTCAACTTGGCAATGGCGGCGACGATGGTGTCCATTCTCGCGCCGAGATCAGTGATTGAAGCATTTTGTTTGTCGAACGCAGCTTGTAGATGGCCGCGACTAAGACACTCGTTGAAATCGACTAGTGTCTCGTCTCCTTTGTCTCCTGCCATGGTTAGTGGAAACACAGGAAAAACAAAAGGATTATCCCTATCAACTACAAATGAAGGGCAGGGGGAACTCGCAAAGGAAGTGGCTTACCAAGCTCTTACAAGTGTTCTTACCAAAGCAGCAGGTGGTACAACCGGTGGCTGGTTCGTGATACCATGTCGAGCGTGGGTACGATTGCAAGGGTCAAAACTGTGCTATCCAGAAGTAGATATATGGAGCTTGGAAGGCCAAATATATTAGTGGAACACAAATCAATAACAGATAGTAATGCTGAATAAATGTCCAAAGCACTGGTCCTAGTTGCTGGCCTAAATGTGTCCTATATCAGTGTTAGGATATGATGAACAAGGAATCACGGCCAGAAAGTAAGCGAAGACAGCAACAAAGATGGCCAGGGAATGAGAAACTTAATTCAGCATAAGCACAAAACAAATGAAGCTCTGTCACCTAAAACTGTGCTCTGTCCGGTTTTTCTCTCTTTTTTTCTTTTTTTTTGGCCACGGATAGCACGTTTCTCTCTCTTCTCTACTAAGCCGAAATTTTTCTTTTTTGTGTCTTTTTTTTTCACAGAGCAGAGCACAGAAATAGGAACCACACAAAGTTTCAACTCAATCTGATGTAAGGTGTGGCCTACAGAAAATAAAGAATGTGCTGGAAATTCGGTGAATCAATTTCGGAGCTCAGGTACTGCACTTTGCAGGACGAATTTGGGGAAAATAAAATCGCCGAACCCGACAAAGTCGGGGAGTATCGGATGTAAAATTTAATTTCACCCAATTTCAAAAAAACAAATCGCCTGATTTCGAGTCCGTATGCGAAAGTTATGGCCGTTTGAAGATGGGCCTCCGAGTTATGGTTGCTGTGGAGGCCAAAACGAAATCGGGTGGAGGGAATTGGTGGAAATTGGTGGCGGAAGCTCGGGGAAAGGTGGGGGATGATGCTGTGTGATCACGAGACGCGAAGGATGACTCAAACAGAGGGTGGGATATGGGTGGGAAAACAAAAACAGAGGGTTGAATACGCGATGGATGACGGCTAGGGTTTGTATGGGACGAAGCGGAAGCAAGACAACCCGAAATAAAACACAATCTAAACCAGCAACACAACTCGACTAAGGACACGAACTCAACACTACGGACTCTGGAATCAAATTGTGCAAAGGCTAAACAAGATCTAGGACAGGAAACAACCTATGACTACAATTTTTTTTGTAGGGCTTTTTCATGGACTCTAGGATGAAACTGAAAACCACAAAGGAGGGTAACGCAAACCTGAAGGAACACCTGAAGCTCTGATACCACTTGATGGGAACGGGGTCCCGATCTTCCAACAGGTTCTGGATATGTTCGATTTGGTGGAGGCGCGACACAAATCGATCCGACTTCCGAACGACACGTTCCAAACCCCGCAATCGCAGCACCACGTCTCCTCAGGTTATCAACCGTGCGCGGCCCGGTTGACCTCGCCAAGAAGGCTATTCCTTGCCTGCGAATCAAAGAACACAAGCAAGAACAAGGAAGAACACAACTGAATTGCGGATGTATTGATGTAGCACTCGAAAAGTTGGGGTCTCACAAACCGATGAACGGTGAAACTGTTCAAAGACAGAATTAATCTAAGCAAAACCCAAACCCTAATGGTGGGGGTGGCGGCTGGATATAAAGGAGTGAGGGGCATGCAAAACCCCTGGACGCGCCCCTAATGGGCTCCAACACGATACAAAGCCGATCGGCCCAAAAGACGGTGACGCAGCACCCTGACAGATTCTGAATGCCCACTTGTTTCGACGATTCCCGTTGACTCAGAAGGAATTTTGACATGGGACTAGAGCCATTGGAAAGGTAGTCTTTTCAGCTTTCCATACATATGTAGAAAGTCCAAAACGAAGTGTGGATGCGATCTGGGTGTCCGTTTTAGTGCGGCCTGGTCCTGGACTCCGAATTGGATTCGAAGTCGGTTTGAGTTGGGCCTCCAACATGATTCGACCGCCCTTGCTGGACTTGTACGCCTCGTAGTCCTTCTCCAAGTACTTCTAGGTCCTCTCCATGGTTCCTAATCATAATTAAATCATTAGATAACAATCGATTCTCAAGTGAACAAAAAGAAGTACTTAGGAACGAGTTCACCTGTAAATTCAATTGTCGGGCGCGAGCTCTAGTGATTGGTCCTTGAATGTCAAGTAGAGGAGTGTTGTGTGTATCCGAAGAAGTGTTGTCCTCATCGTCTTGAACTCCGTGCCATTGTCACTACGGATCACTTGTAAGGCACCCAGAAGCTCAACAGAAAGCCTACTAAAAAGACCTCGGAAATGTGTAAACGTCTCATCCTTCGAGGCTAAGAAAAACAACCAGGAATATCTCGAGAAGTCATCGACCACGACAAGGACATAACACTTCTCTCCCGCTGACTGCACTCGAGCTAGTCCAACTGTATCCATATGGAGCAGCTGTCCTGGTGCAACGGTCATAGTAACTGTGACCGGAGGATGGGAAGCGGCAACCATCTTGCCGTGCCGGCAAGGAGCACAAACTAGATCTTTGACCATCTTGAGTTTCGGCAAACAACGAATGAGGTCGTGGCCGCTAACTCGGGTCAAATGGTCAAATCCAATATGACCAAGTCTCCTATGCCAGAAAGAAAGGTCGCAGGACTCAGAAGCAACTAAACACCTGAGAGGATCACCAGAAGACTCAGAAAAATCAGCACGAAAGATCCTCCCAAACCGAGAAATCCCGCAAACCAGACTACCCGAAGAATCAAGAATTTTGCAATTGTTTTTCTTAAAGCTCACCTCGAAACCGTCATCGGTAAGCTGAGAAACTGAAAGCAAATTATACTGCAGCTTACTAACCAAGGCAACATCTTTCAAAATGAAAGAATCATTAACGCGCACTGTACCTTTGGCGATGACGCGCCCAGACGAAGCGTCTCCGAAGGTGATCGTCTCATCACCTGGAGCGTGTGCTAGGGAAGAGAACCAACGTGAGTCTCCGGTCATATGACGAGAACAACCGGAGTCTATGAGCCAAACCTTTCCCTTCCCAGCCTGGCGAACCTGAGTCAACAAGAGAGTAAAGTCTCAGTACTATGGTAAATCAAGAGTGATTTTGGCACCCAATACTGAGTAACACGTCAAGCAGATGAAGTAGTCAAACATGACTGACCTCTATCTACCCTACGCTCTCTATCACTCAAAGAAGCAGACGGTCTATGTCTAGACCTGAAGCTGTTGTTGGGCTTGACTGCTACAGAGGAGCGAGTCAAGACACCAACAACATGCTGATCACGCCGCGGGTAGCCATCTCGACGGAGAAAGCGAGATCTACCCTCAGAACGGTGAAAGTCACGACCAAAAGGAGCATGAGGACGAAAACCAGAAAACTCAGAAAAACCAAGTCCTCGATGCTGCCCAAACACATTGGAAGCAACTGAAGCAACCCTAGACCTCGTGTTGGTCTTAGGTACACTCAAGGTCTGGGGCTGACCTTGAATACGCCTAAGATCTCGAACACAGTCTCTCCGCGCGATCTTGGCGCGCCTGAAGCATCGCTCAATCGAGTGTCCATCCTTCTAACAGAAGGTGCAGTGGTACTTCACCTTCTGAGAGGTAGAAGTATCACAGTGAGGCTTCGCCTTCTGAGGGGCCGAAGCAGCAGGTGGACTCACCTTGCTGTCAGAAATCCCTTGGACAAAGCCGGCTGACTTAAATTGGACTTTCTCGGTCCTGGGCTCAGTCTCGATCACACCTGGTGCTATGGGTCTGAGCATGGTAGGTGGATGCTTCCTCATGTCCTCATAGAAATCGTATCCTAGACCCTGATTAAATCTGCAAATCTTAGATTGGTCTAGAATAAGATTGAGCTTCTTCTTGCCTCCTACAAACCTCTCGAGAGTGTTCATAAGGTACTGGCACTCCTGAAAGAGAGAGGTGCAAGAAGAGCAGGGAGAAGAAGAGATAGAAGAAGGTAAGGGAGCAGAAGAAGAACCAACAGTAGAGGAAAGAATGGCTTGTGCACGCACAGCCGACTCTGAGGGGACAGTCCTACTACTAGCCGGTTGGTTCACGTCGCTAAGCGTCTCCACTTTACCCTTGGGCTCCTTCCCCACCTCAGCAATCACATCACAATGAGTTGATGGCTTCTCTAGTAAATCCTTAGTTAGCTTCACGCATTGTTTATTCAAAGCAACGAGTTCAAGTTTTAGTTTATCACAACTAATGCATGGTGAGCTAATCGGATCCTTAGTGTCAAACTGAGCTAATTTGTTGTCATGATCAACCATCTCTTGGAATTGCTTAGAAACGGACTCAAGCTCAAGTGTCAATTTTGGACAGTTGGTGCAAGAACACAACAGGCTCAAGTAAAGAAGCATGCAACTCAGCAATTTTATGATCTGCCCTTTTTAAGTTCAATTTCAAATTATTGCAGTTTTCACAAGACTCGGGCAGATCCAGGAGCATGGTATGAAGACCTCTAAAAGTATTATCCTTATCCTCACATGAGGTGCAAGCAATAGTCTCAACAGTAGTAGATGACGAAGGAGCTACCCTACTCATCTCAAGCTCAGCAAGAAGACTAATGTTCTCCACCTTAATCATGTCAAGCTCGGAGGACAGACTATCATGCGAGGTCCTTAATTTCTCTATGTCACCCAACAGAGCACAGCATGTATCACAGTCATCACGGGAGGGAGCAGATCTAAGTGAAGTAAGCTCCCGTGATAATCTATCTACTTCCTTCTCTAACTCGGTACACCTAGCCCTAGACTTAGCATGAAATCCACCTAGCTTAAGAAAAGCATGATTGAGCTGGTCGTAGGAAGGAAATACCTCGTCAGAGTCGGAGTACAACTCGATGTCACTCACTTCGCCCTCAAGGACCATGAAGCACATCCCGGAGAAGTCGTCGCCGCTCTTGGGGTCTTGGTCACCCGTCCCGTCGTCGTCGCTCCATCCCTCCACCTCACTGAGGTCGAGGTCGTTGAACGCGGTGGAATAGCTTCTTGGCTTTGCCAAGGTCGTGGAACTTCTTCTTTCCTTAGGCATGGACTGGAGGCTTCTTGTTGCGGTTCTTGTTGGTGTAGTCATTCTTGCCCGAACCGCCGTAGTCGTTCTTGCCCTTCTCCAGCTTGGGGCAGTTAGCCCGAATGTGGTTGGGGCCACCACACTCGAAGCAAATCACGAGTCCTCCTCTCTTTCCGTCCCTCTCCTCTTGTAAGCATGGGAAAATCTCCGAGCTAGGAGGGCTAACTGCTCATCCACAAGCTGCTCTAACTGATCATCAGTTATGTCATAGAGAGCAGCAAGGGAGAATCCACACAGCGAATCAGAAGAAAGACCAAAAGCTGAATTGGGATCGGTGACTAGGGCCATTTACTGTGACTTCGACTTACGAGAGACAATGTCAATCTCGTGAGTCTTGAGGCACGAGTACAGCGCATCAAGAGTCAAAGTCGAGAGGTCCGTGGTGTCCTTGATGGTAGTCATCTTCATCTCCCAAACACGAAGGTCGAGTGCAGCGAACATCTGTCGAGCGTTATCCGAGTCGGGGTATGTGAGACCGATCGCTCGGAGGTTGCTCAGAATCTTGTTGAAACGCGCAAAACACTCATCGAGGGACTCGCCAGCGAGCATTTCAAACTTGTTGTAATCTCGCTTGAACTGGTCGTGTCGCACCGTCTTTATTTGGGTGGTGCCCTCATGGTAAGCATCGAGGGTCTCCCAAATATCGAAGGCGGACGAAAGATGAAATATGTGGTCAAACTCGCTACGACTCAGGCCCTGGATTATGATGTTCCTTGCCTTAGTGTTTGCCTCAACATCAGCCATATTCCAGGCGTTGATGTTCTCATCGGCAGGAACAACAAACCGGACCTTGACCTTACGCCAGATGGCATATCCCTGAGCCTGGATGTATGTCTCCATTCGGCTCTTCCAGAAGGGGTAATCGATGCCATCAAAGACGGGAGGCTTGGTCGAGTACTAGTCTGTCGCCATGGCTCTAGAGACCGGTTAAGATCTATGAAGAAGAGCTAACCGGCTCTGATACCAATTGTTGGACCGAAATGGCGATAGAGGGGGGGTGAATGTCGTTATAAAAATTCGTCTCCCACAAGTTTTCAATTTAAATGCTTTTCTCTAATAGCAACAAGTGCTATGAAGAAAGAGGAACTTACTGAAAACTTACTCACTGAAACCTCCAACACCCTGAAGAGGAAAACAACAAAAACATCCAAGGCTCAAAACTGCAGAGGAAAAACAACTGAAATGAGGCAGCTCAGCCAGGGCCAGTCAGACCGGTGTACTTGGGCCGGTCAGACCGCCCATACACAGCCGGTCTGACCGCCGTGTATAGGCCGGTCTGACCGGCCAAGTCCGATCTGACCACCGTGCCTTCTCCGGTCTAACCGCTCCTCGAGAAAACAGACCTGACTGCAGGCTGAAAGCTGCTGAAACCCGAAAATACTTCAGACTTTCAGAAAACCTAAGAAATCAAGGGATTGCTCCCAAACTTTTGGCCCAAAGCAGCACACTAACACTCTAAATAACTAGAGAGGCTTGGGAAACAGAGTAAACCAACACAAGGCTAATAATTTCAGATTTGTCATAAAACTGAAAATATGCAGAGTGCTGCTCTCAATCTCAAGTTCCTCTTCAATCCCAAGACCTTTGCCCATGAGTCTTTGCAGAAACAAAAGCAATAGCCTAAGGGCTCAGAAAATCAAGTCAGGTCACTTCCTTTTAGAGAGAAGAGGAAATCTTACCAAACCCTAGAAATGCCAAAAACCTGAACAACTACAGAGGGCGCTCAAAAACCAAAATCCTCAACAACCCTTCAATCTTTGCTCATGAGCTTTTGCAGGAAGATTAGCAATAGCCTAAGGACCAGAGAGTACAAATCTTAGAGCATCTCATGAAGAAAAACACAAACCACCACAAACCCTAGAATCAAGAACAAGAACAGAGGAGCTCAAAAAGGAAAATCTGAGATTAAAAGTGATTAGCTCTTGGGAATATCGATCAAATGATCTTGAGGCATCATTCCAACATAAAGCAACCCATTTTGGGCCTTCCTAGCAAAAAACAACTCAAAATCACGAAAAGAGGAAAATCACTCAAATGAAGAATGAAGAATAGAGAGGAGCTCGTGAAATAAACTTCTGGGATTTCATTCCTGGAAACAAGAGATACAAAGAACTTTGTCCCCATACGTATGGACATTAGAACAGGGATGATACATAGAGTTTCAATCAACCCTCTCCCTTTCCCAAACACAAGAACACACCTACTCTCTACATGCTTGGGGAAGAACACACATAAAAAGCTATGACGGAGACAAGCTTCACAACATAACTCTGCCTCTCCTACCAACTAAAGCTCAAAGCCAAAACCACCTATCAAAGGCTCTTTTTGACTAAAGCAAACTCTAACTCTCTCCCAAAGCCATTGAAATACATGCAGCCACCAACACCAATTTATAGCCCTTGGCTAACGGGTCTCCAACCCGTTATGCCCGTTGAGCCCGAACGGAACCATCTCCCGCTTGTGCAGACTCGCGAAATTACCAATTCGCCCCGCCTGCACCTTCCGGGAAGCTTCCGCGCTCCTTGTCATCCACGACTCGCAACCACATCGAATCTCCGCCGTCCTCGACACATCCGACCGTTCTGACCTCGACACCGCCCGTGCCTAGTCCGGTCACCTCGTGTCTCACCACGACTCCGCCTCGACGTCCTGCAGCCAACACAGACAAGAAACACATCAAATAGCACTGCTCGACACATGAAAGCATAAGCAGCATAAAAACATCATACTTACCCATGATGAAGTCCAAACCTGTCGAACCATCGGAATATACATCCTAAGCCCATACGACCAAGTTTGACAAAGTCCGGCCGCAACCGATTGCACCAGCAACGACATGGTCCGAACCACCCAAACCAAACTCGACTTTCCTAAAACGATGTCAATTATTCATCATACACACGGGATGACCTCCACATGGTCAATTGATTTCATACCTTGTCGTAGCCCTGTCAACTTCTCAAATAGTGAGCGCTTATAGTGGCGAGGTACGAAGCGTGCCCGCAAATGCTGCTTCATTTGCTCCCAGGTGATAATCGGCAACTCACGACGCTCCATGCGCTTACGGAGGAACTGCTCCCACCAATGGGTGGCACAATCATCTAAGCCATTGGACGCAAGCAACAACTTCTTCTCATTGGAATAGTTGTTCATCCAAAACAACTTATCAACTTTCAACTCCCAAGTGAGGTATTGTTCCACATCTGTACCACCTGAAAATATAGAAAGATTAAATTTGGGCTTAGCGACACAATCCTCGGCGTTGTCGTGGCGAGGACGCTGCACGTTGTTGCAGTGGTGGCGCTGTCGATCATCATAGTCGTTAACGGGGAAATCATCATCCCAACGCTCATCCGCATCAGCCCAGCTACGAGGTGCACGAGGCACACCTCCTCCGTGGGCACCCTATGGCGCACCTCCACCCTGGCCACCGTTGCCTCGGCCAGGCCCATGTGCCTGAGGGCGTGCCACGGCTGCCATCCCAATGTTTGGCGGCATTGCCATGCGGCGTGCCTGTCGCTGACGTTGCTCCTCATCCAGACGAATAGCACGCTCCTCCTCGGTTTCATTGTGCAGAACGACCGGAGGGCCGTGCACACTTGTATCATCAGCTGGTGCAACCCCACGTAGATTGTGGTGTGCGAACATGGCACGTAGCTCCAGAAAGTTATTGTTGATGGTCTACGCAATTGTGTGACCTCCTCCCCGAGGGTGTTCAGTCCCGTATGAACTTCCTGGAGCTCATCGCGCACGCCATTGTCACCATCATGAAGTTATTTTTGTAGCATCTCGCGCAACCGAGTGTACTCGGTCCACATAACCGACGCCTCCGGATTAGGTGGATCCTCCTCGTGACCTGACATGGGAACGACTCACAAACAAGAAATGAGGTTATATTCGGGTTAGTAAAACAAAAGCTCTCTCTATGCTTGCAACTCACTGTCTTGAAAACAAGACAAGCTTACCGTTCTAAAGTGAATCAAGGACAGAAAAATGACAATTGTGACAGCGAACGACCTCAACCCGGTAATGTATGAGCGTAACCAAGAGCAAGGGAGTACACAAATGGGTGTAGGTGGAGCTTGGACAGGTATGTGGGTATCCTATGCAATCTGATATTCAAAGTATTTTGCCTATGTGCTGATCCAATTGGTTTAAGTGAAGTGTATGAACGCACACGCAACGATAAATGGGTCTTAATGCAAACAAAGGAATGGGCTAGGGAGAATCAATCGGAAACAGAGATGAAACAAGCTCGTGTTGCACCAAGTACTCAGAGAGACACTAGCCAATTGCAACTGAATATACGAGGGCACAAGATTGCTCAAAAAAAGGAGTTTGGAAGCTCAAAAAAGGATGTCGTCTGCACGGGGAACCTTAGAATCACTTGTAAAAGGTTTCTGTCAATTTTGAGTGAATTCTGAGAAACTTGTATTTTTTCTCGGTTTGCGGGCCCGTTTTGAGGCCCTAAACGACGTTTTTTGGGGTCAAAGTTGCTGCGCATGTGTCTGGAGGCTTACACAGATCTAAAATCTCCAGATTTCCTAGACTTCTCATTTTTTGGCTCTATCTTCTCGTTTCCTTTCTAACGGATCAAGAAACGCCTTAATCGGAGGTCGTATCCAAAAGTTAAGTGTTTCTCTCTCTCTTTTTTATTGTCGCGGCTCTTCCTAACTGCGGCTGCCTTTTCCTTCTCTTCTCTCTGCTTTGCTCCCCCGCGGAAGTGCGCAACCCTCACAAATCAGCAAGGTGTAATCAATTTTAATGAGCAGCCCTAATTGCAATGTCAACAGCTAGTCTCAAGATAAAAGGATATAAGTGATGCACAAAGACACCAAATGTGGTTCGGCCTGCTATGATGTAGTTGGAGCAATTAGACTCGGATTGTGTTTGAGCTAGAGGTCGATTCGGACTCTAGTCCCACCAAGGTGTTCGGATAAGGAAACACAAACCGACTCGGATTGTGCTCTCAAGATGGCGCACGGTAGAAGATGGAGGCTTTGTTTTTTTGGTTGCTAATTGAGGGAATCAACCAGCAAGTTTGTAGGGTTTATGTGAACACAACGATTAAGCAACGCAAAAGGAAACACACGGATCAGCATGAAAACGAAACTTTAATGGACAAAAACTTAACAAAACGCACAAGAAATAACAGATGAAACTACAGTTTTGGTATTGCAATTTTCAGTTTAACAAATGATAGGACAGAAAACGAATCTAACTACGGGTAAAGAAGTTCTCATTGAGTAAACCTAGAATCTGATACCACATGATACGGGGAAGGGGTCCCGATCTTCTCAGTGAGGAACCGTGGATAGTTGATGCGAAGTAGACGATGTCGCTAGTTGAACACTCGCGCCAATGCACGAACCCTCAACTCTTTGGAATATACCCAAAACACACCCGATAGTTGTTCGTCGCGAGACCACAAACGACAAACGCCAAGTCCCCAATTCCCAATGGAACGACGGCTTGACCCTGAATTGCAGAATAAACAATGGATCGCCTAGTTCTCAATCAAAGTCCTTGCATGAACTCTGGTGTTGAAAGAACAAGCAATAGCTATGTTTCAATCTTATGCATAAATTGGTCTCCAGATACAAGAGAGGGGCAAGGGTACTTATAGCGTCCTCCCTGACTCACGCACGGTCTAGGGCTGGCTAGACATGCCGAATCAAATTCCAATTCAGCTAAGACCCCAAAACACACAAAAAGGAAAACCTAACTTAAATCCATCACATTGTTTCGGCCATAGCAGCGCGACCGTATGTCTTCTGAAGCTGGGGCCATACCCGTTGTGTAGGCCTTGGAATAAGCTTTCCAACAAGTCCAAGAACACCCCAATCGGACTCCGTATGTGAAAGTTATGACCTTTTTATTACAAGTCTGTTGGGCTGTCCCGAACTGAATCCGAATTGAACTCCGAGTTGATTCTGAGATGAATTTCGGTTGGGCTTGTGGAAGATCCGAATTGGGCTTGAATTCTTGAGCTTTTCTCCTCTTGCTTAACCCACATGAGCTTGTCCTCCATCGCTTTGGCTCCGGCCTCCCTCTCCTCCCTCGTGGTTCCAAAGGCTTCACATCAAACCTGAGAATGCACAAAACATTTGCATGAGGTAGTACCCAATTCTCATCAATGACAATAGATTCATTAAGAAGCAAAAGCACATGTTGATTTAAAAGTTTAGCTCTTGCTCTAGTAAGTGGACCAACACGCACATCTGCACTTGTATTACTTGTGGCTTCACTTATGGCGTCCATCTTAGTATGTGCATGACCACCAATAGGAGAAGATGTATAAGTGTTAGGGATGCCCTAATCACTTGGCGAAGCGCTTGAAGTATTCTCGGAGCTTTTCCGAGGGCTTCTACTTGATAACAAAGAGTTGGTTCGTGTCGATGCGTTTGACGTACTTTCCTTGGAAGTTGTTGTATAGACGATCACGGATCATCCCCGCCAGCAGTTTCGATGGCGGTCTCGTACATCCGCACAAACTCCCTAGGGTCCGTGTCACCCTTGTACGGTTCGATAGTGGGGAACTTGAAGTCTTCCGGCCACGACGATTGCTGCAGGCCAGCAGAGAGGGGGGACTCCGGATCGACATGTCGAAGGAGAACACGGCTGGAGGTGGGAGCGTCGTGGCTATCCGCCCGATCTGGTGTAGGCTCTGCCATTGCTGCTGGTGGGATCTGTTGGCTCCGCACCTCCTGCTGGCTCCGAGCCTCTTGCATCTCCCGCACAGCCCCTCGGAGGTCCGCCAGCTCATGTTGCAACGTACTGAGGGCCGCCACCAAGGCGTTCTCCACCGTCAAGGTGGCAGCGCCGACCCGGGCGTCAGCGCGAACCCCCAGGTTGGCACGACTACGGCCTGTGCTCCGGAGTTGTTTAGCGCGTCGGCACGTTGGGCCTTTAGGTTGGTGACAAAACCGGTGGCAGAGCCTCCGGCCACTCCCGCGTTGGGTGACGGGTCGTTGGCCATGCCAGCATGGGTCCCAGCATCACGGCTCCTGCTGACTCAGTCGGCACTACTGAGGCCGGCCATGCCAGCGGCAGAGTCGGCCGCCACACCAAGGATGTCGATGTTGGCGGTCGGAGCGCCAGCATTGCCATCCGCGCCAGTTACTGATGTAGAGGCCCTGGCGTTGCCATCCACACCAGTTGCTGATGTAGAGGCCCTGGCGTTGCCATCCCCTCAACGTGAGGCTACCTAGCGCTTCAACTGTGGTTGCCTGTGGCTGCCACCACATATCGAGGCTGAAATGTTCGTCGAGGAGGGGAGAAGTTGTTATGCCATGTGGCCGGCTGGCATGCTAGAAGGCCCATGTAACACCCCAAGATCCACATTACCCTGGGATGCTACTAAAACTGCTCTACAACTCGCCAATTTACAAGATAAATTACACTGGCAACAATTACAAAACAAGATAGTATAAGCGGAAGCATAAACAACTAAGGAATAACAGGATAGTGACAATAATTCAATATTTAGAGCATCCTCCAACATTTCAATCTAAAACATAGTTCACAAAATTTAACATTATCAAGATAATATAAACAAAGCTATGCAAAGGTCTAGAATCCTTTCAACTTTATTACAGCATTAAACTAGGATCCAAGTGCATCAGTGTGGTGCCACTCTACCCTTCCCATGCATGCTCAAAGTCCACCTGTAGGGAGGGGGAAACAAGGGTGAGATAAAATCTCAGCAAGCAAACTGTTTAACAGGCTATTCAAACTACAAACAATTATACATCATCATTTATAATTCCATACAACTACAACCACAATTCATGTCTACAATTATTAAACCACCACAACTTCCGTTATTCATACCTCTTCAATTTCAGATTTAATTGGCATATGAATGCATTCATTTTATCCACGATTAGATGCAAGAGAAAACATTTAACCTTCTACAATCCACAATAGATTAATCATCAACATTTAACCTTCCACAAATAACAATGTTTATATCCTCAACCTCAAATCACCATCAATGATGGTAAAGCATTTAGCAAATAAATCTTGTTTGACTACTTTAAATCCTCGACCACTACCACTACCAAAAGCAATAAAACATATGTATGTCTTACTTCAATACTTTATTATTTCCCACATCCACAATTGATATTATCAATTACTACAAGAGAAAAGAATCTCATGCCACCATCACAACCCTTACCATACACAAGGGAGGAACCACATTCCACGACCACAATCCTCATACCACAATTAGCTCACACGAGCCAATTCCACAGTACAACTATGAAGTTGTATATTCCACAAAATAACTTCACCACATTATATTGCATATGTATGCAAATGATCTTCCCACAATACAATGCATATGAATGCTTTCATGCTATGCTCCACATCACTCTTTCCAGGGCAGGATTTGAGATGCATCGTATTACGGCAATATACGATGCTCCCGCGGGATAAGAGGTGCATCGTATTACGGCAATATACGATGCTGTACCGGTACGGTCGCGGCTATGTGCGGCGACATCCACATATGCATATGACATGATATGATATGATATGATATGAATGATATGATAATCACCAATCACATTAATCCATCCTCAAAGGAGCATCAACATGCTCACGACATATCCACATCCACCACATGTTATTTTCATGTTCCACATTATAACATTAAGCAAGATTTCCACATGTCTACTAGCAGATTATCAACATATCAATGGATAAATACTTGCTACCATCTCCACAACTAAGATATCATGCAATCATGGCATAATGTATCAAATTATGATAATAATGTAAACTGAAAGTAGAAGGAATAACAAGTTAAACGGTAGCAACCACCGCTACGTTTACTTGCCTCAATCCGACGAAGCGAAGTAAAATCAAGAGCGCTCAGGGACAAGACCACCTGTCCAAAAGGCATCTCTCAGCACAAATCCACAGCATACAAACATGACATAAATAATTAAAGACGTCGCTAGAACCCCGAACCCGCACTACCTCCTCTCCGCTCAACAATTCAGCAAATTACCCTCTGCAGCAGCGCTGCTTAATATTTTCGTAACTGTAAAAATATTGATTAAAATACAGAAAACGATACCTCTCTGGATTAATCACTTAAAAACCTACATTTTTCATGTAGAACATATATTTTTATTTTGATCACAGCTAGGTGTAATTTAATGCCCAAAACAGAGGAAGAACTCTGTTCTGGCAGATTGGACAGCGGTATTCAATTGCGTCCCAGCAACAATACATGGGTCTAAAAATTCTGAATTTTATACATCAGATAGAACACTAAATTATCTACAACTTTCTCAATTACGGCCATGACCATAAAAAACATTTACTACCTCAAATTCACAGATTACCGTCGGTCTGTACCAATCTGCTCGCCTGACGAACAGCAGTATTCCCGACCCTGTAACTCCCAGATCCCATGGCAGAAAATTCCGAAACAAATACAGGAGATGCGTCTAGAAGTTCTCTACAACTTTCCTTTTGGGAGAGTCCGCAGGAAAATTTGTTTACTAGGTCAAAACCTCGCAAACAGACACGCTGCGCGAATCAATCTACTGACAGCCCGCAGCTAAGTTCTAATCGGGCAATTACTCTATTAACTACCTTCAAAATCCGTGCCAAGAACCCTAATTATTTCGAAAATCAGAGGGTTTGGGATGAGGAAAAAATTACCTAGATGAAGAATCACCCCTTTTTTCCTCCTCTTCTTCTTCTCCTTCCTTCTTCTCCTTCCTTCTTCTCCTTCCTCTCCTTCCTTCTTCTCCTTCTCCTTGGCTCCAATGGCAGCAGCACTTGTGGGGGTGATGGAGGGGGAAGAGGGCTGCGCCCAGGGGGGTGGAGGAAGGGGGTGGCGGCTGCAAAGGGATGGGAGAGAGGGAGGAAAAGGGCTAGGGTTTTTGGGGAGGGGGGGAGGGGAGGTGCGGCCACCCCTTGGGCCTCCGGCCCAAGGCGGTCGGCCCACTCCCCAGGCAGCCCACTCAGAAGTTTAATTTAATTTTTAATTTATTTTATTCATTTTCATTATTCCACAATTTTATTTTTCCCTTCCCACGATTTACCGAAAAGCCGGCGATTCCGCGATTGTTTTAAAATCTTACGCCAAATCGACGATCAGGGTATTACATTCTCCCCACCTAAAAAGGATTCGTCCTCGAATCTAACTCCTCAAACCACAAACGAAGAGAACAGCCAAGAAAAGAGCAATGAAGGAAAGAACAACCACAAGAAAGAGCATCCCAAGGATAGAATATCCCAAGGGAACAACAACTACGGGTTCTCACCCGCCTTGAAGAACTCGGGTCCTTCTTCTACATTTGAACTTCAAGCTTCCACGTCACCTCCCGCTCGGACTGATTCGTCAAGAGGGCCTCCACATACATGGTGGCTCTCTTCCTCACGTCCAACTCCGATGAGTCCACGACACGCGCCGGTCAACGCCGAGCACCCGCAACTCTTTTGTCGGCTCTGAGCGGCCAACAGATCCTGCCGTTCTCGCAAAATTCTCCGCCACAACTATCAAGCTATCATCTAATATCATCCTTCTTATTAAAACATTTTCCTCTATATATTATAATCGGGATAATATATTGTACCCCTTTAAGGAATCGACCACAGATTCCACTCATAACATTTTACTCGAAGCACAAACAATAGCTTTTACAAATGGAGCTCAACCACAAGAACAATAAATGATTCTCAAGCAACACACTAGCAAACAACCTTCCTTCAAAGGACCATAATCCAAAACAAAGGATTCACAACAAAACCATTCACACTCTCCAAAAAGACATTTGGAGAATCCACACTGCACAAGTCAAGAGTGAAAATCACTCGACAGACCAAAACAATCATTTTCTTTTCCTAACTGGAAAAGAATACACCACAACATATAACAAATCAATTTGCAGATGACCTCTGCCATAAACACACAGTTTAAACAAGAATCAAGAGAGCATATTACTGCTCGAGTTATTAATAATTTCCCAATTCATTCCTTTTGGAAGTTTAACTTCCTTGAACCAAGGATTTCCAAATCAACGCCCAATACACCAACTCATTTACCTTAGGTTGGGAACTTCGACGATGCGATCAAACTGAGTACATCATCCACACCCTTGCAGAGAGACTCTACTGTCTCCACAAAAATACATTCTAGCCAAGCCTCGACCAATGGAATTACTTTGACAGATAATTCCTACAACACCTCAATCCTTTTAAGGATAACAACTCAAAATTCATATCACACCCACAATCTCACCAAAATCAATCACCACCAACTAGATGCCATACACCCCTTAAAGGACTTTGCAACTCAAATTGATTACCCCTTTCTTGGAGAGGCAAAAAGAAGTAAATTTCAGCACAGACGATGATGTTACCATTCGCAATAAATGCAAGACCAAAAGAAATAGCAATAATCTTGGATAGCAAAAGATAAGATCACAGTTGAAGGCACATGCCCCTCAAGAAGAAAATACCAAATCTCAACCAATAAGAATACAATATTGCCATTTGAGCTCAAGAAACTCTTAGGCGGCGGAAAAATATTGCCATTTGAGTTCAAGAAGCTCTTATGCGGCGAAATTAAGAAGTCAAACACACCTAAAAAAATTGCATAACATGACTTCAACCTCCAATACTTTTACCGCACTCTTCCTTTTAACAAGGAGAATAACTTTCTTTGATTACGGTATTACCTTGACAATTCCATTAAAGAGAATTGAAGACCACAACACATTAATCCCTTAAGAACTAATAAAAGCTCTCAACGCGTCACTTTGCTCAAAAAAATTGCAGCTTCCACATAAGTCATGAGATCAAAAAGATCGCATACGCAAATCTCAAAACTTTTGATTTAAATAGTATCATGGAAGTTATCAAATTCTTTTATTTACGGAGCCTTCAACATTGTCATCACAACCACATACTGACCATCATGCTAACATCAGAATAATACATTCTTAACAAGCATCATCATATCCTCAAATCCCTTCATAAACTTTTCCAAAAGAAACACAAGAATTCACTTCATCATATTTCTATTATCTAAATAAGATTGCAACTACTTGATCTACGGAAAGCCTAGTGCACAAGCCACAATATTGAAACAAAGCTCTTTTAACAAGCTAGCGATAGAACATGGCAATCTCACAAAACATGCTAGTATAAATCTCTCATTAGATTTCATATTTTCAATTCTCATTGAAACTCAATTCTAATTTAGCACAAATTGATTGTACTCTAGTCATTACTGGCAATAATTGATTATTATTTTATCATAACAACATTCATAATCCTAACTCTGTTTTACAATCATAAAACAATTATGAGCATAGATTCAGTATCTCACCTTTCGTTCAGAAATTAGAACGAAATAACTTTAAACTTCCATAATACCAGCTTTGTAAGGTAAGATTCTACAAGTCAATACATCAACCTTCATCTATTTCTTTATACATGTTTCAACAATTTAACATGGTGAAAGATAGATGAATCTAGCAATTGTACATGCTCATAAAGTATCTAAATAAAGGACAGATTAAAGGTTAATATTACCAAGGCAATATTCCCAACACCTCCTTACTTAATAATTTCCAAACGGTCCGATTAATTACTAAAGACAAAAATAATTCAATTTATCCAACATGATAGAAATTTAAACAATTATAATAATCATTCCAATTCTTTTTGCACACTCCTCAATAACTCCATGAGTTCCAATCATGAATAGACATATTCTTAATCATAGTTCTTCTAGAAACTTTTACAAGGCAATATCACATTAATCAACTACACTTCCAAGGATGCAAGTTGAAATTAATTATGCACCACGCTAACATCTCAACTCGATAATTCATACCTTATGAATTAGTTTATATGATTACCACCTTCCACTTAAGCATAGCAAAACACCACAAAGGGTTTAACACTCTCTTTCAGAAAGGAGAGGAATTAAACTTCAACACTCGAAATAATCTAAGAGAAATACATAGATCCAAGGCTTTAACATATTAATGAGTTTGCATCACAAAACTTTCATTGATAAAAATACCAAGCGAACCAATGAGACATGATTCACAACAAAACAAAATTCCCACAAAGGGACTAACCTTGCCAACCAACAAAATTCACAAGCAGCAAAAATGTCTCACTAGTCCGAAAAGAAACAATAATTGCTTCAAAGAACAGGTAGAGACCAATTGCAAACCAACAACTGTAATAATCCACAATCTCAAGAGAAAATTCATTAACTGCAATAGGCCAGGAATTGGCCAAAATCAACTCAAGGAAGATAACAACCTTTCTTAAGAAACTCACTCACAACATCTGCACTAGTTACCCGAGGTAACTACATCGCTAATCACCATGCTACAAACAGTGGTATAACCTGGCAATGCCAAGGCAGCAAATACAGCCTCTACATCTTATCATTGACAATTCTCACTCATAACAGTCATAGGAGCAAATAATAATCATACAAGATTATCTCATATTGTAAATCATCAATACAACATGTCAAAAGCATAAATGCAATGCTTGACCCATCCCATCCTACTGTGCACAAGTGTGTCAATTTAATAGTTTCATTACCACGGACCTAACGCCCGCTCTGATACCAACTGTAACACCCCAAGATCCACATTACCTTGGGATGCTACTAAAACTGCTCTACAACTCGCCAATTTACAAGATAAATTACACTGGCAACAATTACAAAACAAGATAGTATAAGCGGAAGCATAAACAACTAAGGAATAACAGGATAGTGACAATAATTCAATATTTAGAGCATCCTCCAACATTTCAATCTAAAACATAGTTCACAAAATTTAACATTATCAAGATAATATAAACAAAGCTATGCAAAGGTCTAGAATCCTTTCAACTTTATTACAGCATTAAACTAGGATCCAAGTGCATCAGTGTGGTGCCACTCTACCCTTCCCATGCATGCTCAAAGTCCACCTGTAGGGAGGGGGAAACAAGGGTGAGATAAAATCTCAGCTAAGCAAACTGTTTAACAGGCTATTCAAACTACAAACAATTATACATCATCATTTATAATTCCATACAACTACAACCACAATTCATGTCTACAATTATTAAACCACCACAACTTCCGTTATTCATACCTCTTCAATTTCAGATTTAATTGGCATATGAATGCATTCATTTTATCCACGATTAGATGCAAGAGAAAACATTTAACCTTCTACAATCCACAATAGATTAATCATCAACATTTAACCTTCCACAAATAACAATGTTTATATCCTCAACCTCAAATCACCATCAATGATGGTAAAGCATTTAGCAAATAAATCTTGTTTGACTACTTTAAATCCTCGACCACTACCACTACCAAAAGCAATAAAACATATGTATGTCTTACTTCAATACTTTATTATTTCCCACATCCACAATTGATATTATCAATTACTACAAGAGAAAAGAATCTCATGCCACCATCACAACCCTTACCATACACAAGGGAGGAACCACATTCCACGACCACAATCCTCATACCACAATTAGCTCACACGAGCCAATTCCACAGTACAACTATGAAGTTGTATATTCCACAAAATAACTTCACCACATTATAATTGCATATGTATGCAAATGATCTTCCCACAATACAATGCATATGAATGCTTTCATGCTATGCTCCACATCACTCTTTCCAGGGCAGGATTTGAGATGCATCGTATTACGGCAATATACGATGCTCCCGCGGGATAAGAGGTGCATCGTATTACGGCAATATACGATGCTGTACCGGTACGGTCGCGGCTATGTGCGGCGACATCCACATATGCATATGACATGATATGATATGATATGATATGAATGATATGATAATCACCAATCACATTAATCCATCCTCAAAGGAGCATCAACATGCTCACGACATATCCACATCCACCACATGTTATTTTCATGTTCCACATTATAACATTAAGCAAGATTTCCACATGTCTACTAGCAGATTATCAACATATCAATGGATAAATACTTGCTACCATCTCCACAACTAAGATATCATGCAATCATGGCATAATGTATCAAATTATGATAATAATGTAAACTGAAAGTAGAAGGAATAACAAGTTAAACGGTAGCAACCACCGCTACGTTTACTTGCCTCAATCCGACGAAGCGAAGTAAAATCAAGAGCGCTCAGGGACAAGACCACCTGTCCAAAAGGCATCTCTCAGCACAAATCCACAGCATACAAACATGACATAAATAATTAAAGACGTCGCTAGAACCCCGAACCCGCACTACCTCCTCTCCGCTCAACAATTCAGCAAATTACCCTCTGCAGCAGCGCTGCTTAATATTTTCGTAACTTTAAAAATATTGATTAAAATACAGCAAACGATACCTCTCTGGATTAATCACTTAAAAACCTACATTTTTCATGTAGAACATATATTTTTATTTTGATCACAGCTAGGTGTAATTTAATGCCCAAAACAGAGGAAGAACTCTGTTCTGGCAGATTGGACAGCGGTATTCAATTGCGTCCCAGCAACAATACATGGGTCTAAAAATTCTGAATTTTATACATCAGATAGAACACTAAATTATCTACAACTTTTTCAATTACGGCCATGACCATAAAAAACATTTACTACCTCAAATTCACAGATTACCGTCGGTCTGTACCAATCTGCTCGCCTGACGAACAGCAGTATTCCCGACCCTGTAACTCCCAGATCCCATGGCAGAAAATTCCGAAACAAATACAGGAGATGCGTCTGGAAGTTCTCTACAACTTTCCTTTTGGGAGAGTCCGCAGGAAAATTCGTTTACTAGGTCAAAACCTCGCGAACAGACACGCTGCGCGAATCAATCTACTGACAGCCCGCAGCTAAGTTCTAATCGGGCAATTACTCTATTAACTACCTTCAAAATCCGTGCCAAGAACCCTAATTATTTCGAAAATCAGAGGGTTTGGGATGAGGAAAAAATTACCTAGATGAAGAATCACCCCTTTTTTCCTCCTCTTCTTCTTCTCCTTCCTTCTTCTCCTTCCTCTCCTTCCTTCTTCTCCTTCTCCTTGGCTCCAATGGCAGCAGCACTTGTGGGGGTGATGGAGGGGGAAGAGGGCTGCGCCCAGGGGGGTGGAGGAAGGGGGTGGCGGCTGCAATGGGATGGGAGAGAGGGAGGAAAAGGGCTAGGGTTTTTGGGGAGGGGGGGAGGGGAGGTGCGGCCACCCCTTGGGCCTTCGGCCCAAGGCGGTCGGCCCACTCCCCAGGCAGCCCACTCAGAAGTTTAATTTAATTTTTAATTTATTTTATTCATTTTCATTATTCCACAATTTTATTTTTCCCTTCCCACGATTTACCGAAAAGCCGGCGATTCCGCGATTGTTTTAAAATCTTACGCCAAATCGACGATCAGGGTATTACAGCCCATGCGCACAAGGAGGAAGCAGCTAGCACGTCAGGAGGGGATGGCACTACCTTCATTACCTTATCTCTAGTTGTTATCTATTTGTTTAAGAGGATCTTATCTTTAGTTAATCGGTTGGACAAGCTGTTATGGCCGGCCCAATATGAGGCATACGGCAGATTGATTGGAAACAAGCAGAGATGTATTAAGAAAAGTCCCCTAGTCCCTGAAATCCAAATGTGGTTTTTCCCTTGACAGGCTACACTAGGTCTATGCTGCTCTCAAGCAGTGTCCTCCTTCATCTAGTGCTGTTCCACCGCAAGTCGTCACCATCCGACCTCCCTCTAATGAATATTCACTAGAGTTACCAGGACTCCCGTGTTCGATTTGGCAAACTTTAGAAAATAAGATTTTGGGATTCACTTAATATAAATATATTTTATCACAAAAATGATAGGCAAGATTATGTGAATGCAATTAAGGTTCAAGACTAGGCATTTGACTGAACAATTACAAAGCAAGCAAGCAATGGTGATGCGGATACGCACATGCTTAGCACTTTTCAGTCAAATACATTATTTTATTGAAAAGAAGTATTGAGCTGCATTAAATATTGTCAGGTGAATTTGTATCTTAATGAATTTCCTTCTATTCGTGGGAACGATATACTACCTTATGCCAAATTCTTGTTTATTATTAGGTTTGAATATTATGATGATTCCGGGGCCAAAGCAATGGAGAAGCACAAGGAGTGTTATAATATTGGTTACCAAGAACAAAAAGCTCAAAGCCCATGGGGATGGAAAGAAGAAAGCCAAGTAGCCCATACAGCTGATCAAGGAGGAAAGAAGCCCATGCAGTGGGAGAGCAAAAAGGGAGAAGCCCAAGAACTTAAAGCCCAAGTTTTGGACAAGAATTTGAAGCCCAATTCAGATCTCCCACGTGTACAACTGAATTCAAACTCGGATTCAACTCAGAAGAACTCAATTCGGATTCAGTTCGGGATAGCCCAACAGGCACCTACTAAAACGGCCATAACTTTTACAAACGGGGTCCGATTGAGGTGTTCTTATACTCTATGGAAAGCTCTTGAAGTCTACATTCAGAGGGATCTAGCCTCACCTCCATATTCCCTACAAGTCGATCCGAAACTACGAAACAAGTCACATCACTTTTTCAGTTCGAGTCAAAGTAGGGCCTAGGGTTTTGTAATCGAGTCCTATTCAGTTTTCAAGTGTTTGGCCGACTCTCAACCCCTTGTATCTCTTTAAAAGACAGCTTCCATCCCTGTAAAATTGAGACCACTTTTGATAATAGAATATTCTGTTGGCCGAACCAACTTGAGGGAATTGGGAGTTCACTGAAATCAAGATCGTTCAACCTTTCCGCTGGGAATTGGGAGCGCGATAGAACTTCATCGGTGGTCGTGAAGTTCAGCACGTGTGGTTGGGCAAATTATAGAGTGCTAACTCTTGCATTGGCAACGGGAGATCATTACAGTTTGTCGAATCCTCGTGAGTATCTAGATCCTACGTCGAGAAGATCGGACGACCCCGTATCAAATGGCATACGCATAGTGAATAGCTAGATACTGAATAAGAGATTTGGATTATCTCGTTGTTCATTGTTTGACATTTAGAGAAAGGTAGAAATACCAAAATATAGTCCATATTTTCATCTTCCATGCCTTAACTTTCTATATGTAAATATCTAAAATCCAAAAGATATGGAACTAGTAAACTGTAATATGTAAGAGCCATATGTAATTTCTAATTTCTTAACAAAAATGGCCTCCAAAAGGAACTAGTAACAAAACAACCATCTTCCAAGCCCCCGGTCTCACGTAGATGTAGCCACATCAAACAGTCCAAGCTAAAAAGAAGCAAAGCTAAAAGGAACTGTACCAAACCCACCAAGGAAATATTGAAACCAATATACTCATACACTTATGTATTAGGGCCCACATGTATGACATATTCAAGTGCTGGTCTCACACAACAGTAGGTACAATTAGATCTCACACAATGAATTGATTCACTAGCTTCTCTCTCTCCTTATCTATTCTCTCCGTTCTTTTCCCTCTTACTTTCCCCAATACTTCTTCCTGTGCGCTTCTTCTTCCATTACTTTTCCCTTGTGTTGTGGTTACAGACCAAACAGAGAGAGAGATGGTAGTGGAGAGTTGGGAGAGAGTGACCGTAATGGCCTGGGTCCTCCCCATGGCCTGTATTCCATATATATGTACACATGGGGAGGGCTTTTACAATTATACCCTTAGATCTGATTATCCCCTTCAGGGGCACTTACGTCATTACACATGGCCTATTCTGGGCCTTATAACCTTCTACCAGGCATGCTGGGTTTAGGTGGGGGCCACCCCGACAACAGGAGTCTCTCATGGTGAAGGGCTTCACAGGGCCGAAGCCATGTTGCCGAGTCCTTTGGCCCCCTCCGTCCCTGCGGCCTGTGAACTTTTCCGAACTTGACCGGGGGCTGAGGCCGTAGCCGAACCCGACGCCTGGATTGGTGGTTGAGGTAGACGCGCGAGCGCTCTGTCCCGAGCTGTCGCCTGATCGAAGTAGACACGCGCGCGCGCTCCGTTTCCTACCCTTCGAACGGGTGGCAGTGGAGCTGGTGCCTAACCGAAGTAGACACGCGCGCGCTCTGTCCCCTACCCTTCGAGCGGGTGGCAGTGGAGCTGGCGCCTGGTTGAATTAGGCGCGCGCGCGCTTCGTCTTTCCGCTGTGGCGGGATTGGGGTTGCCCGGGTCGAGTCGGAGGCGTTGCGCCGGGATAGGTAGGCGTCGCGGGCCTCTGGGTCGTCGTACATGCGTCAAGTGATAGGGGACGCGCTGCGACGCTCCTTCTTCTAGTCGTCCACACGGCGAAGTGTGCTTGGCGCGGTGCGGGCCTTGAGGCGTCGTGGCCATTTAATGTGGTGACGGACATCCGGCGGTTGGACCTCCGCCGGTTGGACTCCTGCCGATTGGACTTCCGCCGGTTGGCTCCCCCGCTGATGGGGTATATATACGGCGCTGGTGCGGCGTTGTTCCTGCATCGTGTTCTTGGATAGAAGCTGCTCCCCTAAAATGGGCCCCTTCCGTGCATCGACATTCCCTAGCGACGCTGAGCGGCTTGAGGGATGTTGATGTACAGATGGAGGTCCATTTTTCTTGGGAGCTTGGTTAGCGTCTATTATCGGTAGCCATTCGCGCTTCCTGCCCTCGTGCTGCGTTTTTGCATACGATGGCAAGGTTTGCCCTGTTCTCCTAAATAGACCTACCTTCAGTCGGGGTTCCTGATGGAGCCCGTCCGCATTACTTTGGAAAAAATGTTGATGCACTGAAGGTGGCCTGTTAAGGAAAACAAGCCAAACTTTGCGCGACATGACCTTCACTTTTGCCATGTGTGGGATGCGCCGACGGGCGAGTTCGTGTGCGCGGGTCCGCTCCCCGAAGTCGAGGTGCAGGCTGAAGCCGTGGCTGCGTCCAGGTTGGTGTGGCGTCCAACAGGACGGCCTCCTGCACGCGCCGTGCTCTGGTATGAAGATGGCAAGGTTTGACCTGTTCTCGTAGACAGATATGCTTGAGTTCATCTGCGACTGCTGATTGTGCCAACTGGCGCTATCATCAAGGACTGTTGATGCACTGAAGCCTATCTGTCTATGGGAACCTGTCAAAACCTGCCGCATATCAGCCCTTGCGCTCCCAAAACGCTGAACCCAGGCGCCTGAATCCCCGCTGGTTTACGCCATGAGGTTGCCGCACGAGCTCTGAAGCCGAAGTGGCCGCCTGCGCTGCCCCCCAGAGATCGAGCTCCCTCGAGGCTGCTGCCAAGGTTGCTTGGCCCGCGGAGGCTTGCCGTTATGCCCCAGCACAGGGCCGAGACGGGTGGCAGAATTTCTCTGCTAAAGCGGAGGCTGGCCCGTCTTAAGCTGCCAAAGTCGACGCGGCGGAGCTGAAGTAGACACGCGTGCGCTCCGTCCCCTACCCTTCGAACGGGTGGTAGCGGAGCTGGCGCCTAGCCGAATTAGACGCGCGCGTGCTCCGTCCCCTACCCTTCGAACGGGTGGCAGCGGAGCTGGCGCATAGCCGAAGTAGACGCGCGCGCGCTCCGTCCCCTACCCTTCGAACGGGTGGCAGCGGAGCTGGCGCCTGGCCGAAGTAGACGCGCGCGCGCTCCGTCCCCTACCCTTCGAACGGGTGGCAGCGGAGCTGGCGCCTAGTCGAAGTAGACGCGCGCGCTCCGTCCCCTACCCTTCGAACGGGTGACAGCGGAGCTGGCGTCTAGCCGAAGTAGACGCGCGCGATCCTTGAAGCCGAAGTCGCGGCTGGAGCCTGCCGCGGTAGAGGCTCAGCGGTGGTCTGAGTTGCAACTTCGCACCGCGAACACCGCCACGCATGTGGTGATTGCGACCTCCCGATGCGGTCATGCGCTGTAAAGATTCCTGGAATCGCGCCGGCCCCCATGGTCCATTAGTGTGCTTTTAATGGCGGCTGGAGTCGTGTCGACGCCTGGCCTCGTGTGCTCCAGCTATCTCGTGCGAGGGTTGGCACGCGGCGGGAGGCCACTGGAGCGTCGTGTTCTGACGGTCCTTACCGCTGTGGTCGCGCCCCTTCGTCTTCGGTTATGGGGGATTGTGCGGGACGGGCCTTTGTACGACTGCGGTCGCGTCCGGTACGCGGACCGTCGCGATGCTTCAGCATCGGGGCGAGGTGGCTTGAAATAGCCCGTGTAACCACGCCCCGCAGTTCTACGCCCCCTTCTTGCTTGCATCGCCTTCCATACTCCCGTAGTATTCTCGCCGCTATACTCCTTTCGTGAGAAGCGATGGCATCTGGTGACAAGCGTAGCCAGGCGGCTGGTGCCGGCGGCATCCGCCAGCGGTCAATTATTCATCATACACTGCTGCTGCTAGCGCTCCCGAGGGTGTAGCAGACGCGGAGTCGGATTCGGCAAGGTACGCCGACTCGGGCTTGGATGGCGCGGACGCCGGCGGCGAAGGATCTTCGGCGGGTGCCCTGGACGGCGGGCTCACCACGAGCAGCCGGAGAGGGGAAGTCTAGTCACCCGCGGCGGTCGTCGAGATAGGATCCGTGCGGACCGGCGATGCTGAGGTGGAGCCTTCGGCCGTGGCCACTATGATGCCGGAGATGCCCTCCGTGGGGGCGCACGGAGCTGGGTCCTCACCGACAGCGGCGGCCGAAACCGAGGTGCCCTCCGCGGAGGCTGCCACGGCGGGGTCTTCGCCCGCGGGTGCTGCAGCCATGGGGGCCTCTCCGGCAGAGGCTGCTGGAGCAGTGTCGTCGCCACCTACTCCGGCTAAGCGGCCGTGTCTGCGACCGGAGCTCCACCGGACGTCGAGGGGATTTGTTGTGGCGACGGGCATCGGGAGTCTGTGGGACTCCGATGCATATGCCGAAGTCCCTGCGGCGCGCGCCCCCTCTACCCCCCAGGCCACGCCGCCCGCCGTGCAGGAACGGTCGGCACCGGCCCCGAACGCGGAGGCTTCTGTCCGTTGCGGGACCACGCTTTCCGCGGGGACTCGCGCCACCGCGACCCCGCCTAGGAGTAGGGGGGCGGGTCCCCGAAGCCCTCCTTCTGCTATCGAAGGTAATGTGGCTTAGCTTACCCTGGTATTCTTCGTTGCGCCTTGCGGTGCTCACCTGCGTCCCTGTTTGCAGCGTCGCTCATTCCGAAGGAGGAGCGCTTGGCGGAACATGGGAGCCCTTGTGCCGGCGGGGTGACCACCGTGCGCCCGAGCCCAGTGGACTTCGTGCCTCCGCCGGTGACGCTGAGGGCGTGGCGCGGGACTGTGGAAGACGCGGCTGCCAGCGTCGGTCAGCAAGCGCTGCAGGCCTTCGAGGCGGGGCGTCTCAGGGAAGCTTTAGAGGTGTCGGGAGTGAGGGTAAGCATTTGCTTGTATGACAATGCCTGGCTATGCTGAGCTTGCCAAACCTTCGTATTGTGCAGACGCTTGTGCTGGGGCAGGCCTTGCAAGCGGCCTATGTTCGCGGCCAAAGGGCGCTTGAGGATAGGCTGCGGGTCGCCGAGGAGGCGCTACGCGAAGCCGTGGGAGCCCGCTCTGCCCAGGATGCCCGCGTCCGCCAGCTGGAAGCGGAGTGCGCTGAGGCGAAAGCGCACGCCGAGGGACTTGCCGTGTCGGCGCGGAAGTCGGCCGCGGAGGCTGCGTAGCAGCAGTTTGCAGCGGAGCGGGACGGCCTTCTGCAGCAGGTCGCCTTGCTAGAGAAGGAAAAAGGCGAGCTCGCCTTGACTCTAGCGGAGCGTGACCAGGCGCTTGGCAAAGCCTCGGTGATCACCTAGGATGCCCTGCAAGCGCTGGAAAGCCATCTCCAAAGGCTTATGGCTAAGGTGCCAGACCGCACCTTTGGCCCGGAGGAGCTGTCTCGGACCCTCCGCTGGATCGGAGATGCCGCCGACATCGCGCGCGGCGCCGCGACGACCTTCGGCAACCACTGTGAGTACGTATCGTCATGCATGGTGTGCGCGCTCCTACGGCACCGCGGTTGCACGCACGTCGTCGGGCTGGAGGACCCCAGCTGGAGATGCCCGGCGGGGCTGGAGTAATGTCCGGTGCCGTTCGCGCCGTTCATTGCGCCGTCAAGTACTTCCACAAGCGGATTTGGGACTACGTCGGGGAGGCTGCCGCACGGGTCGAGCACCGAAAGTCGCTTTACAGGGAGGAGAGCCTCGGCCAATTTCTAAACGAGGTCCCGCGGCGCGACGAGGGCAGCGCTGAGGCCTCCGAAGGCGCCAGGGACCCGCAGGTGTGACGCCAGGGTGGCTAGGTGTAGGTGTGCATTGTAACGCTCCCGCCTTTCTTGTGAATGAAGTGCGCACTTGCTTTGCAAATTCTGACTTTCACCTGTGTCCCGGACAGCTTCCTTGCTGGGGCCAACTACTTGCGTTCGACCTTGCGACCCGGTGGCGCCTTCGACGCTGGCGAAGGGCCGAAGAGTCGCTGAACTTTTGGGCGGGCCGACCTGCTTCCGACGGAACCCCGACCCTACGGCGCGCTAAGGACGAGCCTGCCGAATAGCCACTTAGTATGGCAGAGACGTTGGCGTGCCTCTGTACTTGTAAGATTTTTCCAATATATAAACCTCCTGGTAATTAGGATATGCGCGGTCATGCTGTGCAGGGCCGAGATCCCCACATTCCAAGTTCGCCGCTAGTGTGAATCGAGCGAGCGCTGTCTCCTGCCCGTCGCACGGGCGCCCGTGCGCTCGCGGGGTTCGCGTGTTGATTACTCCATAGAGGTAGCGCGTACGGAGGCAGTCGCTGACACTACGACCTGCTTAAAGTTCGTAGACCGGCGCGTGCGAAGGCGGACCTCCGCACCACGACCTGTTTAAAGTCCGTAGACTGGCGCGTGCGAAGGTGGACCTCCGCACTCCTACCCCGAGGTGGGGGTAGCCTCTGGTGCACCCTGTACTCCGCGCGCGCGCCGTCGCTAGGGCCAGCCTCTGGCGCGCTACGTCGGTGCTTCTTGAAGCTTTCAGAGCTGATTTCCACAGTACGCCTTGCGTACACCCCCCGTGGTGTGCGAAGGCGAGCCTCGACGCGTTGAGGAGGTGCACGATTGATAGCCACGCAAGGTTCGCACCGCGTTCGTGTTTTGCCGAACGCACGGGGACAGCCTTCGCACCTTAGTTGTACTCCGTAGAGTGCGTGGAATTGGCGTCCATGTCTTATTTTTACTCCGGGGAGTATGCGCACGGACGACGTCCGTGGCATGCGCGGGATTCATGTCTTGTTTATACTCCGTAGAGTGCGCAGGGGGAACATCCGCGTCTTATTTATACTCCGTGGAGTGCGTGGGATCAGCGTCCACGTCTTATTTATACTACGTAGAGTGCGTGGGATCAGCGTCCACGTCTTATTTATACTCCGTAGAGTGCGTGGGATCAGCGTCCACGTCTTATTTATACTCCGAGGAGTGCGTGGGATCAGCGTCCACGTCTTATTTATGCTCCGTAGAGTGCGTGGGATCAGCGTCCACGTCTTATTTATACTCCGGGGAGTATGCGCACGGACGACGCCCGCGGCATGCGCGGGATTCGCGTCTTGTTTATACTCCGTAGAGTGCGTGGGATCAGCGTCCACGTCTTATTTATACTCCGGGGAGTATGCGCACGGGCGACGCCCGCGGCATGCGCGGGATTCGCGTCTTGTTTATACTCCGTAGAGTGCGCAGGGAGAACATCCGCGTCTTATTTATACTCCGTAGAGTGCGTGCAGAGGCGTCCCCCCACACGTCTTTATTTATACTCATGCCCGTGTCTTTGACGGAGAGTGCACACACGAACGTGCGTCTTTGGTTTATACTCATACCCGTGCCATTGACGGAGAGTGCACACGCGAACGTGCGTCTTTGGTTTATACTCATACCTGTGTCTTTGACGGAGAGTGCACACGCGAACGTGCGGCTTCGTTTATACTCATACCCGTGCCCCTGGCCACGGAGAGTGCACACGTGAACGTGCGTCTTTGGTTTATACTCATACCCGTGCCCCTGGCCACGGAGAGTGCACACGCGAACGTGCGTCTTTGGTTTATACTCATACCGGTGCCCCTGGCCATGGAGAGTGCACACGCGAACGTGTGTCTTTGGTTTATACTCATACCCGTACCCCTGGCTACAGAGAGTGCACACGCGAACATGCATCTTTGGCTTATACTCCGGGAGCACGCGTGTAGGCGAAACCTCCGCGCGCTCTCGCCGCGTACTTTTGCACAATGATAATAGGTTGGCGACAAACGGAACTTTATTACATTCCCGTTTGCGCGGGTGAGCGAATACATATGGCAGAGACACTAACCACTTGTCTTCGGTGCGGCCGGAGCCTCTAGTAATTGCACTATGTGTAGGGCTTGCCGAGCCATCCCCGGATGACGCCGTGGGTCCCCGCGCCGCGGTGCCGATTCTAAGTGTGCCGTTGATCATTGCGACGAGGATATCTGGTGCCGTGCTCGATGCGCCGGGCCATGTCCTGGTCGCCACGAACGGTGATGATGGCTCACGGCCCCAGGAGCTTCATGCATAAATAACTATGATGCGGTATCGCCCCGAAGGAGTTAAGGATTGGACGCCCCAATATGGCATTGTAAGGGTATGGGAGATCGACGATGTCGAATGTAGCGTCTTCGACCCTTTCATTGTCGCCCTGGCCGAAGGAGACCTGCAGGCATATTTGGCCAAGTGCCCGTAGAAGTTGTCCTCCGAAGCCTTGCAGCGGTCGAGGCGGCTTCGGGGGATCCCCATCTGGTCGAAGGCTGTCGCGAACAGAATGTTCGCGGAGCTGCCGCCGTCGACTAGGGTGCGTCCCACGTCGCATCCCGCTATAACGACCCGGACGACCAGGGGGTCCTGGTGAGGAAGCTCCATACCTTGGGCATCGGCAGGTGTGAACGTGACCTCGTGCTGTGCCCAGTCCGGCGGTGTCTGCACTAGGTACGCCGCCACGTGGTGTAACCTCCGTACATAGGCCTTCTGCTGCCGTGCCGAAGCGAACCCCAGCGAGGATCCTCCGGAGATGACATTGATAACCCTGTGGTGGGCGGCCTCCGGAGCCTGCAGCTGCAGGAGGCCCTCCCGGGGCTGTTGCACATGGGCTTGAATCCGCAGAGGGCCCTCGTGGGGTTGCGTCCCTTGTGCCTGGATGTGCATGGGGGCTTCGTATGGGTGTTGTACGTGGGCCACCACAGGCGGACGTGCCTCCGGGTTCCTGTCTCTGGTAACGCTCTGGCGGAGCGCTGCGATAGAGGTGCATGCGCGCGTGTCATGGGTACCGCGGCCGTGGACTTCGCACCACAACCCATGGTGCTGGTTGTCGTAATCTCCACGTCCTCTATCATCGCGGCCCTGGCCACGGCCGCGTCCCCGGCCTCGGCGCCCCCGACCGCCACGGCCCGCGGGAGCGCTTTCTTCGAAACCGCCTTCAATGTCGAGGACGTACCGGCCTCGCCGCGACTTCTGCTGGCCGCGCTTGGGCCTATCGGATGGCTCATTGTACGGGGCGTCTTTGCACTCAGGCGCGGCTTTGGACGACTCCTGCTTACGCTTTCCCTTCGAAGGACCGTCCTTCGGCGGATCTTCGGTTTTCGCCGAAGCACCGGCCTGGTTGGTGTCGGAGTCGTCGCCTTGCCTTCGCCGTGCGTCCTCTTCCGCCCTAACGTATTCCTCCATTTTGTCGAAGGCTTCGTCACTGTCTTGATTGGCTTCCGTGCGTTGTACTCGGCCATCGGGCCCAGGCGAAGGCCCTGTATGGCTGCATTGACAACGGTGGTTTTGTTAACGTCTTTAACTTGACAACGTATCTTCGCGAAGCGTTTGAAGTAGTCCCGGAGCTTCTCTGAAGGTTTCTGCTTCACGGCGAAGAGCTGGTCCGCGTCGACCCGCTCCACATAATTTCCTTGAAAGTTGTTACGGATCTGCTCCCACGCGTAGATGGAGTTTGGCTCTATGGTAAAAAACCAGGAAAGTGCCACTCCTTGCAATGCGAGGGGGAGTCCCTTCGCCTTTGTGGTGTCATCTCCACCCGCGGCCTCGATTGCGGTTTCGTACACGCGCACGAACTCGCCAGGGTCCGTATCGCCTTTGTAGGGCTCGATGACACTGGGGAATTTGAAGTCTTCGGGCCACGCCGCCTGCTGTAGACCTGCTGAAAGCGGGGATTCTGGATCGACACGTCGCAGCGGCACGCGGCTGGATGTGGGGGCGTCGCGGCTGTTCGCTCTTTCCGGTGTGGGCTCTGGCGTGACCACTGGCGCGGCCTGCTGGCTCCGAGCCTCTTGTATTTCTCGGACAGCCCCGCGAAGACCCCCCAACTCCTGCTGGAATGCTTTGAGGGCCGCCAGCAGGGCGCTTTCCACCGCCGATGTGGGCGGGGCCGCCGGCGCGTCCAGCAGACGGGTCGACACGGGTACGATTGCCTTGCGAGCTTAAGAGCTGCCGGTCGCTCCGTTGTGGCTACCTCCAACCGCCCGGTCCGTGCTGCCAACGAGCGTTGCGACGAGGGCGGCGAGGTTGGTTGCTGTCGCGTCGGCGGGGTCGATCGTCGCAGCGCCGGTGACGGGGTCGGCCGTCGCAGCGCCGGTGACAGGATCGGCCGTCGCAGCGCCAGTGGCGGGGTCGGCCGTCGCAGCGCCAGTGGCGGGGTCAGTCGTCGCAACGCCAGTGGCGGGGTGGGCCGTCGTAGTGCCAGTGGCGGGGTTGGCCGTCGCAGCACCGGTGGCGGGGTCGGCCGTCGCAGCGCCAGTGGCGGGGGCGGTCGTCGCAACGTGAGCGTCGACGTCCTCGACCACCGCGCCCGCGCCATCACCCGCGCCCGCAACAGCCGATGTCGAAGCCCAGGTGCTCATGCGATGCTCCGACCCAGCCACCTTCTTCCCCTTCGCCGCCGTCAACGAAGCTTTTTTCGGTGCCATCCTTCTGGTTTTGGGCTTACTCCTGTCCTCCCCACGGATGGCGCCAACTGTTGTGGTTACAGACCAAACAGAGAGAGATGGTAGTGGAGAGTTGGGAGAGAGTGACCGTAATGGCCTGGGTCCTCCCCATGGCCTGTATTCCATATATATGTACACATGGGGAGTGCTTTTACAATCATACCCTTACATCTGATTATCCCCTTCAGGGGCACTTATGTCATTACACATGGCCTATTCTGGGCCTTATAACCTTCTACCAGGCCTGCTGGGTTTAGGTGGGGGCCACCCCTACAACACCTTGTTTTTCTCCTCCTTTAGCTGAGCTCCTCGTTTCCTTCTTCTTGGCTTTGCTGCCAACTGCTCCCATGGCTTCCTCCTCCCTCTTGCCTTTCCTCAATTTTGGCTCCCTCCAGCGCCATCTCTGGTCAGCTTACCTTGCGCCACGTCCCCCGATTGGTCTTCAGCTGCCCTGCCTTTGCCCGCACTTGCGCTGGCCCCCGGTTGTCCCCTGTGCTGGCCCTTGCTCGCCTCCCTGCACTGGTGTCTCCCCTCCAGTGAATTCCTCCTCCAGCGCCACCACTCCATGCACCACCTCGTCAGTAACTCGGGCAGAGGTGTCAAAGACGCATCCCATCCGCGTGTCGACACGTCGAAATTTTTTTGGACACGCAAGTCCTGGTAACACTGCTGTTCACCCTCCCAATGTACTAGCGTACATTACATTTCTCTTGTACTAGTTACATGAATCATTTGAGAATGAAAACTATAAAGTCAAAGCATCACATTGTTTAGCAATTAGTGTTGTGGTTGATGGTTGGGTATGGATCCGAGGATCGAGGGTAGGGCGCTCGTCATCTAGCCACTAGTAGGGCTCTATCCTGACATGGTAGTGAGGCTTCGAGGCTTGACTTTAGAAGAAAGGGAGACTAGAGACTTGTTTGATTGATCATTGCTTAATTATGAATGGTGCGCCCCCTCTTTTTATATATATAAGGTTAGCCCATAACAATATAAAAATTAGCATGATCTAATGCAACCAATTAACTAAATATAAGATTATATCTATACTGTCTAAATATAAAGATATGCATCTAACTATTCCTAACATAAAGATATGCATCTAACTATTTTTAATATAAAGATATGCATCTAACTATTCCTAATATGAAGATATTCATCTAACTTTTCCAAATATGAAGATATGCATAAGATTCTATCCACGTGCTCTACAGTACCCACGATATTGTTCATATGTTTGCTACAATGCCTTGCCGAGATTATAGACTATAACATTACACCCCTCATGGCGAGACAACTTGTCCTTTGAGCTGTTAGGTGGCAGACATGGACTAGACCTCTTTCCGTCCCCATGTCGACGAAAGGGCACAATGATGATGTCACTTCATGTGGAAGAGCATCAACCAAGCCCCGGTGAACAACAATGAGAAATGCATCACTCCAGCATTGGTTAACGTTGCAGGAGCCACTGGCGGCAAGGGCAACTGATGCAGGGCAGCAGCTAAATCATTCTTGGCCTGAGATGCAACCATTGTGAGAGAGATGTGATAATATTGCTGACCCCTACATGGCAACTGTTGCACTCCACACCTACAGAGGCACGACGTTGGCCGACTGCATGAAGATGGTCATTGGAGAGCGGCAAGCTTCGTCCTTGGTGAATGCACCAATGGTATAGCCAAGGACGATGTGGCTAACTAAGAAAGTGTCACCGGTGCTAAGGACGGTGGTGACGGTGTAATACCCCAAAAGTGATTCGAGAGTAAATCGATTAATTGGAGGGAAGGACCATATAGAAAATAGTTAAATAGGAATATTTAGAGGGGGAATTTCTGAAAATCCTAGCAACCTGGGCCTGGGCCTTGGCCCAAGAGGTGGCTGGCCAAAAAGGGGGAGGCACCCCTCCCCCAAACCCTAGCCGCCACCCCCTTCTCCCCCTCTCCTCTCCCCTTGTGGCCACCACCCCCCTCTCCCCCTTGCGCCTCCCATGTCCAGCAGCACCTCCTCCTCCTCCTCCATTGAAGCCCCCTGCTGTTGGCGAAGAAGATCCCCTTTGCTGCCGGTCGAGCGGAGGAAGGAGATCGATCACCGGGAGGTGTTTTTGACCCGGAAGTCGGAGAAGAGGAAGGGAAAAGGAAGGGAGAGAGAGATCGCATGGTGCTCGTCGTGTTCTTCAGCGGTTCGTCAAGAGTAACCCCTATTTCCCCCAGTTAGATGCATATTTAATTGTTGTAGTAATGTCGGTATTGTGGTCTGCTCAGGATAGATTGTGTTAGATGGTCGTTTTGATATAGTTTCATGTGAATTCAGTTCTCGATGTCTCCTAGAGTATTGTAGACGCCATCACCATCTTTCCATAAAGTGCTAGAACACATCGTTGGACCTCTGTAGCAGAAGTTAAGATTTTTTTAGTGGGACTGTTCTGCAGATTTGTGGGTTTTCTGTCAGGTTTTGGTAAATTGGGTTATGCGATTACAAAAAGGGAGAAGTAGAGAAGATCAGTATACTTAAAGTTGTAGATAATTGTCTCAACTTTCCAGGAAGCTCAAGAACTTGTGATTCGAACACTCGTACTGAAAGTTATGGTATTTTTAGTACTCTGTCCAGAGAACCCAATGTGAAATTGATGTTTTAGAAATCTGGCTTGTACGGTTATAATTTGGCCGATTCAGGGAAGTTCACCAACTAGGTTTAGATGGAGGATTTAATTATGTTTCCAGAAAGTCTAAGAACACCTCATTCGGACTCCTGTACCAATAGATATGGATTTTTGAAGTTGACTATTCACAGAGGGGACAAATAGACCCTTAGGATTTGGGGTTGAAGTTGAGTTCGGCGTTTTGCGAGTTCGTGATTGTTCTTTTTATATAGTTTTGGTCCACTACCATTATCTTAGCATGCGTTATAATTATTATTCAGGTGGTGGACTGATCCCGGGGGCAGCACCTTCTGCACGTCCCTCGTCCTCTCGCGGTTAAGGCAAGTATAATGATGGTTTAAATTGTTATTGTGGTATGTCAATGTTGGATTTATATTGTGATCAATTATGTTCATGGCTGTGATGAAGGAGCACCTATTAATGTTCATGGTTGTTTGTAAATTATGAATTTCATGAGTATTCCTTGTGCAAAGTTGTGGTGGATGCATGTTTTTATTTAAACTGAGACTTTCATACATATGCATCATGTTGGCTTATTGAAGTCTTGGTCAGGTGATGACCAAGCATTTGCTGAGGTCCCCGTCATGTTGAGGGTTTTCTATAGGTCTCTACCTGTTCTTTGAAGCAATTATTGTTTTTTTTTGGACTATTGAGACTCTTTTGCTACTTGTGAACATTGTTGATTTGCAAGGTTGATCCCTTTGTGGGAGTTTTGCCTTGTTGTGAAACATGTCTCATTTGTTTGCTTGGTATTTTTATTAACGAAAGTTTTATGTTGCAAATTCATTAGCATGTGAAAGCCTTGGAACTATGTATTTATTTTGGATTATTTCGAGTGTTGAAGTTTAATTCCTCTCTTTTCTGGAAGAGAGTGTTAAAACGCTTTGTGGTGTTTTGTTGTGCTTAAGTGGGAGGTGGTAATCATATAAATTAATTTATATGGTATCAATTATCAAGTTGAGATGTTAGCGTGGTGCATAATTAATTTTAACTAGCACCCTTGGAGTGTACTCGATTAATTTGATGTCACCTTGTAATAGTTTCTTGAAACGTTGTGAGTAACAATTTGTCTATACATGATTGGAGCTCATGGAGTTATTGCAGAGTGTGTAAAAACAATTGGTATGTTGTTATTATTGTTTAAATTTCTATCCTATTGGATAAATTGAATTATTTTTGTCTTTGGTAATTAATCTGACCGTACGAAATGATTAAGTAAGGAGGTGTTGGAATATTGCCTTAGTAATATTAACATTTAATCTGTCCTTTATTTAGATACTTTATGAGCATGTACAGCTGCTAGGTTCATCTATCTTTCACCATGCTAAATTATTGAAATATGTATAAAGAAATAGAGGATGGTTAATGTATTGACTTGTTAAACCTTGTCTTATAGAGCTTATATCATTGAAGTTTGAAGATATTTCGTTCTAATTGCTGAACATAAGGTGGAATGTTGAATCTATCCTCATAGCGATTTTTGAGATTGCCATGTTCCAGTACCAGCTTATTAAAAGAGGTTGTTTCAATATTGTGGCGTGTGCACTAGGCTTTCCCTATGTCAAGTAGTTGCAATCTTATTTAGATAATAGAAACATGATGAAGTGATTTATTGTGTTCCTTTTGGAAACGTTTATGAAGGGATATGAGGATATGATGATTTTTGTTAAGAGTGTATTATTTTGATGTTAGTACGGTTGTCAGTATGTGGTTGTGATGATAATGTTGAATGTTCTATAAACAAATTTTTTTGATAACTTCCATGATACTATATAAAACAAAAGTTTTGATATTTGCGTACGCGATCTTTTGGGCCTCATGACATATGTCGCAGCTGAAATTGTTTTGAGCAAAGTGACGCGTTGCGAGGTTTTATTAGTTCTTAAGGGATTAATGTGTTGTGGTCTTCAAGTCTCTTTTGTTGGAATTGTCAAGATAGTACCGTAACCAAAGAAATGTATTCTCTTTGTTAAAGGAAAGAGTGTGGTAAAGGTACTTGAGGTTGGAGTCAAGTCGTGTAACTTTTAGAGGTGTGCTTGGCTTCTTATTTTTGCCGCATAAGAGTTTCTTGAGTTTAAATGACAATACTGTATTCTTATTGGTTGAGATTTGATATTTTTTTCTTGTTGAGGGGCATGTGCTTTCAACTGTGACCTTATCTTTTGTTTTCCAAGATCATTGCTATTTCCCTTGGTCTGGTGTCTATTGCGAATGGTAACTGTTGTGGTTACAGACCAAACAGAGAGAGAGAGAGTATAGTAGTGGAGAGTTAGGTGAGCAATGGCTTAGGGTTTCTCCCTGTGGCCTGTGTTGTATATATATCCACATGGGGAGTGCTTTTACAATTATACCCTTACATCTGAGTATTCCCCTTAGGGGCACTTATGTCATTACATATGTCCCATTTCGGGCCTTATAACTTCCTAACATGCCTGCTAGGCTTAGGTGGGGGCCATCCCTACAACAGGAGCCTCTCATGGTGAAGGGCTTCATGGGCCGAAGCCATGTTGCCGAGTCCTTTGGCCCCCTCCGTCCCTGCGGCCTGTGAGCTCCTTTAATGGTTGGCGGAGCCTTATTTGCTGGTGTTTTACTAGACCCGCCATGGGGGTGCGACGCCAGATGTGTTGGCGAAGCTGCCTCCCTCGCGGGGCCCGTCATAAATGAACGCCGGCCTGCATGGCGAGACCTGGTTGGCGCGGCACGAGACTTGAGACGCCGTGGCCATACTGTGTTGCGACGTTCCTTCTTCTGTCGGTCCGCGTGGCGAAACATGCTTGGCGCGGCGCAGGGCTTGAAGCACCGCGGCCATACGATGCTGCGACGCTCCTCCGTCGGTTGAGCTTTCCCCCCACCGGTTGAGCTTCCTCCGATTGGGCTCCTACCGGTTGGGCTCCCCAGCTGATCGGGTATATATATTATGCTGGTGGTGTGCTGTACCTGCATTGTACAATCAGATAGGTGGCCTCCTGCTCGCGCACCGTGCTCCCGTACGGAAATGGCAAGGTTTGACCTGTTCTCGTAGACAGATATGCTTGAGTCCATTTGCATTCTCTGATTGCGCCAACCGGCGTTACCATCAGGGAATGTTGATGTACAGAAGCTTATCTGTTTATGAGAACAAGTCAAAACCTGCCGTAAATCAGCCTTCGTGTTCCCGAATTACGGGGAACCCAGGCGGCTGGATCCCCGCCGGTTTGGGCTGTGAGGTTGACGCGTGGACTCTGAAGCCGAGGTGGCCGCCTGCGCTGCTTTGCTTATTCGGTCAGAGCTGAACACAGGGTCTTCATGCGGGCTAGGGGTCGAAAGGCCGGACTGTACCCCACGGCTCAAGGGTGGCAGTTGGGTGCATTGTGGGCTAGACCGGCGTTCGCTCGCCTTCGCCCTCTGCTTTGCTCGGAATGTCCCGCCGAGAGGAAGCCAGACCTCTGACGCGTGGTGCTGAGTCAGGGGCCCAGCTAGATCCTAGAAATGTAGGCCAAACTGGGCGTTCACGCGGAAGTACCAGGGGCGGAGTGAGCTTCGGCCTTGTCGCGCAGATCTGCGGCGTCGAGGCGAGGTACGTCCCCGCAAAAGTGGGGCCGAGAGCGACACCAGAGTCTTGTTGCCGAGGCAGAGCTCCCGTCGAGGCTGCCGTCGAGGTTGCTTGACCCGTGGCGGCTTGCTGTTACACCCCGACGCAGGGCCAAGGCATGGGGCCGAGCCGTGGTGGAGGGCGGAGTTTCTCCGCTAAAGCGGAGACTCGCCCGTCTGAAGCTGCCGAAGTCGAAGCGGCCTGCGGGTTTGTCGTCCAGACGGGCCAGGGCGGAGGCCGGGGTCTCTCTATTGAAACAGGGACTCCGCGACGATTGGTGCTGGGGTTGGTTGATCCTTGCCTTATTGGAGGTAGACCTCGCGCCACAGATTCCCCTAGGCGCGGGGTGGTTGTGGCTCCGCGGTCCGGTAGTGCGCTTTAATGACTCCTGGAATCGCGCCGACCTCTGAGCTATCAGGCTACTGCAGCTATGCGTGTTGTCCCATCGGGGGCGTACAGGCAGCGGGTTGCCATGGGCGTGCCGTGCGCTGTCCGACGGATTTGCATCTACACCTGTTCGGTTGCCTCGGTTGGAGTGCCACTGGTTGAGCTTTCTGTCGACCCTCGGTGCGATGAGTATACGTGTGTCAGTTTCTTGGACTTGATGCCGAGCTCTGTGGCCCACCGGGTACGCCTTGCCGCGGCATGCGGTCACCTTCTCACGAATGGGTCTACTTTTGTTCCTCGATCATGAGGGCACGAGGGCTGGCCCTTCGCTGGCGGAGGCCGGAGGGTTGCGCGGACTTCGGAATTGCAGTGGCTTCCGACTTCTGCATGGTGTCCCAGCGAGATGTCCCTTCGCGGGGACGTAGACGAAGTTGAAGCCAGGGCCTCGCTGCTGGGACGGAGACCCCGTCGAAGCTGTTGCGGTTGATTGGTCTCGAGAATTGCATCGGCACTCACCGGGGGCTGCACCACATCGCATGGCCTGCATTTACGCCTGGTGGGAGCCGACACGCGGCGGGGCGCTATTGGCGTGTCATGCGCTGACAGGTCTTTGTACGACCGCGGTCATGCCTGACTTGTGTGGGTGGTCGCGACGCTTCGGCTTCGGTCGCGATGCTTTGGCTCCGGTCGTGGGAAGGCGAGCGGTTCGTCGTTCACCGGTTACGCTTACCCGCGGTGAGGGAGACGAGGGGTCTTTAAATACCCCCATAGTACCACGTCTGCGCCTCCTCTACACGCTTTCTGGTCGTCTGTCTCGTCTCCTGCTTGCTTTGCTTTTCTTGCCACCGCCCTTCCCTTCCACCGTCGACTGGCTTCCGGATAACGATGGCGCGCGGCGATGAGCGTGCTCAAATGGTCAGCGACTACGCCATCCGCCGGCAGTCCTCGCCGCTTGAGGTGGAGTACACGCTCGAGGGGCGCGACCCAGCGGTGGCAGACAAGTGGTGGGTGGCGACGGAGAGGAAGGAGGGCCCGTACTCCAACGCCTTGGGTCCGACGCTCGTGACGGAGGAGATGATCCGTACACTGCTGCGAGAGGGGAAGCTGTCGGACCGCCAGGCGGTGCGGCTACCCGCCGTTGACGAGGTGGAACCGCGACCTGAGGAGTCGGAGGCGATCGTTTTCGTCGCCTATTTTGAAGCCAGGCTTCGCATCTCGGCCGCGATGGTCATTGGCGATGTGCTGCGGACCTTCAGGCTGGAGCAGGCACAACTGACTCCGAACGCGTTGGCTCACCTTGCCATGTACAGCTGGGCCTTGCGCTCAGAGGCATGCTGGCCCAGTGCCTCGATGTTCGCCTATCTGCATGATGCACGGTGCCAGCCGAAGGAGCGGAAGGATGGGACGCTGTCAGACTTCGGCAGCGTCAACTTCATTCTGCGGTCGCCGTGCGGGAAGCTCTTCCCCGCGAACTCAACTCGAGCGAAGTGGGAGTCTGGCTGGACAAGACGGTGGTTCTACCACCGTGTGGCGAGCGGTAGCAGCCTCGAGTGTACGGGCCAGCCGATGGCGTTTAACACCACGCCCAGCATAACACTCGGCCCCGAGGATAGGCGAAGGGCGCGAAGACTCGTGGGGGTCACCGCCCACTTCAACATGCGTGACCTTGCCGACGAGTACGTTATGTACGGCGTGGCACCGCTCGCTTATGAGTGGCACCTCACTGCTGGGAAGCTATGGGACGACAACGTCCGCCCGTCTGTTTGCTCGCTGCCAGCGCCCTTCGGCCTTCATAAGCCTCGACCGTGTCCTCCTTTCCATTTGTGTTCGCTGCCTCGTGTTTAACCATTCTTCTTGCCTCGCCTAGGAATGCGCTTGAAGGACGCGGAACGCGCGGTAAGCATGTTCCTTGGGGCATATACGGCCAGGGAGCACGAGCAGCGTACAGCTGCAACTGCGGAGGTGGGGCTGGGGTGGATAAACCGCGTGTGCGAAGCCCTGGGCGTTAGTGTGCCGGAACGCGCCCCTCCGACCCCGAGCCAATCGCGACATCAAGATGATGGCACCCAAGGAAAAAAGGCGACGTCTTGCGGGAAGACTTGGGCTTCTGCGACCGCGGCCGATGCGGCGGCTGCCGTTGCCCCCATCGTTGCGGGAGGCACTGAGTCTGATTCGGCGAAGTACGCCGATTTGGACCTGGAGACGGGTGCAAATGACGGGGGCGAAAGATCTCTAGGTGATGCCAGGGGCCGAGATTGTACCATGGACGACCAGGAGGGGGAAGTCTCGCCGCCCGTGGCAGTCGCAGAAGTGGAGCTACCATCTGCTGGCGGCCCCGGAGCAGAGTCCCCGCCTGCGGTGGCGACAATGTCGGGGCTGCCCTCCGCGGGGGCCGGTGGAGTGAGGTCTCCGCCAACAATGGTGGCCGAGACGGAGGTTCCTCCTGCAGAGGCTACTAGGGTGGGGCCCCCGCCTGCGGGTGTCGGTGCTGTGAAGCCTGCCTCTGCGGCGGTTACCGAGGTGGGGCCCTCGCCTTCTCCCAGGGCGAAACGGCCACGCCTGCAATCCCCCCTTCATCGGACTTCGAGGGGGTTCACCGTGGCGACCTGTGTTGGGAGCTTGTAGGACTCCGACTTCGACGCCGAAGCCCCCATATGCAGCATCGCTTCGGCCCCTTCGTAGGCCGCAGCGCCCGGGGGGCGGGGGCTGCAGGCGTTGGGCCCAGATACGGAGACTCCCCGGTCCCCAGGGCCGACTCTGTCTGGGGGGACTGGCGCCCCTGTTAACCCACCCACAACTGGGGGAATGCCCCGACAACGTCCGCCGTCTGCCGTCGAAGGTATGCTATCCTGCCATACCTTGGCATAGCTTTGCAGTGTTCTCGTAGGACTGACTAGTACATCTTCTTGCAGCGGAACTCATCCCCGACGACGGGCGATCCCCGGGACGCGGGGGCGTTCCTTTGAGAAGGGCGTCCGACGCTCCCGATACTGCCGACGCGAACTCCGCGCCCCCGAGCTTAGCGGACTTCGTCCCTCCCCCAGAGGCGTTGGGGGCGTGGCACGGGATTGTGGATGACGCGGCCGCTAGCGTTGACCAGCAGGCACTGTCAACCTATGGGACGGGGCACCTTGGGGACGCACTGGAGGTATCGGGAGTGAGAGTAAGTGTCTGACCTTGTCACGATACGCGGTCATGTAGCAGCTCGCTGACTCCTTTGTCGTGCAGACCCTCGTCTTGGCCCAGGCGTTGCAAGCGGCTCACGCCCGCGAGAAGGGGGCGCTAGAGGACCGGTTGCGGGCCGCTGAGGAGGCTCTACACATAGCCAGGGGGACGCACTCCATCAAGGACGATCGCATCCGCCACTTAGAGGCAGAGTGCGCGGAGACGAAGTCGTACGCCGAGGCGCTCATGGCGGCAGCGCGGTTATCAGCCACAGAGGCAGCGCGACGGGAGGTTGCGGATGAGCGAGATGGCCTACTCTAGCAAATCACTACGCTAGAGAAGGCGAAGAGCGAGCTTGCTACCTCCCTAGCGGAGCGGACCGGACCCTGGGCGACGCTTCGGTGGCCGCGTGGGATGCCATGCTGGCCCTGGAGGTCACCCTTAAAAATCTCATCGCCGAAGTACCGCCCTGCTCCTTCGGGCCCGAGGAGTTGTCGCGGACACTTCGGCGGATTGGGGATGCGGCCAACATTGCCCGTAGCTCCGCGATGACCTTCGGCAATCACTGCTCCGACGTGACCTCGTGCCTGATATGCACGCTCCTGCGACACCGGGGCTGCCAGCATGTCAGCAAGCTGGCTGATCCCCGTTTGGAGTTGCCGGCTGGGGCCGGGGTGATGTCTGATGCCGTGCGCGCTGTTCGCCGCCCATGCGATTTTTCCATTAGTGGATCTGGGAGTACATCGGGGTGGCTGCAGCGAAGGTCGAGCTGTGGAACAGCCTGTACAACGAGGGGAACCTCGGCCTGTGGCTGGATAAAGTCCCGCGCCGCGACGAGGGCGGCCCCACAGATTCGGGGGCGACGCAAACCCTCAGGTGTGACTCCATGGTCTCCGTGCGTTGGTGTGCGTTGTAAAACACAGGCCCCTTTGTCTTATGAATAAAGTACAAGTTGCCTCACCGGTGTTCTGACTTGTGTGCCCGCATGTCTCGAGCAGCTACCCGACCAGGGCCGGCTGCTAGTTTCTGACCTGGTGACCCGACGATGTCTTCGGTGGTGGCGGAGGGCCGAGGAGTCGCTGGATTTCTGGGCAAGCCGGGTTTCTTCGAGTGAAACCTTGGCGCGAACACGCATTAAGGAGGAGCCAGCCGAGTAGCGGCTTCGAGCACCCGAGGCTATTTGTACATTGCTATTACATGCCACTGTAAACATCTTTCGATGAATATAAACAGGAGGGAAGGGTTTTAGTTAAAAAATATCGCCCATGCCTCCATCCTTGTTTACGACCATGCAGTCCCGTGCTAGATTCAGGAAACTACACCACGCCCGCTTGTACGCAGCAATCTGGGTCTAGCCGAAGTCGAGGTAGACGCGCGAGCACTCCGTCTCCTACCCTTCGAGGTGGTGGCCGTGGAGCTGGCGCCTTAGCCGAGGTAGACGCGCGAGCGCTCCGTCCCCTACCCTTCGAGGTGGTGGCAGCGGAGCTGGCGCCTTAGCCGAGGTAGACGCGCGAGCGCTCCGTCCCCTACCCTTCGAGGTGGTGGCAGCCTCTAGCGCATCTTATCAAGACTCAAGGTGCAGGATTCGTCGACCACGCGTTGTTTATACTCCGGAGAGTACGCCTAGGGATAATACCTATGCGTGCGCGGGAGCGTCCGCGTCTTATTTATACTCCGTAGAGTGCGTGGGTCTATCAACCATGCCTTATTTATACTCCGGAGAGTACGCATAGAGATAGTACCTATGCGTGCGCGAGAGCATCCGTGTCTTGTTTATACTCAGTAGAGTGCACAGGGACAACATCCGCGTCTTATTTATACTCCGTAGAGTGCGTGCGGAGGCGGACCTCGGCGCTACGTCTTGTTTAGAGCCCGTAGACTGTGCGCGGAGGCAAGCTTCCGCGCGTTGCGGGCGGTGAACTTGTGTGTGGAGGCGGACCTCGGCGCTACGTCTTATTTAGAGTCCGTGGACTACGCACGGAGGCAAGCCTCCACGCGTTGCGGGCGGTGAAGTTGCGTGCGGAGGCGGACCTCGACGCTACATCTTATTTCTACTCCGTAGAGTGCGTACAGAGGTGGACCTCAGCGCTACGTCTTATTTAGAGTCTGTGGACTGCGCGCGAAGGCAAGCCTCCGCGCGTTGCGGGCGGTGAAGCTGCGTGCGGAGGCGGTGATGGAATGCTTGTAGGCTACGATAGCAGAAAACAAAACTTTTCTACCGCGCACACCAGGACATCTTGCTAAGGAGGGATCATGGATCGTTACCACTAGACGCGCAGCGCAGCGGAAGAAGAGTTGGAGAAGCCGATCCAACCACGCGCGTCGAGGTAGTAGTGGAATTAGTCGATCGTCCCGAACAGATCGTCTCCTCCACGCGATCAACCACACCACGTGCAAGATCCAATCTGTAGATTGTTGATGCCGATCAACGCCGCAACGAGCAGCGCCTCCACCGGTATCCACACGTCCAGGGCTGGAACGACGATCGCGAGTGTACCAGCACTCGCGAACGGCTAGGGTTTGGCTCGGGAGGTGGCGGCTAGGGTTTGGCTCGGGATTAACAGAAGCATACACCCCTCAGCCCCTCGCCTCCATATATATAGACCTCCTCACTTGGGCCTCGTGGACCGAGGCCCAATAGGAGTCTATCCGGATCTCTATCCGAATTGAGCCCACATCCGAATCACATTCGAATTAGTGTTCCAACCCGTTAAGTGTGCGACCCTGTAGGTTCACGTATACTTGGTCGCGACCCGGAAACGCCTTTCCGGTCACCCTGTTAATAGCGGCCTCTAGTAAGACATATTAACCCCAAAGTATACGTAAAGATCATATCGGCTGAACCTGTAATGTTCTCATTTACGAATCCCTTTGCCTCATGATATAGATTGAGCTCAAGGCGAGACCTGTGTCATCCTCTTAATAGCTCATTCACTCTCTTGAATCTGTGATGGATTATAAACTCGTGATTGACTCCTCAATCACCTTGGCATGGCCATGCACTTTCATAATCCATTACATCGAGGGGCCCAGAGATATCTCTCCCATAAGGAGGGGCAAATTCTATCTTGATCATTCACATCCCACTACATGTTTCATAGCAAACCCGAAGACTACTTTTATGACTACCCAGTTACGGAGTAGTGGTTAGTAGTCCCAAAATAGGCTACTACGCATGTTGGGAACCATGATGATCTCAAGTCTAAGGATTCTACATAAACACTACTTGAGACCAACTTATGACACATGGAATCTCTGCAGTGTCTCATGGCGGGTCTATCCAACATATGTTCACTAACACATGTCCATATTATTGATTTGGTATCTCCATACCATGATCCATGAGACATGATCATCAATCAATACATATCTTGATCTTTGAATCATATTTGTTCCTCATATGATATGTAATCAGGGATCATTTAGAAATAGCAACATTTTGGCATTAAGAGTCTCACGAATAAGTCACATACTCATTGATCAATAATGACAATGTCTATTTCAAGGAACAAAGCAATGTATTATAAACATAGTATGTGATATATTCAACATCTCCATGTTGCCTCTAGGGCATATCACCAACAGTCTCCCACTTGCACTAGAGTCAACCATGTAGGTATCTAATACCCATTTCCCTAGTGTGAGCCTCATGCTTTGGCTGGAGAAGCGGCTTTGTCAACGGATCTGCAATGTTCAAATCCGTTTGTACTTTGCATATCTTCACATCGCCTCTCTCCACAATCTCGCGGATGAGATGAAATCGCCGTAGAATGTGCTTGGACTTCTGGTGCAATCTAGGCTCCTTGGCTTGCGCAATGGCTCCACTGTTGTCACAGTAGAGGTCCATTGGACTGGAGGCACTAGTCATCACACCTAGCTCAGAAATAAATTTCTTGATCCAAACAGCCTCTTTAGCAGCTTCAGAAGCTGCTATGTACTCGGCTTCTGTTATAGAATTAGCAACCGTCTCCTGCTTGGAACTCTTCCAGCTCACCGCACTGCCGTTCAGGCAGAACACAAATCCAGATTGTGATCCGAAATCGTCTTTGTCAGTTTGGAAGCTAGCATCGATGTAACCATTTACAACGAGCTCTTCCTCACCCCCATGGACGAGGAACACATCTTTAGTTCTTCTCAAGTACTTCAAGATGTTCTTTACGGCAATCCAGTGACTTTCACCTGGATCTGACTGGTATCTACTTGTAGCATTTAAAGCATACGAGACATCTGGACGTGTACAAAGCATGGCATACATAATGGACCCAATAGCCGAAGCATATGGAATCGCATTCATTTTATCCCGCTCATCAGGTGTACTAGGACACTGACTCTTGCTAAGATTTATACCATGTGACATAGGCAGGAAGCCTTTCTTGGAATCCTGCATGTTGAACCTTTTCAACACCTTGTCAATGTACATATATTGGCTTAATCCAATTAGCCTTCTTGATCTATCCCTATAGATCTTGATGCCCAGAATATATGCCGCCTCTCCTAAGTCTTTCATAGAGAAACTATTTTTCAATGAAGACTTAACAGATTCGAGCATAGAAATGTCATTTCCGATCAGTAATATGTCATCCACATATAAGACCAGAAATACGAGTGCGCTCCCACTAGCCTTTTTGTAAACACAAGGCTCTTCTTCGTTCTTGATGAAACCAAACCCTTTGATTACTTCATCAAAATGAATGTTCCAACTCCGAGATGCCTGCCTTAATCCATAAATGGATCTTTGCAGCTTGCATATCTTTCCAGCTGATTGCGGATTGACAAAACCTGTGGGCTGTGTCATGTACACATCCTCACTCAGATTTCCATTAAGGAAAGCTGTTTTGACATCCATTTGCCATATTTCATAGTCGAAATATGCAGCAATCGCTAGAATGATCCGAATAGACTTTAGCATTGCGACGGGCGAAAAAGTTTCATCATAATCAACACCTTGAATTTGTTTGAAACCTTTGGCCACCAATCGCGCTTTATAGATGTGAACATTTCCATCTATGTCTATCTTTTTCTTGAAAACCCATTTGCACTCAATGGTTTTAACACCATCAGGTGGATCAACCAAGTTCCAAACTTGATTACTGTGCATGGATTCAATTTCGGATCTCATGGCTTCAAGCCATTTCTCAGAGTCTGGTCCCACCATCGCTTCTTCATAGGTCTTAGGCTCATCGTTGTCTAACAACAATATGTCCCGTTGTTGAGTAGTCAAGAACATGTACCTCTCAGGTGCACGACGTGACCTCTTTGACCTACGTGGTGTTGGTGTGTCCACAACAGGTTCTTCAACAGTTTGTTCATCCTGTTGTGGTTCTGTAGGAGCTGAAACGTTTTCAGGTGTTTCTCGAATTTCTTCAAGTTGCACCATGCTCCCACTATCCCTTCTTGAGAGAAACTCTTTCTCTAAGAAGACACCATGCCGGGTGACAAACACTTTGCCTTCTTCTTGATTATAGAAGTAATATCCTTTTGTTTCCTTAGGATACCCGATGAAGAAGCATTTATCAGATTTAGGACTGAGCTTATCAGATTGTAAACGTTTTACATAAGCCTCACATCCCCAAATCTTAAGAAAAGACAAGCTAGGACGTTGTCCTGTCCACATCTCATATGGTGTCTTTTCTACTGATTTTGATGGAACCCTGTTTAGTGTGAAAGCGGCTGTTTCAAGAGCGTACCCCCAAAAACACAACAGAAGATCACTTTGGCTCATCATGGAGCGCACCATATCTAATAAGGTGCGATTTCTCCGTTCAGATACCCCATTCCATTGAGGTGTTCCTGGCGGAGTCAATTGTGGAACAATTCCACAATCCTTCAGATGATTGCCAAACTCATGGCTCAAATACTCACCTCCACGATCAGATCGTAGAAACTTGATTGTCTTGCCTAAATGATTTTGCACTTCATTTTGGAATTCTTTGAACTTTTCAAAGGATTCAGACTTATGCTTCATCAGGTAGATATACCCATATCTACTAAAGTCATCAGTAAAAGTTATGAAGTACTGAAAATCACCTCTGGCTGTTGAGCTCATTGGTCCACATACATCAGAATGTACAAGTCCCAATAAGTCACTTGCCCGTTCACCTTGACCGGTGAAAGGTGCATTTGTCATCTTGCCAAGTAAACAAGATTTGCATGTCTCAAATGATTCAAAATCAAATGAGTGCAGAATACCATCTCTATGGAGCTTCTCCATGCGTTTCTCATTTATGTGACCTAAGCGACAGTGCCAAATAAACGTGGGATTCAAATCATTCGAACGTTGCCTCTTTGCATTAATGTTATAGACCGGTGACTCTTCAAGAGTAAGAACATATAACCCATTCACCAATGGAGTATGACAATAGAACATATCTTTGAAATAAAGAGAACAACTATTGTTCACAGATCTAAAGTCATAACCTTCTGCTTGCAAACATGAAGCAGAAATAATGTTCTTGGAAAGAGATGGAACACAGTAACAATTATTCAATTCCAAAACTAATCCTGAAGGTAAAGACAATGGCATGGTGCCAACAGCCACCGCAGCAACTTTTGCTCCATTGCCAACGCGAAGATCCACTTCGCTCCTCCTCAAACTTCTACTTCTTCTTAGCCCCTGCAACGATTTGCAAATGTGAGCAACCGATCCGGTATCAACCGCGTTCTTTGGTTGCATGCAGGAATAGACCTTCGTGGTCAGGTCAACCGCGTTCTTGGCACGGTTGATAACGACTTAGAGTGTGGTTTAGCGATTGCTTGGCGTTCTGGTCGTGACCGGTTAGTAGCCGATGAGTCAAAGTCGTTCTCCTCCAAATCGAAGTTATCATCCTATCGGAAGATCGGGACCCATCGCCTCATCAGTTGGTATCAGAGCTTCAGTTGACCGGTAGGATTTCTTGTATCCCTAGTTAGTAGTTTGATTTTTTATGTCCTATATTCCAGAAAAAAAATTGTCCTACAAAAAGAGTTTATTTCCGTAGTCCAAGCCTCATTGTGCTTTTAGATCTGTTAATTTTGGTTTGCTAAATTGAGTTTGTGTCCGTCTTAGCATTGTCTTGTTGCTGGTCATATGTTTGGTTCCATAAAACTCCAAAAAAAAATCCCCACGTCCAAAACCATAAAAAAACACATCAAACCCTAATTTCCAATTTCGGCCAGAAGACTCTCTCTTGTGCAGCCGCCACCAAAAACGCCATATCTTTTGTTTCCGATATTTTTTTTGAGTGAAACCATAGCCACTAGATCCACAACTTCCTTATATAACTGCCCCTAAACTTTCGCTTCATTCCATTAAGGCAGTTAAAAGATATCTGCGGTGCAAGTTGACCCAAATTTCCGGACTGAATCTGTAACAGTCTGTGCTTGTGATTTTTGTGAGATTTTATCTGTCGGTTTCTAGAACATGGCCCCAAAAGAAAAGTTGTAGAAAAAGCCGTCAGGAAACATGAAAAAAAAGAATCATTGAAAAAAAAAGAAACTGAAAAACGTTACGGCCAAAATACCGACGTCTTGTCCAGTGGACAGAAATCTGCCATTCTCAGAATTGGGTCAATCCTTGTGCTTTTCAATTCCAGATTGCATTCTATTGAATTATTTTGTGTTCATCACTCCTATACATTGTTACACACTTGTTTTGGCCTTCTCCTATCCTTGTTTGATCAGCAACATAGGCTAAGTGCTAGGTACGAACTATAATTCAATTCTTTGTAATTTCTGAAATTAATTGATTGTTCTCCATTGCTACATATCTAGCCTTCCAAGCTACACCTTTTACTAACCGAGCAGATCACGTCGAACCGACCCTTGCAATCGCTATACACATCACTTGAGTCAAGTTATCACGAACCAGCCACCGGTTACACCACCTGTTTTGCATTGGTAAGAACTTGTAAGAGCTTGGTAAGAGTTTGAGAGATGTGTGACTTGTGAAGCTCCACCTCCTAGTAGTTTATAGGGACTTACATAATTCTTGTGTATTTCCTTGTTTTCTACTAACCATGACAGGTTCAAGATCACATTGTAGCAATTTTTGTGAGACCAACAACTTGTTGGATCGTATTAATAAGACCCTCACCACCATCAACAACAGAATTGAGGGCTCCAATGATCGCGACCGTTGTCGACTTCGACATAATCGACAATGTATAGGTAGGTTAACAAGAGAGGTATGTGATGATAATGCCAAGTTTACAATTCCTCCATTTGCTAGTAGATATGACCCTGAAGCTTATCTTGAATGGGAAATACAATTAGATCAAAATTTTCTGTGCTATGATTTTCCTGATGATAAAAGAGTTAGGGCTGCTACTAGTGAATTCACCGATTTCGCATTATTTTGGTGGAGGAAACAATGTAGACTACCACATGTACCTAAAACTTGGAATGCTTTGAAACGAATCATCAGATCTACATTTGTTCCTTCATATTATTCACGTGACTTGTTAAAAAGATTGCAACGTTTAGAACAAGGTAGGAAAACTGTAAGTGAATACTATGAAGAATTGAAAGCTCTTTTGTTGCGTTGTGATTTAGAGGAACATGTAGAAGCTATAGAGAATAGATTCTTAGGTGGGCTTAATCAAGAAATTAAGAATATTCTCGTCCACAAAGAATATAATTCTCTCTATGATTTGTTTATACTTGCTTGTAAGGTTGAAAGTCAGATTGAGAAAGAATTGAGAATACTTGATAATAGGACACATGAGAGCAAACCTGTGGTTGTGCCTTTTTCTGTAACTAACAACTTGCAGCAAGTTGAAAACCATGCTGAAGAGAAGAATAAGTTACTTGAGCTACCAACTCCATTACTTGAGAAGGAAGATGAGGTGATGGATGCCCCTACATCATGTGAGGAGAGCCAAAAAGATAAAGATAATAGTGCTATCATCACTCAAGGTGAGTATGCCTATGAAGAACTACAATTGTCCACTGTTAATGCTACGTTAGAGCAAAAATTAGTGGAAAACAATTTTGTTATGCACATGTTTCAAGTACAAAATTCCGACTGCTTTGATTTAAGTATTGAGAATGAGTTTTGTGTCAATTCCTTGCATAAATCTTTGGCACAACCAAAAGTTAAACCTGATTCTTCTGTTTTAATTCCAAATCTATGTGCTGAAATAAATGCATTTGATTCTACCTATGTGCAATTGATACATGCTAGAGATGAGCCGAATGAAATTTCTTCTTCGAACAATTTAGGTTATATTGAGATTGATCATCCTTGTGAACTGTGTTGTTTAGAGAAGAAGTTATTTGAGATTCCCAATTCACTTTCTTTGTTTCGTTATAAATTTTTCCTAATAGGGGAGTATAATGAAAAGGAAAATTACATGGTTCATCGAATTTGGATAAATTCAGAATTGAAAGGTTCAACTTTGGAGGAGGAACACTATCATGTAGAGGAAACTAATGGCACTAACATTATCATTTCTAGTTTATCTACTGCTATTTGTGAGCTACAGGAAACCTTTCAAGAAGGGGAGTGTTGTGGGTTGCTTCCATACACCACAACCAATTCTCTATTTGCGCCGAAAAATAATTTGCCTCTCATTGAGATCATCAATATCAAGTTACAGTCCAATACAACCGTTTCTAAAGAATGGGAGCAAGATGAAGCACATACACCATCCATTGATAACACTACCAACCAGGTACAATCGTTTCTAAGAGGTTTTACTTTGTTTGATAAAGAACTTATGATATTACATAATACGAATTTGTTGCGTTCTTTGTCATGTACCGAGATTTATGATCAAGATCATGCAATACGTGAGACCACACATTTATTAAAACCGAGGACAGTTTTCTGTCAAGAAGGGGAGGATGATGTGACCACGCCACATATACATACGACCAAAGTTCCCAAGAATAAACAAAAGGTGAATTCGTTTCTTCGGTTTCAATTTATTTTAAATAAGAATATGATGCTATCTAAAGATGAAAATGTATATTTGTCTAGCTATATAAGGACGATTGCATTAACGCTACGCGCTCGTGGCTGGGGTCCACCTAAAGGGAAGCCAAATAATATATCAAGACCAAGTCAACGCCTTTCCAAACTCTTGCTCAAGGTCACCACGTCACTTTTGGATCAATTCAAGCAAGAGTTCAAGTGGGACACGTTTTGGAATCCAATTCGGCCTCCAGATCAGTTCGGATTCAGCTTGACAGGTCCAACTTCAAACGAGCATAACTTTCACATACGGAGTCCGTTCGAGGTCCATGGGTACTTGATGGAAAGCTTTTCACGTCCTCTTTCCAATGGATCTAGCCATGCTTGCAAATTCCTTCTGTACAGCGCAATCATCAAAAGAAGTTGCTACACCACTTGTTTGGGCCAAATTGGGCCTTGTAATGCATGGGCCTAAGAGGAAGGTGCTAACCCCACTATTCATGGGCGTGCTACTGTTCATGTGAACAGTAAAATTGTAACACCCCTTTATTTCTTAGTTTTGTGTGGCTTCCACTCCCCTATTTAAGGAGGCCGCATCCCCTCTAGTTTCCTTGGATTTCGTTTGATTAGTTTTTCCATGGTGAAAACTTTTGTTCTTCGCTTGTGTCGGCTAGACCAACCGTAAAGAACCTTATGCGGAATCCCACCTTTTGAGCTTAATATAAATATTTGCAATTTTAGATTGCTTGTTATCTTGTTCTTGCGTGTTCTTCGGTTGCATGCAGGAATAGACCTTCGTGGTCAGGTCAACCGCGTTCTTGGCACGGTTGATAACGACTTGGAGTGTGGTTTAGCGATTGCTTGGCGTTCTGGTCGTGACCGGTTAGTAGCCGCATCGTCAAAGTCGTTCTCCTCCAAATCGAAGTTATCATCCTATCGGAAGATCGGGACCCATCGCCTCATCAGTTCATCTTTTATTAAACTATTTAACAAAATACTCCCACTATGTGTTTTGCAACAAAACTCCCTCTAAGTTGCATAGTGGGTCAAGATCCTCATTTCACTAATTCCTAGTGAGTTTTGGCATCACGGCTAGAAAACTAGTGACATGGGTAAGCAACACCTTGCTAATCACATCCCTATGTGACTCTTGCTTGTTGGGTGACATCAGTATGCCCCGGCCCCAACCTATGCCCCAAGGTCCAAAACTGTTTTGATAACCTTGTTAAGTAAACCAAATGCTTCCGCATGTAGATGTCCGACATCTACCCCAAATAATGATGATAACCGACGGCACTCTACTTTGGTAGACCTACCATGCGGTGATCATTATCTTTTGGTGCAACATATGGAAGGGCATTAACACCTAATTTTTATGAGGGATTCTATCCTACCAAAGCAACATATCACATATATCATTGCATAAGAATAAGACAGATAACAGCACAGATAAACACATTTAACTGTGAAGTAGTATGGCCCAAAAAAAATGGTGATCTCCATATCCATGTAGGTGTACACGATCTCCATCCTCCACATCACTCCTTTAGGCCACCATGCTTGAAAGCTTGTAATCTCAAAACTAGGCTACTACCTATAATAGCTAGAAATTGAAGATTACAAAGATAGATTCAAGCATTAAGGTCAACACATAGGTCGTTAAATACAATATAGATAGCTAACAATAGCTGAAATAATCATGACACGCAGGCCATGAACGAATGTTACATGCATCACATACATCTCATACATTCCAATAAGATATAGGGCCATACTATTCACATCATTCCCTGCAAAAACAAGTTAGACGTAGAATCACATTCTACCTAACGATGTGAACCCATGACGCTATACAAGGGGGGGGGGTACGCACGGCGGTCCTTATGAAATCGCTATGGAAAAACTATTCGGCACAACCACCTTATGCCGATCTGAGACATTCTCTAGGACGCTAGTTTTTCCACTGGGCCGAGGCTATCAGATCCATAACCTACTAGTATTCGACATAACCACCTTATGCCGACCCGAGACAATCTCTAGGACACTAGTTTTTCACTGGCCCGAGGCTATCATATTCATATCCTACTAGTATTCGACATAACCACCTTATGCCGATCCGAGACAATCTCTAGGGCACTAGTAGTGATACAATCTGCGCCTCATCTAACACCTATTCACCGATTGATCTCATCAACCCATGCTACCATCGATTCATCACATGAACCGACTGATCTAGACTGTAATAGATCCAATCTACTACAACCGCATATCAACATATGTGCTGATCCAGATCGCAAACTAAGTAAGATGGCTCTGATACCACTGATGGAATGCACGTAGGCTACGATAGCAGAAAACAAAACTTTTCTACCGCGCACACCAGGACATCATGCTAAGGAGGGATCATGGATCGTTACCACTAGACGCGCAGCGCAGCGGAAGAAGAGTTGGAGAAGCCGATCAAACCACGCGCGTCGAGGTAGTAGTGGAATTAGTCGATCGTCCCGAACAGATCGTCTCCTCCACGCGATCAACCACACCACGTGCAAGATCCAATCTGTAGATTGTTGATGCCGATCAACGCCGCAACGAGCAGCGCCTCCACCGGTATCCACACGTCCGGGGCTGGAACGCCGATCGCGAGTGTACCAGCACTCGCGAACGGCTAGGGTTTGGCTCGGGAGGTAGCGGCTAGGGTTTGGCTCGGGATTAACAGAAGCATACACTGCTCAGCCCCTCGCCTCCATATATATAGACCTCCTCACTTGGGCCTTGTGGACCGAGGCCCAATAGGAGTCTATCCGGATCTCTATCCGAATTGAGCCCACATCCGAATCACATTCGAATTAGTGTTCCAACCCGTTAAGTGTGTGACCCTGTAGGTTCACGTATACTTGGTCGCGACCCGGAAACGCCTTTCCAGTCACCCTGTTAATAGCGGCCTCTAGTAAGACATATTAACCCCAAAGTATACGTAAAGATCATATCGGCTGAACCTGTAATGTTCTCATGTACAAATCCCTTTGCCTCACGATATAGATTGAGCTCAAGGCGAGACCTGTGTCATCCTCTTAATAGCTCAATCACTCTCTCGATTCTGTGATGGATTATAAACTCATGATTGACTCCTCAATCACCTTGGTATGGCCATGCACTTTCATAATCCATTACATCGAGGGGCCCAGAGATATCTCTCCCAAAAGGAGGGGCAAATTCTATCTTGTTCATTCACATTCCACTACATGTTTCATAGCAAACCCGTTTACGCGCTTTTGTGGGAAACACTTTTTTGCAAACGGTGAACTTTATTAAATTCTTGTTTACGTGGGTGAGCGATTACAAAAGAGGGGGCACTGACCACTAACCACTTAAAGACAGAAATGGCCACAGCTGTCATTGCCCGGTGACGCGGTGGGGCACAGTCTGAGCCTTTGCTGCTGGGGCTATCTGCGCGGAGGCCTGGCGGGGTGCTTTCCGGGGCCAGTAAGGATCTTCACGCTTGCGCACCCGGCCTAGGTGTTTCGATGAGGCTCGCAGTGCAGACCTCCGGTGCCGAGCTCTATGCGTCGTGCCATATCCTAATCGCTGTGGACGGTGATGATGGCCCGCGGTCCGGGGAGCTTCATACATAGGAAGCCGTGGTGTGGGACTGCCCCGAGAGAGTTTAAGGTTGGCCGCCCCAATATGGCGTTGTAGGGGTAGGAAATGTCGACGACGTCGAAGGTGGCGTCCACACTCTGCACATTATCATCTCGACCAAAGGAGACTTGGAGGCATATCTGGCCCAGTGCCCGCAGGGGCTGGCCTCCAAAGCCCTGCAATGGGATTCCCGAAGGGCCCAGTCGACTTCGGGGGATCCACATCTGATCGAAGGCCGCTGCGAACAGGATGTTCGCGGAGCTTCCTCCATCGACCAGGACGCGCCTAACGTTGCATCCTGCAATGACGACCTGGACGACCAGGGGATCTTGGTGGGGGAATTCCACGCCCTCAGCATCAGCAGACGTGAAGGTGATTTCTGTTGCGCCCACTCCGACGGTGCTTGCGCCGGTTATGCCGCGACATGGTGTAACCTCCTCGCATAGGCCTTCCGCTGCTGCGCCGAGGCGAACTCTAATGAGGATCCCCCGGAGATGACGTTTATGACCCTGCGTTGGGCTCCTTCTGGGGCTTGCAGTTGTAGGAGGCCCTCCCGAGGTTGCTGTACATGGGCCTGAATCCGCAGGGGGCCTTCCTGGGGTTGCGTCCCTTGATCTTGGGGGTGTTGGATGTGAGCCACGACGGGCGGACGGGCCTCAGGGTTTCTATCTCTGGCGACGCTCTGCCGGAGTGCTGCGATAGTGGTGCACGCACGTGTATCGTGGTTGCCCTGACCGTGTACTTCGCACCATTGCCCATGGTGCTAGTCATCATACTCCCCGCGGGTTCTGTCGTCACGACCTCGCCCGCGCCCCCGTCCCCGGCCACGGCGTCCTCTGCCACCACGACCTGCGGGCGCGTTATCCTCGGAGCCACCCTCGATGTCAAAGACATAGCGAGGTTTCCGAGATTTACGTTGGTCGCGCTTGGGCTTGTCGCCCGACGAGTCTTTGTGCTGGGTATCCTTGCGCTCGGAGGTGTCCTTCAATGGCTCTTACTTACGCTTGCCTTTCGAAGAGCCATCCTTCGGCGAGCCATCGTTTTTCGCCGAGCCGTCCGCCTGATTGGTGTCAGAGTCGTCGCCATGTCACCGCCGCGCGTCCACTTCCGCTCTGGCGTATTCTTCCATCTTGTCGAAGAGCTTCGCCAATGTCTTGATCGGTTTCCACGCGTTGTACTCGGCCATCGGCCCCGGGCGGAGACCTTGTATCGCTGCGTTGATGACGGTTGTTTCATTGACATCCTTGACCTAGCAGCGTACCTTCACGAAGCGTTTGAAGTAGTCCCGGAGCCTCTCCGAGGGTTTCTGCTTGACTGCGAAGAGCTGGTCCGCATCGACGCGCTCGACGTAGTTTCCCTGAAAGTTGTTGTAGAGCCGGTCGCGGATCTGCTCCCATGCGTAGATGGAATTTGGCTCGATGGTGAAGAACCAAGAGAGCGCCACCACCTGCAACGCGAGGGGGAGCCCCTTCGCCTTCGTGGTGTCATCTCCGCCGGCAGCTTCAATGGCGGTCTCATACACGCGCATGAATTCCCGTGGGTCCATGTCACCTTCGTACGCCTCGATGACACTCGGGAACTTGAAGTCCTCCGGCCATGCCGCCTGCTGCAGGCCCGCGGAGAGCGGGGAATTCGGGTCCACGCGTTGTAGTGGGACGCGGCTGGACCTGAGGGCGTCGCGGCTATCCGCCCTCTCCGGCGTGGGCTCCGATGCGACAATCGGTGGGGCCTGTTGGCTCTGAGCCTCTTGCATGTCCCGCACGACCCCGCGGAGATCCGTTAGCTCCCGCTGAAAATCGCTGAGGGCCGCCAGCAGCGCGTTCTCGACCGTGGACGTGGTTGGGGCCATCGGCACACCTGGCGGCGCGACCGGAGCGGCGGCAAACACAGCCTGTGCTCCCAGACTGCCCGCTGCATTGCCTCGAAAGGCTCTGGAGCCGGTGACGAAGCCCGCGTTGCCGCTGGAACCGCTCACCGTTCCTACACTAGGTGGGAGAGCGGACGCCGTGCCGGCGTGGGCACCGGCATGGTTGCCTCTGACCACCCGGGCAGCGCTGCCGGCGACTGTCGTGGTACCTGCAGTGGGGTTACCTACCATGCGTGGGGCGGTTTCGACTTCCGCAGCGGCGGTGGCGCAGTTGAGCGTCGCGGCGGTGATGGCGAGGTCGATCGTCGCGGCGGTGATGGCCAGGTCGATCGTCGCTGCGGTGGCGGCGGGATTGAACGTCGCGGCGGTGGTGGCAGGGTTGAGCGTCGCGGCGGTGGTGGCGGGGTCGATCGTCGCGGCGGTGGTGGCGGGGTCGATCGTCGCGGCGGTGGTGGCGGGATCGAACGTCGCTGCGGTGGCGGGGTCGAGCGTCGCGGCGGTGATGGCGGGGTTGGGTGTTGCATAATGAACACCGGTGTTCACGACCGTCACACCCGCACCGTCACTAGAACCGTTAATACTTGAACATGATCTGTCCTTTGAGTCCAAGCCAGTGCGAATTCTGGAAAGATCAGGAGAAGCATTGAGGAATAAAACTTTAAAGTATGTCAAGGTGCTTTGGTCGCAGCAAACAAAGAGAGAGGCCACATGGGAATTGGAGTCTCGCATGCGTGAGCAATATCCAGAATTATTCACAACAGGTGCGTGTTAATATGATTAAGTTTTAGCTGTGATTAAACCTTGGTGTAAGCGTGGATAGAATTCGGGGTCGAATTCTATTAAGGGGGGTAGAATGTAATACCCCAAAAGTGATTCGAGAGTTAATCGATTAATTGGAGGGAAGGACCATATAGAAAAGAGTTAAATAGGGAAATTTAGAGGGGGAATTTCTGAAAATTCTGGCAACCTGGGCCTGGGCCTTGGCCCAAAAGGTGGCTGGCCAAAAAGGGGGGATGCACCCCTCCCCCAAACCCTAGCCGCCACCCCCTTCTCCCCCTCTCCTCTCCCCTTGTGGCCGCCACCCCCCTCTCCCCCTTGTGCCTCCCATGTCCAGCAGCACCTCCTCCTCCTCCTCCATTGAAGCCCCCTGCTGTTGATGAAGAAGATCCCCGTTGCTGCCGGTCGAGCGGAGGAAGGAGATCGATCACCGGGAGGTGTTTTTGACCCGGAAGTCGGAGAAGAGGAAGGGAAAAAGGGAAAAGGAAGGGAGAGACAAAGATCGCGTGGTTTTCATCATGTTCTTCAGCGGTTCATCAAGAGTAACCCCTATTTCCCCGGGTTAGATGCATATTTAATTGTTGTAGCAATGTCGGTATTGTGGTATGCTTAGGACAGATTGTGTTAGATGGTCATTTTGATATAGTTTCGTGTGAATTCAGTTCTGGATGTCTCCTAGAGTATTTTATAGGACGTCGCCATCATTCCATGAAGTACTAGAACACGTCGTTGGACCTCTGTAGCAGAAGTTATGAATTTTTTAGTGGGACTGATCTGCAGATTTGTGGGTTTTCTGTCAGGTTTTGGTAATTTGGGTTATGCGATTAGAAAAAGGGAGAATTAGAGAAGCTCAATATAATGAAAGTTATAGATAATTGTCTCAGATTTCCAGGAAGCTCAAGAACTTGTGATTCGGACACTCGTACTGAATGTTATGGTATTTTTAGTACTCTGTCTAGAGAATCCAACGTGAAATTGATGTTTTAGAAATCTGGCTTGTGCGGGTATAATTTGGCCGATTCAGGGAGATTCACCAACTTGGGTTAGATGGAGGATTTAATTATCTTTCCAGAAAGTCTAAGAACACCTGATTCGGACTCCTGTACCATTAGATATGGATTTTTGAAGTTGACTGTTCACAGAGGGGACAGATAGACCCTTAGGATTTGGGGTTGAAGTTGAGTTGGACGTTTTGCGAGTTCGTGATTGTTCTTTTTATATAGTTTTGGTCCACTACCTTTATCTTAGCATGCGTTATAATTATTATTCAGGTGGTGGACTGATCCCGGGGGCAGCACCTTCTGCACGTCCCTCGTCCTCTCGCGGTTAAGGCAAGTATAATGATGGTTTAAATTGTTATTGTGGTATGTCAATGTTGGATTTATATTGTGATCAATTGTATTCATGGTTGTGATGAAGGAGCACCTATTAATGTTCATGGTTGTTTGTAAGTTATGAATTTCATGAGTATTTCTTGTGCAAAGTTGTGGTGGATGCATGTTTTTATTTAAACTGAGACTTTCATACATATGCATCATGTTGGCTTATTGAAGTCTTGGTCAAGTGATGACCAAGCATTTGCTGAGGTCCCCGTCATGTTGATGACAGGCTATAGGTCCCCATACTTGTGGAGTATGGGCAATTGGTCCTTGTACCAGATGGTACAGACATGGGTGTGCATCGACGGATGCGCACACTGCGTTACCGGTAAAATGCAAAAGTGAAAGAGATAAAGATATTGTTGAACATACTGCATAGCATGATTTATATAAGTAACTGTTAGATGTTCTTATGAAATGGTGTTCATGTCTGTTCTTGTTACCCTTTGTTATATTTGTTGAGTCGTTGGACTCACCCTTGTTGTTGTTGTTGTTGTTGTTGTGTTTTAGGTACCTTTATGAGATCAGCATGCATGGGAAAAAGGAAGGATTAATCTTGTTGCACATTGCACGATCAACTCATAATGGCAAGAAAGGAAGAAATTAAATAGTAGAAGAATGAATTACTTTAAGTATCTTTGTGACCATTGTTTGCTGAAATTAAACTGTAATAAATGGATATAACATTTATGGTGTTTCCGTTCTTTATCAAGATGCTAGTCCTATGAATGTCCTATCACCTAAAGTCAATTTTGTTTAGTCTTGGTCGAAATACCCGTTTTATATCTATTCTTATTAAATTTGCTTGTTGAAACCTCTGGCATAGATAACTATTCAGGGGAGGTTCTGCCGAAATTTTGTGAGACGTGTTTAGTTTATCCTTGTTCATTACTAGTTTGTAGCATTCCAGGTCAATGTTTGGCTCGGGTGTTACAGACGGCTTGGCCACGGTGGTGATGACAAGCACCTCTTGTTGCTTCTCCACTTTGGGCAAAGTCACAGCGGCTGGAGGTGGTGAATTGACCATCGTTTGTGACATAGAAATCGTAGCAACATGCTGTGCCTTCTTCTCCCTCTTGATCCAATTCTCCTTCAAGTCCAACAATAAGGCCTTGATGTTGGCGTAGAGCTTACTAGGGGATAATTTATCTATGTCAGCATTCATGGCCTTGATCGCATTGGCCTTTATCATATTGGCAACAAAATTCATGGCGAATGGCTCTGATACCAAATAATGTGGTCGATGGTTGGGTACAGGTCCGAGGCTCTTCTCTGACGTGGTAGAGAGGCTCTGAGACTTACTTTAGAAGAAGAGGGAGTCTAGAGACTTGTTTTATTGTTCATTGCATGATTATGAATGGTTCAGCCCTTCTCTTTATATAGATGAGGTTAGCCCCATAAGAATATAGAAACAACCATGATCTAATGCAACCAATCAAGTAATTGACTAAAGATAAGATCATATACATACTATCTAAATATAAAAATATGCATATAACTATTTCTAAGATGAAGATATGCATCGAACTATTCCTAATACGATGATACGTATATAATTATTTCTAATATGAAGATATGCATAAGGTTCTGTATATAAACATATATGATGCTACAGTCCCGTGCGGTTGTCGGACCCTGGGTTAGCAAAACCCAGATCCTCTGTGATTCCACCACACTATTCCCTGGATCAGTAGATAGTGCTCACAGATACATTACTGTATATCAAAAACATATCATGCGAAAGCGTAAATAATACAGTAATACTTACCCATGGGTCGATTAGGCCGAAAACAATAAAATGCAGCAGCGGAAACTCCACACAGGTGGGACCCTCAGGACTTGCCCACAGGCAGCCAACTGGGGTTCGCGACCTAGTCCATGGCCTCTTCGTCTTCCAGCTCTGTCGACCCTTTTTTAGCGTCGCAGGGCTAGACATTACTGTTCTTTCTGACTGAATGGTAGCAATTAAGCAAGAATGAGTACGATGATACTCAGCAAGCCACCACACAGGATGCAGTAATAATAGATGCAAAGTTGTCAAGGAAGGCTTGAGGCTCTTTTATTTGCTAGAATCAGTGTTTTGAAATTACAATAAATAGGAAAGACTCCTGAGACTTAGCAGCAATTTTAACTGAAACAGATTTTATGAATTTGATTGTGAGAATGTGATAATAATAGAAGTGTAGGTTACATCCACCTTTTACAGTGCATGGTTACCCCCACCTATGCTAGTTTTCACCACTGGAGTACTTCCCTCCAGGAAAAATTCAAAACTCAGAGTACGTCCCTCTGACTGGTTTTATCCCACCCACAAATGTTTTTGGAAATAGAACTAACTCAAGTAAGTTCCCGTGTCCGCCCTTGACCGTGGGCACGGCTATTCGAATAGTTTTACACTCTGCAGAGGTTGCACACTTTCACCAAAAGAGATAAGTCATCTTAATAGTCAACATGCTTCCTTAGGCGTGAGACACAGATGAATTATCACAAAGCCTTTACCTTACTCCGATCTAGCTAGATACCACCCGCTGAGGTTTCACCGCTGAAGGGTTCTATCCGCCACAGTCAGAGGCCCCCTCTTGCGCCGTATGGGTACAGTCGGTCCCTGTATCCCACTGTGAGTAAACCAGTATGTCCTGGCACCCACTTACCACTGGTGATATCTGAACTAAATCTCTGTAAGTTAATCAGCTAGATCGTACCCATATAGACTTGTGGTTGTACTATTTTACACAAGGAGGTCGTCACAAGATTCAGTCTTTAATTTGTCCAGGCAGTTCTTACCACAAACCACGGGTTCTCGTGCGACATCGGCACCATCCACTCTCACCAACCGCCCAGACAGGTAAAGCAGATTTTGAGGGTTTTGAGAAGCATAAAACAGTCGTAACAAACTATTTAGCCATGTACATCCCATGACTGTCCCAAAATAAATTCTTTTGTTGTAAAGATTGATGATCAGGACGTCTAGCGCCCTGGACTTGACCGGACTAGCATAGCATTTTAATATAATCTATAGCTAGAGAAGATTAACATTAATATCTATGGCGACAAGGATTAAGTGATTCAAGTGTCAAGGAAAGGCATACTAAATTTAATCCAACAACAAATGGCATGTAGCTACCTTAAGTTTTGACATACATTTGCATATTAAATTAGGCATGCAGGTTGATAATTTAAAGGAACATAAATTTGCATAAAATGTGGGAGCAATATGATCAAAGTGATGACTTGCCTTGCTTATGTTACCATGGCCTTGATTGCTTTAAATCAAAGCCTTCTCAGCCAGTGACTTTAAATTACTGGTCCTCGCATTTACCCAGTCTTACTGTTTGAATTCGTCGTCTCGCCGAGTCTTCAGATTCTAATACGCAGCAAAGAAAAGAAAGACCAAATAAATCCAGATACTTTAAAATGCCCAATTTAATTTAAATCACACACTTACTATGATTTGAGAATAGGAGGATGATTCGAATTAGTACGCCGTAAACACAGCGGTAGCTGGATTTGAGTAGAAGAACGAGTGGTCTGAATAGCTTTACGGTGAGGGAAAATTTTAGGATAATGAGGATCAAAAGTAAAGATACATCTTCAGGAATCATCTGTGTAGCCGATTGGGAAAAGGAGAGGCTCGACCTTTTATTTGATGACTTGCTCTTAATTGATTTACATTTATCAAAAAAGTTCCATGAATCAGGCAGGACTTAGGGACAGATAAAAGAGAGTAACGAGGGTAGTATAGAGAAACATGATTTTACGATTTTAGAATACGGATACGTAAGATGAGTATAATTGTATATGTGGTGTAACCTTGATATTTCATGTAGCAGAACTTAACTGGGATAGCAGCGGCCAGCTCAATGAATCATTGTTTTTAACAACTTAATTAGGATTTGAAATCTAATTGCTTAACCAATTAACATTATGCACAAGATTGATTATTTTGCTAGCTAACCAATCTTATTGTTAGCGGTCTGCATTTTATTGAATGAGTGTTTTGTGGTTGTTATTTTGTGTGGCCAAATCTTGCCAAATTGATTTAGTTTGCTTAAACATATTTAGATGGACGTAGGAAAGATAGCGTTCATGATTTTAGAGATAAGCAAATTACACTTGATATTTTATGTGGCGTGCAAATGACTTTTGAGCGATAAACTTATTAAGCAGGGTAGGTGTAAATTCTCACTATATGAAATGTTGTACATGAAAATTAATGCATAAATTTTACTTGACCCATATGAACCGTTGTTAAGATTTCAATTCAATTGCATAAATCTTTTCATTATGAATTCATAAATAATTCATTATTCCTATTCTTATGCACAATGTGTCTTTACATGCACTTAATCAAACTTAGATTTTTAATTTCATTTCATACCCTTTTTAGTTAACTCCCACAATTAAATTTTATTTTCATTTTTATTTGCAATTTATATTTTGAGATGCTTGCTACCACTGAATTTGGGAGCATGCAAGTGATGCATATTCACCAGGTTCCAATCTTTAGTGGGTCCACATGCCATACAAAAAGGGGTCAGAGAAGGAGTCGGATTCGGCTGGAACAGAGCGGGGCAGAGGGGCCTCAGGCCGAACAGAGGAGGGAGGTGCTGGAGTTGGGCGACGCCGACGCCGGCGAGGAGCGGTTGGAGGGGGGGCGGCGACCGGTAAAACGAAACGCTCCATCGACGAGGAGGCTCCCGGCGGCAGGGCCTCGGCCGGGGTGGCGCCAAGGCGTGCCGACAGCAGAGGGATGCGAACGGCGGTGGACAGCCGGTTGGGCGCCGGTGGCCGGAGAGGAAGGGGAAAGAGAGGGAGGCGCGCCGGAGCACGAGTGGAGTACAGTGGACTCACCGGGGCGCTTGAAGCGGTCGGAGGGAGGTCGAGGCGGCCTGGCATCGTGCGCGGGCGGCAGTGCGGCCGGTTCGCCGTGGCGGGAGCTCTCCGGGGACGGAGGATGTCGGCCAAAGGTTGGGGAGGCCTCGGGGCACTGGGGAGGTGCTCTCACCGCGTGAAATCGCCCCGGGGCCGACCGAGGTGGAGGCGGCGGCAGGAATGGCATCGGCCGGCCGGAGACGGTGGAGGAGCGGGCGAGGCGTTCTCGGGCGATGGCGCTCCGATTAACGGCGAGGGGAGGTGGCTGACGCTCGGGCGCATGCCGGGACGCAATCGGCTTGCGGAAAACTCGCCGGAGGCGGCCGAGACAAGAGGGGGCGGCGGCAACACCAGCTGGACAGCTCTGCTAGGCGCGAGGGAGAAGAGCAATGGGGAATAGGAGCAAGGGGGGTTTCGGCCAGCTCCTTAAAGGCGGGCAAAGGTGGCGAACAGCTGGGCGAATTGAAGCCAGGCGCAGGCGGAGTAACGCCGAGCGGAGACGCGCTGAGGAATAACGCCGGGGTAGGCCGGTGGTAGGAGCGGCAGGTAGGCGTACGGAGGTGGTGTCGAGCGAAACCGGGGGTGGCACGCGGTTTTGGGGCGGGCTGGGCCGGCGCGTGGAGTATAGGCACAGGCCAGCTTGGCGCGACGAGAGAAGAGGGAGGAGGAGGAAGAAGGAAGAAGAGAGGCGAGCGCGTCGGGTGGGCCGGGGCCGAAGAAAAGAGAAGGAGCGGCCAACGGGCCAGAAAAGAAAAAGAAGAAAATGGAGGTCGGGCCGGGAAAAAGGAAATGGGCCAGCCCAGGAGAGTTTTTAGTGATTTTAAGAGTTTCCAGAAATTTAAATTTGTAATGCAGTTTTGAATTTGTATCTTGGTTCATATTTTTGAATTCAACAATTAGATTTTAAGAGTAGCAGACTTCGGAGAAATAATGCTTTTAAATTTTCAGAATTTGAATTTCCAGATATGCAAATTGGACGGAAAGATTTTATATTAGTTTCAATTTTCGTTCTTGGTTTTGGAGGTCTAGATTTCAAATTTTAAATATGAAATCAATACTTCCAAGGGGAATTGTATCTCTCTCATTTTGATTTTCAAACTTGGTTCTTGATCCCAAGATTTCGAATTTCATTAATTGGGCTTTTGGCAAGAAAAACCAATTTGAGAGATTCGAGCAACACCAAAGATTTTGAAATTACCAAGAAAGTGATTAAAAGATTTTACACTTTTCGCAAATACAGTAATTCCCTATTTGGGATGTTACAGCGGTGTTGTTCATGCGTTCTACTTTTCACGCGCTTGCTGCCGTGACTTGCCGAGATCATAGGCCATAACAATTGGTGTGCAACCAAGTTTATTTATTACACACTTTTTCCTTTTCCAGCTATTGGTTAATATGAGCTACTGGTAATATTGCTAAAAAAATGACAAAAGTGGAATAAGTTATTTGTTTTAGCTTTACTGTGCAACTAGGATTTCATTGGCCGATATCATAGTACTTGCATGCCTCCTGTTTTCTTGTTCTAGTTTCCTTCAGAAACAATATATTTTTTTGTAGAGCAGATCAATTTCACTATTCTACTATGTTATCAACTTTCTTCTATTGTGTTCAGTGATTTAGTCAGCACCGCTGTTATAAAAAGAATGGACATCCTGTTAGAAAATTGTTGTTAAAAATAGAGGGTAGTTTTTCAATTCATACTGTAGATCAAACAATGAAAATATGAAAACACAACTAACTATGCCATTTTTTCAAATATTGAAAATTGAAAGGTACTGATATTTTTTATTATATGCACCTAGACAACAAATGTTTTGGTAGCACTTAATAACAAGTCTACATACCATGTTCATTCTACCAAAACTTCTCAGGTTTCTTTTACTTGATGGATGAAGAACAGCACTTCTCACAATTCATCTAGATTTAGGAGCCATTTATGCTATTCCTCAATCATCTAAAGAGGGAGAATCAGAGGAAGGGAAAACGTAGTGGTTTCCCTTTATTTTCCCTTTTGTTTTAAGTGCATTCATGCATGCACTTTTGCCTGTGTGCCTGTTAAAGTATGGTGATGCTGATGCCTTTCTATTTGTTATTTCTCTAGCTAGTTCTGGTTAAACTCTGATAATGATGTTCCTAACAAAATATACTACTTCTAAAGGCTAGCGACAGGTTCAATATAAATTCTCAGCTTGAGCATCTTCAAGCCAAGTATGTTGGAACAGGGCATGCTAACTTGACCAGATTGTAAGTACTGTTCTTCATTTAATATGATTTATAATCTAGTAGAATCTTAATTCTTACCTTTAATTAATTACAGTGAATGGGCTGTAAACATACAGAGAGACAGCTATGCATCTTATATTGGACACTATCCAATGTTGGCGTATTTTGCCATAGCTGAGAATAAATCAGTTGGAAGAGAGCGCTACAATTTCATGCATGTATTCTCTACATAATTTGCTTTTACTTTGCTAAAGTGTTAAATTGTGTCATAGATCTGCCAATGGCTCATTCATAGTTAAGTGGTGAAAGCAGTTTGGTTGTACCTAGGATTATCTGTCGCCAAGCCAACAATTTCCATAAGGAGGAAATACTATATTTATGAACAAAAAAAATACTGGAGCTGCCCAATCAACAAGCAACAAGCCTAGAGTTGGTTCTTACCCTGCTGCACATTCTGTTGTTCGCTTAAACCAGGGGGACCAGGGATTCCACATAAGAATGAGGATATATACTTATCTACTGTTTGAGCTCATTTTTTTCCACTTATTAAATGATGGTGTAGGATGACAGTTCTATAGAGTTATTGAACTTTTAAAAAATAGATATTGTTCTTTCAAGTATATGTTTAGATTTTTTTCCTTTGAGAAATTTCACAGTATCTCTGAATGAATTATACTTTTTCCTATAAAATTCCAGAAATTCAAACTAACATGGGCTTGGATTTTAGGCTGCAGTTTGCAGTTTATTGTTAGTTCATCTTTTACTGTGTAATATGTAGCATTCTCAATGCCTTGGTGATTGTCATCAACGCACTCTGGGGTTATAGAAGTCACTATATTGATCTTTACATGTTTTGTTCTCTTGTTCAGCACTGCACTAAATATGCACTAGTTCATAGCATTAGCTCTGTAATACCAAATGATTAAATCTATCCTTGGCATATTGAATGAATATGGGTTAGCAGAAAATGCATTTGGAACTCCTGTAGTTTAGTGAAATGTTGAATTCAGCTTTTTCCCTTAAGGTGGCTATTTGAGCCCATTTTCTGTCAGTTGAAAGTAATATCTCTTCTATCGACTTTAGTGAGGTGAATATCTGATGTGGTGAGCTGACGACCTCTCAGTGGACTGATCAGCTGGGACATCTGGCATGTCAATTGTCCATAACTATCTAGAATTGATTCCATTTATTACATAGTATAGGAGTTACAGTTGTGAAATCTTAGTATATTGGTTTATAGGATTACCTCAGCATTTACCATTGCATAGGGCCATGCCTACTTCTTTGTAATATGTTCTTATTCTATAAAAACATGGAAAACTATATTAAATAATTGGAATGAAGTATTGATGAGGGCATCCCTAACACTTATACATCTACTCCTATTGGTGGTCATGCACATACTGATGAGGACATCTCCATTACATATACATCTTCCACTCCATGCATGCATGAGAATAACCAAGAACCAGAGGGCCCAATGACGATGGTAAGAGCCAAGCGTTTAAACAAACAGGTGCTTTTGTTTCTTAAAGAGTTTCCATTAATTGATGATGAACTTAGAATACTACCTCATGCTAGTATTTTATGTATTCTTATGTATGACTCATGTGAAGACTTGGGAGAGCAAAAGGGAGGAGCCTAAGGACTTAAACTACAAGTTTGGATAAGATTTTCAAGCCAAATTCGGACTTCCCACGTGCTCAACCTAATTTAAACTCGGATTCAAATCAGGATTCAATTCGGATTCGGTTCGGGACAGCCTGACAGGCAGTTACTAAAAAGGTCATAAATTTCACAAACAGAGTCTGATTCAGATGTTCTTATACTTGTTTGAAAGATAATTTCAAGGGCTACGCAATGGATCAAGTCCCACCTTCAAATTCATCACGGATAAAAAGTTATAACCGAAACAATATGATGGGTGAAAAATATACTTTAAACTCTTATGGTCCGTGTATATCTCACAACAGTTAGGCAGCCAGATCTTCAATGCATGAACCACTGCGGCTAACTCCAGGTCATGAGTGGGGTAATTTCCTTCATGAGGACTTAACTGGCGAGATGCATAAGCTACCACTCTTCCCTCTTGCATCAACACACAACCAAGTCCTTGCCGGGAGGCATCGTAGTACACCTCAAAGTCCTTACGAATATCTGGTAGTGTGAGTACCGGAGCGGACACTAATTTGCTCTTGAGTACCTGGAAACTCTGCTCACAAGCCTTTGTCCATTCAAACTTCTTTTCTTTCTTCAGGAGCTGGGTCATTGGTCTGGCTAGCTTGGAGAATTCCGGTATGAAGCGACGATAATATCCAGCAAGTCCAAGAAAACTTCTGATTTTTGTTACTGTTGTAGGCTACTTCCAATCCATTACTGCTTCAACCTTAGAGGGATCCACGACGATTCCTTCAGCCGTCACAATATGACCAAGGAAAGCTACCTCCTTTAGCCAAAATTCGCATTTACTGAACTTGGCATAAAGTTGGTGGGCTCTTAGCTCCCCTAGGATTATCCTGAGATGTTCTTCATGATCCTCCTCACTTTTGGAGTAGATGAGAATGTCATCAATGAAGATTACCATGAACTTATCCAAATACTGTAGAAACACCTTGTTCATCATGGTCATGAAATATGCCGGGGCATTTGTCAACCCAAACGACATGACGGTAAACTCATATTGACCATAACGAGTTGTGAAGGCAGTTTTGGGTATGTCCTCTTCCCGGATCTTCAGTTGATGGTACCCGGATCTCAGATCTATCTTAGAGAAAACTCTTGCTCCTTTCAACTGATCAAAGAGATCGTTGATCCTATGTAATGGATACTTATTCTTGATGGTGGCTTCATTAAGTGCCCTATAGTCCACACACATCCTCATGCTACCATCCTTCTTTTTGACAAAAAGGACGGGTGCACCCCAGGGTGATGAGCTAGGCCGAACATAGCCCTTATCTTCCAACTCCTGAATCTGCTTCTTAAGCTCGGCTAACTCATTAGCGGGCATTCGGTACGGCCTCTTGGAGATAGGGGTGGAACCAGGGACTAAGTCAATTACAAATTCAACTTCCCTGTCCGGGGGCATCCCAGGTAGATCCTCTGGAAACACATCCGGGTATTCCCGCACTATTGGCACTTCTTCCAAGACTTGAAGGTGAGTAAGGGTACACTGGTTCATGTTGGGTATCTTGGGTACAAAGTTCACCTTTACTCCATGATCATTGGTGATGGTGATGGACCAGGAAGCACAATCTATCTTGCCTTTATTTTTGGACAACCAATCCATACCAAGGATGACGTCCAACCCGCGAGAGTCTAGGACGATCAACTCGGCTAGGAATGGTACTCCTTCCACGAGTAACTCCACTCTTGGGCATAGGGTACTGGCTCTCATCTCTATTCCAGGGGACTGGACTATCATGAGAATACTAAGGGGAACAGGTTTCATCCCATTTTGAACCACAAAAGTTTCAGAAATAAACGAATGGGAAGCTCCGGAATCAAACAAAACAGACGCTGGGATTGAGTTTACCAAAAACTTACCCAGAACAACATCCGGTGAGGCTTGGGCTTCTTCCGCAGTAATGTGGTTCACTCTGCCCTTGATAAAACCTTGAGGCTTCTTAAAAGCTGCTCCTGAGTTCTGTCCCCCTGCATTAGCATTGGCTTGAATCTTCTTGGGGCACTGCCTGGCAAAGTGCCCTGCCTCCTTACAATAGAAGCAAGTCGTCCCATCGGGCTGAGCGGGGGTCTTCTGTGCTGATCCACCGGAAACAGGAGTCCTCACTGGCTGCGATGAAGGGCGATTGGTTTGGAAAACTGGGCGCTGAAAAGTTGGCTTGAAACTGCCAGGGGATGGCTGGGTGTGGCGAGGCTTAGGGAATCCTCCAGTATTGGCCCTCTGGGTAGCCATCCTCCGCTTGCGATTCTCCATCTCTACGTACTTGCCCTCTTGGCGGATCGCCTTACTGACCAACTGGTGGAAGTCGGAATAGTCACTCGAGAGGAGTTGAACGGAGAGGTTGTCATTGAGGCCCTCCAAAAACCTTTCCTGTTTAGTTTCATCCGTGGCAACATCCTCAGGTGCATAACGTGCCAGCTGGTTGAACTTCTGGAGGTACTCACTCACAGTACGACCTCCCTGGCGCAGAGCTCGAAACTCTTTCTTCTTCAAAGTGACAAGACCAGTTGGGACATGGGCCTTGCGAAATTGCCGAGAGAACTCTTTCCATGTGACGGCTTGAGCATCAGGTTGCGAGGTGATGAAAACATCCCACCACTCCGCGGCAGGTCCATGCAGCTGGTAGGAAGCAAAGAGGACTCGCTCCCGATTCGTGCACTGCAGTAAGTCCAGTTTCTTGCCGATCCCTCGAAGCCAGTCGTCAGCATCCATAGGCTCGGGACTGCTTGAAAAGGTCGGTGGGCGCATCCTCATGAACTCTGACAGGCGGGACTGAGGCGCCTGAGCTGGCTGCGGCTGAGGAGCTGATGTCGTAGGGTTGGAGACGGTCTGGACCAGCAGCTGAATCAGTTGGTTTTGGTTGGCCATCAATTGAGTCCAGTCGGGTCCGTTAGCTGGCGGGGGTGGCGGAGTGGTCTGCCTATCTTGTGTCCCATTGAGATTGCCATTGCTGTTGCTCCTTGTGCTCACCATCTGTTTTCCCTCCAAGGTTTAGAAGAGAAGAGAGAGATTACCAGGGGTTCTATTTGTTCCATCCCACACACAAAGACAAGCAAAAAGGCAAATTCCAAAGAAAATAGCAAAACACTTCCTTTATTAATTTATTTCATCCTGATAATTTTGTGGCTGATGACAAGGAAATACAGCTCACAAATGTGTTCTAATTTAGCCTAAGGCCTAGTTCTAAAGAACCTCCTACTGGGCTGGCTTGAACTGAGCTAAGTAATGCTTCTTGATGCCGGTGCGACGCCTCTTAGGTGCAGACTCAACGCTAATCCCGCTGACTGAGGAAGCGCAATCTTCTGCCCCTCGGAACATGGCTAGCTCCTCCTCTGCTCTCCGAAGCTTGTAGGCGAGGTAGCTCAACTCATCCATGGCCATCTCATAGGCTCCCTCCAAAGCCTGAGTGAGCTCTACTTGCTGCTTGAGCCGGGAGTCGCCTTCGGTCTCGGTGGATGCGTAGATGCTGCGTGAACTCGCCGGGTATCTGCGGGGGTAGTACCAGAATGCGGAATCCTTGAGCTCAGGTGAATACATCTCTCTCAATCGTCGAATAGCCTCCCGTGCTGCATCCTGGATACCAGCAAGGAAGGTGTCTCGCCTCTGTGGGGCATCAAAGATGTGGAAGGCGGCTATATCTCCCACGTTGGCGAAAATCCGAACCTCGACACGCCAGTACTCTTGCTCCCCGATGGTCTGCTGGTACCCCTGATAAATTGGGCGGCCTTGGAAGCCTATCTCTTGCAGAAGACTCTGAAGGCAGGAGGCTAAGTGACCGGCTTGGGTGCCAAAAGTGACTTGGGTAGGGGTCTCGGACATCTACAATTTGAAGACGGAAAGGTGGTTAGAAAGCGAGTGGAAGGATGTTGAGTAAAGGAAGAGAACAGACAAGATTTTACAAGATCTTTCAAAAATTATTTTAAAGAAATTATGTCCTTAGTGGTTCCCATTCTATTCTACCTACGGTCGCATCTTGGAGTCATCGCGGCTCTGATACCACCTTTGTCGGATCCCGGAGTAACGACTCCGAAACCCTCTGTGTAAATAGCACTAGTCCAGGAACAGCTAGTGCACACAGCCAAACAAAGATACATATCGAACGCAAATGACCAAATATATTAAGAACACGGGTACGGCCTTATGGCCATGTCTTACAATGATAAATCAAATAAAAGGGATAAATAACAGCGAAAAAAAATAATAAGATAACTGGCGAAGCCCAACTGCCTCCCCACAGGCAGACAACTGCAAGACACGTCCTACTCGTCCTGGTCCTCACCGTAGTCGTAGACATCCTCCTCTGTTAAGATGCAGCAAGGTGAGTACAAACTTGTACTCCGCAAGTCACCCGGGAAAAATACAACATAATGATAAAGGCTTCAACGGAAGGCTTATAGGGTTAATTTGCAAAAACAGCATTGTGAAATACAATAAATAGATTGAAATTGCTGAATTTAATACAGTAAGTAAAAACATTATGCTTGAATAAAGTTCATACCGTTAGTGCAGGCTCCGACCATACACCAACCTAACCACGGGAATCCCTCCCGGACCAATTTCCCCGAGAACAAATCCATGTGAATTCCATCCATCCACACAATAACCATACGCTCATGGACTCCATCCATCCACAAGGTTTTCGAAAACATTTTTGTAAAACCAAGTCTAATCTATGAAAAACTTTTGCTTAGCATGCCCATGACCGTGGGCACGGCTATCCAGGATAGGTTATACACTCTGCAGAGGTTGTACAGCTTTACCCACAAGATATGATGTCCTCATTATGTCGGCCAATACACGCTTCCTTAGGCGTGCGACTGAGTAATCATAACAAGGCCTTTACAATGCGAAGCCGTCAACTCGGTCAAGCCAACTCTAAGGTTTCACCCCAGTAAGGAATCCACCAGACCGGGACCCCCTCTTGAGCCTAGGTGAGACTTCTCATGGCTACAACCACGCTCACCCAAGTGGGACTTCGCATGGCACCAACCACGTCCACTTTCAACCTACGACTTGACTCGAGTTTGGACTCCGCAAATTATTTGGCCAGGGCTGTCCCATACCAGCCATGTGGTAGTACGTTAAGGCTTTTGCAACAATAGCTCAAAGACCGGTCCTTAATCTGACTCAGGCCCAACCACATACCCCCGTGCACGACAATCAACCACTGCGGCTCCAACCAACAGGGCATGCCTGTACCCACCACTCTAACCAAATGCCTAAGTCTAAACCAGTTTTTATATTTTATTTTGAAATAGTTTTGTAAACTTCCTTGACTCTCCAAAGTCAAGATTACTATCCAAAAGCTTGTCATTTTATGTGAAAAGGTATCCCCAACCTAAGTTTCATCTATGCATGGCTAAGCATATGCTATAAAGTTTTCTAGCCATTCTATTGAACTAACCAGAGTTTTTAATCTAGGGTTACAAGGTATTGAGGATTTCAAATTCAATGAGGAAATAACAAGTAGGCAATAACTAGATTTAAAACTGAATTGAAATACGTTGAATATAAATACGCGTGCAATATAATTTAAATCAATATAATTTTATTTGCAATTCTGGGATCAACATGATCAAGGAGAGTGACTTGCCTTGCTCTTCGAATTGGTGAGATCCGTCATCGAGGAAATCTTCAGAATCGTCGTAATCTACACGTGAAAATAACCCTCCAAACTCAAAATAAATTCAAATCAAATTCAAATAAACTCAAAAATTCAAATTGAGGCTAGAAATGGGTAGAGGGGAATTTTTGATGAATTTAGAAATTTGAATGGGTTAAATCGGAGTTAGAACGAAGGAGAACGAGCTCCGGGAAGTTTAAATTCAGGGAAAATGAATAAAAGGAATTTTTGGAATTATTTTTGTATAGGAAATTGAGGATTATGACGTCAGCACCAAAATTATTTTCGGCCGAATTAATTTTCTACGGAAAAACCTGTGTTTTTGCGTCAGCATGACGTCATCTCGGGATTGGGCCGGCTGACATGTGGGCCTCGGTCCATGGACCCGGTCCACGGAAGGAATAGTGGCCGACATGGCGGGGAGGTGCGGGTGGCGCTGACGGGGCGGCCTGGTGCGCGGGTGGCGCCGACGTGGACGCCACACAGGCCTGGGCTGGCTGATATGGCTCGGCCACCGGCGGGGGCGCACGGGTCCCAAGGGTCGCCGGCGGTAGCGACCACGGCGGGGGACGACGAGGGCGGAAACGGGGAGAGGGGCGCACAGGGAGCAGACCTATACCTCCGGCGAAGCTCGGCGGTGGACAGAGGTGGCCGACGACGAGGTGGAGGCAGCGAAGTGATCGGGTTCCGGCGGGCGAGGCTCTCCGGCGGTGCTCGGGCACGGGGCAAAAGCGGAGGAGGCTCGACGTGAGGCGGCGGAGTTCGGGGCGGCCTCGGCGAAGCTCGAGCGGCTCTCCTTCGCCGGTGATTCCTCGCCGGAGGAGAAGGCGGCGCGGCGGAGCGAAGACGCTCGTTAAGGGAGCTCTCGGGCGCCGGAGAGTGCAAACGGGAGGTGGAGCGAGGTGGAGTGGGGAAGGGTGGTGCTCGGGGGTGGCTTTTATATAGCCGAAGGGGTGGAGGCGCTGCGGAATTCCTCGCCGAAGAAAGCGGGGAGGTGGGCGGCGGTTGCAACGGGAGTGGCCGAGTGCCGCGTGGGAGACGTGGGCGTCGTGCGTGGAAAACGGGGGAGACGGGGCGCGGGCTTGCGGCGCACGAAGATAGGGGCGGCGTGCAGAAGAGATAAGGGGGAGAAGGCCGGTTAGGGCAGAGCCGGCCAACGGCCATGGCGGCAGCGCCCGCGTGCGGGCCGCGTGAGGGGATGGGGGTCGGTGATGACAAGTGGGGCCGGGGCAGAGAGAGAGGGGCGGAAGCGGGTGAGATCGCGGGGCGGGGAGATCGGACGGTGGAGAATGAATGCGGGGCGTTAAGTGGAAGGGAGCGGCCACGATGCGATCGCTGGGATCGGGCGGCGGTGGGAGAAGGAGGAGTGGGCGGGCGAGATGGGCCGGCGTGGCCGCTATCGGGCCGCACGCGTGGCACGCGGGGAGGGAGGGGAGGCGGGATGGAGGAGGCGACGTGGGCGGCATCTGGCCGTCCACGTGGCGGCCGAAGAGAGGGGTTGACTTTTCTTTTTTTCTTTTTTTGATTTTCTGGAAATCCGAAAAAGGACTTTAGGCTTAGAAAATAGCAGAAAAATCCAAATACATCCCAGAAAAATCCTATAAGTCTGGAAAAAATGCAAGGAACCCAAATAAAAGCATCTAAACTTATTTTGATCACAATTTCTTCCAAACTTACTAATTTTTAAAACAAAGCAATAAACAAAAGAAGGAATTTAAATTCCAGAAAAGAAATTAAAATAAAGGAAAATTTGGGATGTCACAATTTTGTACGCATGGAGTTTATTGTACCAGTTGGAACCCGTTGTGGAGGAAATTTTCACACCAACTCGAATGGATTCTAAATCGGTGCCGAAATGAGCTAGGGTGCATATGTAGTCCATTCGAGGTGTTCGCACATAGTTTCGTCTTGTGCCTTGATTTCATCATTACGAAGGTTATGACGTTGTCGGAACCCATGGATGAGGAAAGTCTCACACCGACTTGGACGGATTTGAAATGTGTACCAAAATGAGCTACGCCGTATATGAAGTCCATTTGAGTTGTTTTGCTCCAATTGTCATTTGGTGACTCGATTTTGTCCGCGTGGTGTTTGCAATATCGTCGGCACCTGACGTCGAGGAAATTTTCATACGGACTTGAACGGATTCGGAATACACGTCGTAATGTGCCAGAGGATGCATACGAAGTCCAATCGGGGTGTTGTACTCAGTTTCATTTCGTGGCTTGATTTCATATGCATGGAGTTTACGATGCCGTCCGAGCCTGTTGTGGAGGAAAGCTTCGCACCGACTCAGACCGATCCGAAAACCATGTTGATGTGATCAAGGGCATGGCAGATGTCCATTCGGTCTGTTTTGGATCCAGTTTCATTTTGAGCCCTGATTTTGCGCGCGTGCAGCTTATAGTATCGGTTGGAACCCGATGTGGTGCGAAGTTTCACACTGACTCCAATCGAATCCAAATCCTTGCCAAAATGAGCTAGGGTGCGATGTTGTCCACTCGAGGTGTTTTGCACTTAGCTGCATTTAGTGCCACGATTTCATTCTCACGGAGGCTATGGTCCCGTCGAAACCTGTAGAAGGGGAAAGTCCCACACCGGCTCGGATAGATTCGAAACGTGTACCAAAATGAGCTAGGCCGCATACGAAGTACATTTGGGTTGTTTAGCTGCCAATTTCAATTGGTGACTCGATTTTGTCTACATGGAGTTTGTAATGTCGTCGATAGCTGATGTTAACGAAAGTTTCATGCGGACTCAGACGCATTCGGAGTACATGTCACAGTGAGCCAGGGCGCATATGAAGTCCAGTCAAGGTGTTGCACTCTGTTTCATTTCGTGACTCGATTTCATGCGCATGGAGTTTACGATGCCGTCGGAACCCGTTGCGGAGGAATGTTTCACACCGACTTGGGCAGATCCGAAATCTACGCTGAAACGAGCTATGGTGCATGTGTAGTCCATCCGAGGTGTTTGGCACTCAGTTTAAATTTCTACCTCAATTTCGTGCTCCTAGATGTGACGGTTCCGTAGGAACACGCTGTGGATGAAAGTCTCACGTTGACTCAGACGGATTTGAAATCCGTGCTGAACTCGGCGAGGGTGCATATGATGTCCACTCGGTGTGTTGGGCACTAAGTTTTATTTCGTGCCTTGATTTCGTATGAATCGAGCTTATCGTACCTGTTGGAACAGCTGTGGGGGAAAGCTTTGCGCCGGCTCAGATGGGTCTGAAAATCGTGCCGATGTGAACAAGGGTGAACGTGACGTGTGCGTTTGGCACCCACATTCATTTCGAGCCTTGATTTTGTATGCACGGAGTTTATTGTACCAGTTGGAACCCGTTGTGGAGGAAATTTTCACACCAACTCGAATGGATTCTGAATCGGTGCCGAAATGAGCTAGGGTGCATATATGTAGTCCATTCGAGGTGTTCGCACATAGTTTCGTCTTGTGCCTTGATTTCATCAATACGAAGGTTATGACGTTGTCGGAACCCTTGGATGAGGAAAGTCTCACACCGACTTGGACGGATTTGAAATGTGTACCAAAATGAGCTACGCCGTATATGAAGTCCATTTGAGTTGTTTTGCTCCAATTGTCATTTGGTGACTCGATTTTGTCCGCGTGGTGTTTGCAATATCGTCGGCACCTGACGTCGAGGAAATTTTCATACGGACTCGAACGGATTCGGAATACACGTCGTAATGTGCCAGAGGATGCATACGAAGTCCAATCGGGGTGTTGTACTCAGTTTCATTTCGTGACTTGATTTCATATGCATGGAGTTTACGATGCCGTCCGAGCCTGTTGCGGAGGAAAGCTTCGCACCGACTCAGACCGATCCGAAAACCATGTTGATGTGAGCAAGGGCATGGCAGATGTCCATTCGGTCTGTTTTGGATCCAGTTTCATTTTGAGCCCTGATTTTGCGCGCGTGCAGCTTATAGTATCGGTTGGAACCCGATGTGTTGCGAAGTTTCACACTGACTCCAATCGAATCCAAATCCTTGCCAAAATGAGCTAGGGTGCGATGTTGTCCACTCGAGGTGTTTTGCACTTAGCTGCATTTAGTGCCACGATTTCATTCTCACGGAGGCTATGGTGCCGTCGAAACCTGTAGAAGGGGAAAGTCCGACACCGGCTCGGATAGATTCGAAACGTGTACCAAAATGAGCTAAGCCGCATACGAAGTACATTTGGGTTGTTTAGCTCCCAATTTCAATTGGTGACTCGATTTTGTCTACATGGAGTTTGTAATGTCGTCGATACCTGATGTTAACGAAAGTTTCATGCGGACTCAGACGCATTCGGAGTACATGTCAGAATGAGCCAGGGCGCATATGAAGTCCAGTCAAGGTGTTGCACTCTGTTTCATTTCGTGACTCGATTTCATGCGCATGGAGTTTACGATGCCGTCGGAACCCGTTGCGGAGGAATTTTCACACCGACTTGGGCAGATCCGAAATCTACGCTGAAACGAGCTATGGTGCATGTGTAGTCCATCCGAGGTGTTTGGCACTCAGTTTAAATTTCTACCTCGATTTCGTGCTCCTAGATGTTACGGTTCTGTAGGAACACGCTGTGGATGAAAGTCTCACGTTGACTCAGACGGATTTGAAATCCGTGCTGAACTCGGCGAGGGTGCATATGATGTCCACTCGGTGTGTTGGGCACTAAGTTTTATTTTGTGCCTTGATTTCGTACGAATCGAGCTTATCGTACCTGTTGGAACAGCCGTGGGGGAAAGCTTTGCGCCGGCTCAGATGGGTCTGAAGGTTATGACGTTGTCGGAACCCACGGATGAGGAAAGTCTCACACCGACTTGGACGGATTTGAAATGTGTACCAAAATGAGCTACGCCGTATATGAAGTCCATTTGAGTTGTTTTGCTCCAATTGTCATTTGGTGACTCGATTTTGTCCGCGTGGTGTTTGCAATATCGTCGGCACCTGACGTCGAGGAAATTTTCATACGGACTCGAACGGATTCGGAATACACGTCGTATGTGCTAGAGGATGCATACGAAGTCCAATCGGGGTGTTGTACTCAGTTTCATTTCGTGACTTGATTTCATATGCATGGAGTTTACGATGCCGTCCGAGCCTGTTGCGGAGGAAAGCTTCGCACCGACTCAGACCGATCCGAAAACCATGTTGATGTGAGCAAGGGCATGGCAGATGTCCAATCGGTCTGTTTTGGATCCAGTTTCATTTTGAGCCCTGATTTTGCGCGCGTGCAGCTTATAGTATCGGTTGGAACCCGATGTGTTGCGAAGTTTCACACTGACTCCAATTGAATCCAAATCCTTGCCAAAATGAGCTAGGGTGCGAAGTTGTCCACTCGAGGTGTTTTGCACTTAGCTGCATTTAGTGCCACGATTTCATTCTCACGGAGGCTATGGTGCCGTCGAAACCTGTAGAAGGGGAAAGTCCGACACCGGCTCGGATAGATTCGAAACGTGTACCAAAATGAGCTAAGCCGCATACGAAGTACATTTGGGTTGTTTAGCTCCCAATTTCAATTGGTGGCTCGATTTTGTCTACATGGAGTTTGTAATGTCGTCGATACCTGATGTTAACGAAAGTTTCATGCGGACTCAGACGCATTTGGAGTACATGTCAGAATGAGCCAGGGCGCATATGAAGTCCAGTCAAGGTGTTGCACTCTGTTTCATTTCGTGACTCGATTTCATGCGCATGGAGTTTACGATGCCGTCGGAACCCGTTGCGGAGGAATTTTCACACCGAGTTGGGCAGATCCGAAATCTACGCTGAAACGAGCTATGGTGCATGTGTAGTCCATCCGAGGTGTTCGGCACTCAGTTTAAATTTCTACCTCGATTTCGTGCTCCTAGATGTTACGGTTCCGTAGGAACACGATGTGGATGAATGTCTCACGTTGACTCAGACGGATTTGAAATCCGTGCTGAACTCGGCGAGGGTGCATATGATGTCCACTCGGTGTGTTGGGCACTAAGTTTTATTTCGTGCCTTGATTTCGTACAAATCGAGCTTATCGTACCTGTTGGAACAGCTGTGGGGGAAAGCTTTGCGCCGGCTCAGATGGGTCTGAAGGTTATGACGTTGTCGGAACCCATGGATGAGGAAAGTCTCACACCGACTTGGACGGATTTGAAATGTGTACCAAAATGAGCTACGCCGTATATGAAGTCCATTTGAGTTGTTTTGCTGCAATTGTCATTTGGTGACTCGATTTTGTCCGCGTGGTGTTTGCAATATCGTCGGCACCTGACGTCGAGGAAATTTTCATACGGACTCGAACGGATTCGGAATACACGTCGTATGTGCCAGAGGATGCATACGAAGTCCAATCGGGGTGTTGTACTGAGTTTCATTTCGTGACTTGATTTCATATGCATGGAGTTTACGATGCCGTCCGAGCCTGTTGCGGAGGAAAGCTTCGCACCGACTCAGACCGATCCGAAAACCATGTTGATGTGAGCAAGGGCATGGCAGATGTCCATTCGGTCTGTTTTGGATCCAGTTTCATTTTGAGCCCTGATTTTGCGCGCGTGCAGCTTATAGTATCGGTTGGAACCCGATGTGGTGCGAAGATTCACACTGACTCCAATCGAATCCAAATCCTTGCCAAAATGAGCTAGGGTGCGATGTTGTCCACTCGAGGTGTTTTGCACTAAGCTGCATTTAGTGCCACGATTTCATTCTCACGGAGGCTATGGTGCCGTCGAAACCTGTAGAAGGGGAAAGTCCCACACCGGCTCGGATAGGTTCGAAACGTGTACCAAAATGAGCTAAGCCGCATACGAAGTACGTTTGGGTTGTTTAGCTCACAATTTCAATTGGTGACTCGATTTTGTCTACATGGAGTTTGTAATGTCGTCGATACCTGATGTTAACGAAAGTTTCATGCGGACTCAGACGCATTCGAAGTACATGTCAGAATGAGCCAGGGCGCATATGAAGTCCAGTCAAGGTGTTGCACTCTGTTTCATTTCGTGACTCGATTTCATGCGCATGGAGTTTACGATGCCGACGGAACCCGTTGCGGAGGAATTTTCACACCGACTTGGGCAGATCCGAAATCTACGCTGAAACGAGCTATGGTGCATGTGTAGTCCATCCGAGGTGTTTGGCACTCAGTTTAAATTTCTACCTCGATTTCGTGCTCCTAGATGTTACGGTTCCGTAGGAACACGCTGTGGATGAAAGTCTCACGTTGACTCAGACGGATTTGAAATCCGTGCTGAACTCGGCGAGGGTGCATATGATGTCCACTCGGTGTGTTGGGCACTAAGTTTTATTTCGTGCCTTGATTTCGTACGAATCGAGCTTATCTTACCTGTTGGAACAGCTGTGGGGAAAGCTTTGCGCCGGCTCAGATGGGTCTGAAGGTTATGACGTTGTCGGAACCCATGGATGAGGAAAGTCTCACACCGACTTGGACGGATTTGAAATGTGTACCAAAATGAGATACGCCGTATATGAAGTCCATTTGAGTTGTTTTGCTCCAATTGTCATTTGGTGACTCGATTTTGTCCGCGTGGTGTTTGCAATATCGTCGGCACTTGACGTCGAGGAAATTTTCATACGGACTCGAACGGATTCGGAATACACGTCGTATGTGCCAGAGGATGCATGCGAAGTCCAATCGGGGTGTTGTACTCAGTTTCATTTCGTGACTTGATTTCATATGCATGGAGTTTACGATGCCGTCCGAGCCTGTTGCGGAGGAAAGCTTCGCACCGACTCAGACCGATCCGAAAACCATGTTGATGTGAGCAAGGGCATGGCAGATGTCCATTCGGTCTGTTTTGGATCCAGTTTCATTTTGAGCCCTGATTTTGCGCGCGTGCAGCTTATAGTATCGGTTGGAACCCGATGTGGTGCGAAGTTTCACACTGACTCCAATCGAATCCAAATCCTTGCCAAAATGAGCTAGGGTGCGATGTTGTCCACTCGAGGTGTTTTGCACTTAGCTGCATTTAGTGCCACGATTTCATTCTCACGGAGGCTATGGTGCCGTCGAAACCTGTAGAAGGGAAAAGTCCGACACCGGCTCGGATAGATTCGAAACGTGTACCAAAATGAGCTAAGCCGCATACGAAGTACATTTGGGTTGTTTAGCTCCCAATTTCAATTGGTGACTCGATTTTGTCTACATGGAGTTTGTAATGTCGTCGATACCTGATGTTAACGAAAGTTTCAAGCGGACTCAGACGCATTCGGAGTACATGTCAGAATGAGCCAGGGCGCATATGAAGTCCAGTCAAGGTGTTGCACTCTGTTTCATTTCGTGACTCGATTTCATGCGCATGGAGTTTACGATGCCGTCGGAACCCGTTGCGGAGGAATGTTTCACACCGACTTGGGCAGATCCGAAATCTACGCTGAAACGAGCTATGGTGCATGTGTAGTCCATCCGAGGTGTTTGGCACTCAGTTTAAATTTCTACCTCAATTTCGTGCTCCTAGATGTGACGGTTCCGTAGGAACACGCTGTGGATGAAAGTCTCACGTTGACTCAGACGGATTTGAAATCCGTGCTGAACTCGGCGAGGGTGCATATGATGTCCACTCGGTGTGTTGGGCACTAAGTTTTATTTCGTGCCTTGATTTCGTATGAATCGAGCTTATCGTACCTGTTGGAACAGCTGTGGGGGAAAGCTTTGCGCCGGCTCAGATGGGTCTGAAAATCGTGCCGATGTGAACAAGGGTGAACGTGACGTGTGCGTTTGGCACCCACATTCATTTCGAGCCTTGATTTTGTATGCACGGAGTTTATTGTACCAGTTGGAACCCGTTGTGGAGGAAATTTTCACACCAACTCGAATGGATTCTGAATCGGTGCCGAAATGAGCTAGGGTGCATATATGTAGTCCATTCGAGGTGTTCGCACATAGTTTCGTCTTGTGCCTTGATTTCATCAATACGAAGGTTATGACGTTGTCGGAACCCATGGATGAGGAAAGTCTCACACCGACTTGGACGGATTTGAAATGTGTACCAAAATGAGCTACGCCGTATATGAAGTCCATTTGAGTTGTTTTGCTCCAATTGTCATTTGGTGACTCGATTTTGTCCGCGTGGTGTTTGCAATATCGTCGGCACCTGACGTCGAGGAAATTTTCATACGGACTCGAACGGATTCGGAATACACGTCGTAATGTGCCAGAGGATGCATACGAAGTCCAATCGGGGTGTTGTACTCAGTTTCATTTCGTGACTTGATTTCATATGCATGGAGTTTACGATGCCGTCCGAGCCTGTTGCGGAGGAAAGCTTCGCACCGACTCAGACCGATCCGAAAACCATGTTGATGTGAGCAAGGGCATGGCAGATGTCCATTCGGTCTGTTTTGGATCCAGTTTCATTTTGAGCCCTGATTTTGCGCGCGTGCAGCTTATAGTATCGGTTGGAACCCGATGTGGTGCGAAGTTTCACACTGACTCCAATCGAATCCAAATCCTTGCCAAAATGAGCTAGGGTGCGATGTTGTCCACTCGAGGTGTTTTGCACTTAGCTGCATTTAGTGCCACGATTTCATTCTCACGGAGGCTATGGTGCCGTCGAAACCTGTAGAAGGGGAAAGTCCGACACCGGCTCGGATAGATTCGAAACGTGTACCAAAATGAGCTAAGCCGCATACGAAGTACATTTGGGTTGTTTAGCTCCCAATTTCAATTGGTGACTCGATTTTGTCTACATGGAGTTTGTAATGTCGTCGATACCTGATGTTAACGAAAGTTTCATGCGGACTCAGACGCATTCGGAGTACATGTCAGAATGAGCCAGGGCGCATATGAAGTCCAGTCAAGGTGTTGCACTCTGTTTCATTTCGTGACTCGATTTCATGCGCATGGAGTTTACGATGCCGTCGGAACCCGTTGCGGAGGAATTTTCACACCGACTTGGGCAGATCCGAAATCTACGCTGAAACGAGCTATGGTGCATGTGTAGTCCATCCGAGGTGTTTGGCACTCAGTTTAAATTTCTACCTCGATTTCGTGCTCCTAGATGTTACGGTTCCGTAGGAACACGCTGTGGATGAAAGTCTCACGTTGACTCAGACGGATTTGAAATCCGTGCTGAACTCGGCGAGGGTGCATATGATGTCCACTCGGTGTGTTGGGCACTAAGTTTTATTTCGTGCCTTGATTTCGTACGAATCGAGCTTATCGTACCTGTTGGAACAGCTGTGGGGGAAAGCTTTGCGCCGGCTCAGATGGGTCTGAAGGTTATGACGTTGTCGGAACCCATGGATGAGGAAAGTCTCACACCGACTTGGACGGATTTGAAATGTGTACCAAAATGAGCTACGCCGTATATGAAGTCCATTTGAGTTGTTTTGCTCCAATTGTCATTTGGTGACTCGATTTTGTCCGCGTGGTGTTTGCAATATCGTCGGCACCTGACGTCGAGGAAATTTTCATACGGACTCGAACGGATTCGGAATACACGTCGTATGTGCCAGAGGATGCATACGAAGTCCAATCGGGGTGTTGTACTCAGTTTCATTTCGTGACTTGATTTCATATGCATGGAGTTTACGATGCCGTCCGAGCCTGTTGCGGAGGAAAGCTTCGCACCGACTCAGACCGATCCGAAAACCATGTTGATGTGAGCAAGGGCATGGCAGATGTCCATTCGGTCTGTTTTGGATCCAGTTTCATTTTGAGCCCTGATTTTGCGCGCGTGCAGCTTATAGTATCGGTTGGAACCCGATGTGGTGCGAAGTTTCACACTGACTCCAATCGAATCCAAATCCTTGCCAAAATGAGCTAGGGTGCGATGTTGTCCACTCGAGGTGTTTTGCACTTAGCTGCATTTAGTGCCACGATTTCATTCTCACGGAGGCTATGGTGCCGTCGAAACCTGTAGAAGGGGAAAGTCCGACACCGGCTCGGATAGATTCGAAACGTGTACCAAAATGAGCTAAGCCGCATACGAAGTACATTTGGGTTGTTTAGCTCCCAATTTCAATTGGTGACTCGATTTTGTCTACATGGAGTTTGTAATGTCGTCGATACCTGATGTTAACGAAAGTTTCATGCGGACTCAGACGCATTCGGAGTACATGTCAGAATGAGCCAGGGCGCATATGAAGTCCAGTCAAGGTGTTGCACTCTGTTTCATTTCGTGACTCGATTTCATGCGCATGGAGTTTACGATGCCGTCGGAACCCGTTGCGGAGGAATTTTCACACCGACTTGGGCAGATCCGAAATCTACGCTGAAACGAGCTATGGTGCATGTGTAGTCCATCCGAGGTGTTTGGCACTCAGTTTAAATTTCTACCTCGATTTCGTGCTCCTAGATGTTACGGTTCCGTAGGAACACGCTGTGGATGAAAGTCTCACGTTGACTCAGACGGATTTGAAATCCGTGCTGAACTCGGCGAGGGTGCATATGATGTCCACTCGGTGTGTTGGGCACTAAGTTTTATTTCGTGCCTTGATTTCGTACGAATCGAGCTTATCGTACCTGTTGGAACAGCTGTGGGGGAAAGCTTTGCGCCGGCTCAGATGGGTCTGAAGGTTATGACGTTGTCGGAACCCATGGATGAGGAAAGTCTCACACCGACTTGGACGGATTTGAAATGTGTACCAAAATGAGCTACGCCGTATATGAAGTCCATTTGAGTTGTTTTGCTCCAATTGTCATTTGGTGACTCGATTTTGTCCGCGTGGTGTTTGCAATATCGTCGGCACCTGACGTCGAGGAAATTTTCATACGGACTCGAACGGATTCGGAATACACGTCGTATGTGCCAGAGGATGCATACGAAGTCCAATCGGGGTGTTGTACTCAGTTTCATTTCGTGACTTGATTTCATATGCATGGAGTTTACGATGCCGTCCGAGCCTGTTGCGGAGGAAAGCTTCGCACCGACTCAGACCGATCCGAAAACCATGTTGATGTGAGCAAGGGCATGGCAGATGTCCATTCGGTCTGTTTTGGATCCAGTTTCATTTTGAGCCCTGATTTTGCGCGCGTGCAGCTTATAGTATCGGTTGGAACCCGATGTGGTGCGAAGTTTCACACTGACTCCAATCGAATCCAAATCCTTGCCAAAATGAGCTAGGGTGCGATGTTGTCCACTCGAGGTGTTTTGCACTTAGCTGCATTTAGTGCCACGATTTCATTCTCACGGAGGCTATGGTGCCGTCGAAACCTGTAGAAGGGGAAAGTCCCACACCGGCTCGGATAGATTCGAAACGTGTACCAAAATGAGCTAAGCCGCATACGAAGTACATTTGGGTTGTTTAGCTCCCAATTTCAATTGGTGACTCGATTTTGTCTACATGGAGTTTGTAATGTCGTCGATACCTGATGTTAACGAAAGTTTCATGCGGACTCAGACGCATTCGGAGTACATGTCAGAATGAGCCAGGGCGCATATGAAGTCCAGTCAAGGTGTTGCACTCTGTTTCATTTCGTGACTCGATTTCATGCGCATGGAGTTTACGATGCCGTCGGAACCCGTTGCGGAGGAATTTTCACACCGACTTGGGCAGATCCGAAATCTACGCTGAAACGAGCTATGGTGCATGTGTAGTCCATCCGAGGTGTTTGGCACTCAGTTTAAATTTCTACCTCGATTTCGTGCTCCTAGATGTTACGGTTCCGTAGGAACACGCTGTGGATGAAAGTCTCACGTTGACTCAGACGGATTTGAAATCCGTGCTGAACTCGGCGAGGGTGCATATGATGTCCACTCGGTGTGTTGGGCACTAAGTTTTATTTCGTGCCTTGATTTCGTACGAATCGAGCTTATCGTACCTGTTGGAACAGCTGTGGGGGAAAGCTTTGCGCCGGCTCAGATGGGTCTGAAGGTTATGACGTTGTCGGAACCCATGGATGAGGAAAGTCTCACACCGACTTGGACGGATTTGAAATGTGTACCAAAATGAGCTACGCCGTATATGAAGTCCATTTGAGTTGTTTTGCTCCAATTGTCATTTGGTGACTCGATTTTGTCCGCGTGGTGTTTGCAATATCGTCGGCACCTGACGTCGAGGAAATTTTCATACGGACTCGAACGGATTCGGAATACACGTCGTATGTGCCAGAGGATGCATACGAAGTCCAATCGGGGTGTTGTACTCAGTTTCATTTCGTGACTTGATTTCATATGCATGGAGTTTACGATGCCGTCCGAGCCTGTTGCGGAGGAAAGCTTCGCACCGACTCAGACCGATCCGAAAACCATGTTGATGTGAGCAAGGGCATGGCAGATGTCCATTCGGTCTGTTTTGGATCCAGTTTCATTTTGAGCCCTGATTTTGCGCGCGTGCAGCTTATAGTATCGGTTGGAACCCGATGTGGTGCGAAGTTTCACACTGACTCCAATCGAATCCAAATCCTTGCCAAAATGAGCTAGGGTGCGATGTTGTCCACTCGAGGTGTTTTGCACTTAGCTGCATTTAGTGCCACGATTTCATTCTCACGGAGGCTATGGTGCCGTCGAAACCTGTAGAAGGGGAAAGTCCGACACCGGCTCGGATAGATTCGAAACGTGTACCAAAATGAGCTAAGCCGCATACGAAGTACATTTGGGTTGTTTAGCTCCCAATTTCAATTGGTGACTCGATTTTGTCTACATGGAGTTTGTAATGTCGTCGATACCTGATGTTAACGAAAGTTTCATGCGGACTCAGACGCATTCGGAGTACATGTCAGAATGAGCCAGGGCGCATATGAAGTCCAGTCAAGGTGTTGCACTCTGTTTCATTTCGTGACTCGATTTCATGCGCATGGAGTTTACGATGCCGTCGGAACCCGTTGCGGAGGAATTTTCACACCGACTTGGGCAGATCCGAAATCTACGCTGAAACGAGCTATGGTGCATGTGTAGTCCATCCGAGGTGTTTGGCACTCAGTTTAAATTTCTACCTCGATTTCGTGCTCCTAGATGTTACGGTTCCGTAGGAACACGCTGTGGATGAAAGTCTCACGTTGACTCAGACGGATTTGAAATCCGTGCTGAACTCGGCGAGGGTGCATATGATGTCCACTCGGTGTGTTGGGCACTAAGTTTTATTTCGTGCCTTGATTTCGTACGAATCGAGCTTATCGTACCTGTTGGAACAGCTGTGGGGGAAAGCTTTGCGCCGGCTCAGATGGGTCTGAAGGTTATGACGTTGTCGGAACCCATGGATGAGGAAAGTCTCACACCGACTTGGACGGATTTGAAATGTGTACCAAAATGAGCTACGCCGTATATGAAGTCCATTTGAGTTGTTTTGCTCCAATTGTCATTTGGTGACTCGATTTTGTCCGCGTGGTGTTTGCAATATCGTCGGCACCTGACGTCGAGGAAATTTTCATACGGACTCGAACGGATTCGGAATACACGTCGTATGTGCCAGAGGATGCATACGAAGTCCAATCGGGGTGTTGTACTCAGTTTCATTTCGTGACTTGATTTCATATGCATGGAGTTTACGATGCCGTCCGAGCCTGTTGCGGAGGAAAGCTTCGCACCGACTCAGACCGATCCGAAAACCATGTTGATGTGAGCAAGGGCATGGCAGATGTCCATTCGGTCTGTTTTGGATCCAGTTTCATTTTGAGCCCTGATTTTGCGCGCGTGCAGCTTATAGTATCGGTTGGAACCCGATGTGGTGCGAAGTTTCACACTGACTCCAATCGAATCCAAATCCTTGCCAAAATGAGCTAGGGTGCGATGTTGTCCACTCGAGGTGTTTTGCACTTAGCTGCATTTAGTGCCACGATTTCATTCTCACGGAGGCTATGGTGCCGTCGAAACCTGTAGAAGGGGAAAGTCCGACACCGGCTCGGATAGATTCGAAACGTGTACCAAAATGAGCTAAGCCGCATACGAAGTACATTTGGGTTGTTTAGCTCCCAATTTCAATTGGTGACTCGATTTTGTCTACATGGAGTTTGTAATGTCGTCGATACCTGATGTTAACGAAAGTTTCATGCGGACTCAGACGCATTCGGAGTACATGTCAGAATGAGCCAGGGCGCATATGAAGTCCAGTCAAGGTGTTGCACTCTGTTTCATTTCGTGACTCGATTTCATGCGCATGGAGTTTACGATGCCGTCGGAACCCGTTGCGGAGGAATTTTCACACCGACTTGGGCAGATCCGAAATCTACGCTGAAACGAGCTATGGTGCATGTGTAGTCCATCCGAGGTGTTTGGCACTCAGTTTAAATTTCTACCTCGATTTCGTGCTCCTAGATGTTACGGTTCCGTAGGAACACGCTGTGGATGAAAGTCTCACGTTGACTCAGACGGATTTGAAATCCGTGCTGAACTCGGCGAGGGTGCATATGATGTCCACTCGGTGTGTTGGGCACTAAGTTTTATTTCGTGCCTTGATTTCGTACGAATCGAGCTTATCGTACCTGTTGGAACAGCTGTGGGGGAAAGCTTTGCGCCGGCTCAGATGGGTCTGAAGGTTATGACGTTGTCGGAACCCATGGATGAGGAAAGTCTCACACCGACTTGGACGGATTTGAAATGTGTACCAAAATGAGCTACGCCGTATATGAAGTCCATTTGAGTTGTTTTGCTCCAATTGTCATTTGGTGACTCGATTTTGTCCGCGTGGTGTTTGCAATATCGTCGGCACCTGACGTCGAGGAAATTTTCATACGGACTCGAACGGATTCGGAATACACGTCGTATGTGCCAGAGGATGCATACGAAGTCCAATCGGGGTGTTGTACTCAGTTTCATTTCGTGACTTGATTTCATATGCATGGAGTTTACGATGCCGTCCGAGCCTGTTGCGGAGGAAAGCTTCGCACCGACTCAGACCGATCCGAAAACCATGTTGATGTGAGCAAGGGCATGGCAGATGTCCATTCGGTCTGTTTTGGATCCAGTTTCATTTTGAGCCCTGATTTTGCGCGCGTGCAGCTTATAGTATCGGTTGGAACCCGATGTGGTGCGAAGTTTCACACTGACTCCAATCGAATCCAAATCCTTGCCAAAATGAGCTAGGGTGCGATGTTGTCCACTCGAGGTGTTTTGCACTTAGCTGCATTTAGTGCCACGATTTCATTCTCACGGAGGCTATGGTGCCGTCGAAACCTGTAGAAGGGGAAAGTCCGACACCGGCTCGGATAGATTCGAAACGTGTACCAAAATGAGCTAAGCCGCATACGAAGTACATTTGGGTTGTTTAGCTCCCAATTTCAATTGGTGACTCGATTTTGTCTACATGGAGTTTGTAATGTCGTCGATACCTGATGTTAACGAAAGTTTCATGCGGACTCAGACGCATTCGGAGTACATGTCAGAATGAGCCAGGGCGCATATGAAGTCCAGTCAAGGTGTTGCACTCTGTTTCATTTCGTGACTCGATTTCATGCGCATGGAGTTTACGATGCCGTCGGAACCCGTTGCGGAGGAATTTTCACACCGACTTGGGCAGATCCGAAATCTACGCTGAAACGAGCTATGGTGCATGTGTAGTCCATCCGAGGTGTTTGGCACTCAGTTTAAATTTCTACCTCGATTTCGTGCTCCTAGATGTTACGGTTCCGTAGGAACACGCTGTGGATGAAAGTCTCACGTTGACTCAGACGGATTTGAAATCCGTGCTGAACTCGGCGAGGGTGCATATGATGTCCACTCGGTGTGTTGGGCACTAAGTTTTATTTCGTGCCTTGATTTCGTACGAATCGAGCTTATCGTACCTGTTGGAACAGCTGTGGGGGAAAGCTTTGCGCCGGCTCAGATGGGTCTGAAGGTTATGACGTTGTCGGAACCCATGGATGAGGAAAGTCTCACACCGACTTGGACGGATTTGAAATGTGTACCAAAATGAGCTACGCCGTATATGAAGTCCATTTGAGTTGTTTTGCTCCAATTGTCATTTGGTGACTCGATTTTGTCCGCGTGGTGTTTGCAATATCGTCGGCACCTGACGTCGAGGAAATTTTCATACGGACTCGAACGGATTCGGAATACACGTCGTATGTGCCAGAGGATGCATACGAAGTCCAATCGGGGTGTTGTACTCAGTTTCATTTCGTGACTTGATTTCATATGCATGGAGTTTACGATGCCGTCCGAGCCTGTTGCGGAGGAAAGCTTCGCACCGACTCAGACCGATCCGAAAACCATGTTGATGTGAGCAAGGGCATGGCAGATGTCCATTCGGTCTGTTTTGGATCCAGTTTCATTTTGAGCCCTGATTTTGCGCGCGTGCAGCTTATAGTATCGGTTGGAACCCGATGTGGTGCGAAGTTTCACACTGACTCCAATCGAATCCAAATCCTTGCCAAAATGAGCTAGGGTGCGATGTTGTCCACTCGAGGTGTTTTGCACTTAGCTGCATTTAGTGCCACGATTTCATTCTCACGGAGGCTATGGTGCCGTCGAAACCTGTAGAAGGGGAAAGTCCGACACCGGCTCGGATAGATTCGAAACGTGTACCAAAATGAGCTAAGCCGCATACGAAGTACATTTGGGTTGTTTAGCTCCCAATTTCAATTGGTGACTCGATTTTGTCTACATGGAGTTTGTAATGTCGTCGATACCTGATGTTAACGAAAGTTTCATGCGGACTCAGACGCATTCGGAGTACATGTCAGAATGAGCCAGGGCGCATATGAAGTCCAGTCAAGGTGTTGCACTCTGTTTCATTTCGTGACTCGATTTCATGCGCATGGAGTTTACGATGCCGTCGGAACCCGTTGCGGAGGAATTTTCACACCGACTTGGGCAGATCCGAAATCTACGCTGAAACGAGCTATGGTGCATGTGTAGTCCATCCGAGGTGTTTGGCACTCAGTTTAAATTTCTACCTCGATTTCGTGCTCCTAGATGTTACGGTTCCGTAGGAACACGCTGTGGATGAAAGTCTCACGTTGACTCAGACGGATTTGAAATCCGTGCTGAACTCGGCGAGGGTGCATATGATGTCCACTCGGTGTGTTGGGCACTAAGTTTTATTTCGTGCCTTGATTTCGTACGAATCGAGCTTATCGTACCTGTTGGAACAGCTGTGGGGGAAAGCTTTGCGCCGGCTCAGATGGGTCTGAAGGTTATGACGTTGTCGGAACCCATGGATGAGGAAAGTCTCACACCGACTTGGACGGATTTGAAATGTGTACCAAAATGAGCTACGCCGTATATGAAGTCCATTTGAGTTGTTTTGCTCCAATTGTCATTTGGTGACTCGATTTTGTCCGCGTGGTGTTTGCAATATCGTCGGCACCTGACGTCGAGGAAATTTTCATACGGACTCGAACGGATTCGGAATACACGTCGTATGTGCCAGAGGATGCATACGAAGTCCAATCGGGGTGTTGTACTCAGTTTCATTTCGTGACTTGATTTCATATGCATGGAGTTTACGATGCCGTCCGAGCCTGTTGCGGAGGAAAGCTTCGCACCGACTCAGACCGATCCGAAAACCATGTTGATGTGAGCAAGGGCATGGCAGATGTCCATTCGGTCTGTTTTGGATCCAGTTTCATTTTGAGCCCTGATTTTGCGCGCGTGCAGCTTATAGTATCGGTTGGAACCCGATGTGGTGCGAAGTTTCACACTGACTCCAATCGAATCCAAATCCTTGCCAAAATGAGCTAGGGTGCGATGTTGTCCACTCGAGGTGTTTTGCACTTAGCTGCATTTAGTGCCACGATTTCATTCTCACGGAGGCTATGGTGCCGTCGAAACCTGTAGAAGGGGAAAGTCCGACACCGGCTCGGATAGATTCGAAACGTGTACCAAAATGAGCTAAGCCGCATACGAAGTACATTTGGGTTGTTTAGCTCCCAATTTCAATTGGTGACTCGATTTTGTCTACATGGAGTTTGTAATGTCGTCGATACCTGATGTTAACGAAAGTTTCATGCGGACTCAGACGCATTCGGAGTACATGTCAGAATGAGCCAGGGCGCATATGAAGTCCAGTCAAGGTGTTGCACTCTGTTTCATTTCGTGACTCGATTTCATGCGCATGGAGTTTACGATGCCGTCGGAACCCGTTGCGGAGGAATTTTCACACCGACTTGGGCAGATCCGAAATCTACGCTGAAACGAGCTATGGTGCATGTGTAGTCCATCCGAGGTGTTTGGCACTCAGTTTAAATTTCTACCTCGATTTCGTGCTCCTAGATGTTACGGTTCCGTAGGAACACGCTGTGGATGAAAGTCTCACGTTGACTCAGACGGATTTGAAATCCGTGCTGAACTCGGCGAGGGTGCATATGATGTCCACTCGGTGTGTTGGGCACTAAGTTTTATTTCGTGCCTTGATTTCGTACGAATCGAGCTTATCGTACCTGTTGGAACAGCTGTGGGGGAAAGCTTTGCGCCGGCTCAGATGGGTCTGAAGGTTATGACGTTGTCGGAACCCATGGATGAGGAAAGTCTCACACCGACTTGGACGGATTTGAAATGTGTACCAAAATGAGCTACGCCGTATATGAAGTCCATTTGAGTTGTTTTGCTCCAATTGTCATTTGGTGACTCGATTTTGTCCGCGTGGTGTTTGCAATATCGTCGGCACCTGACGTCGAGGAAATTTTCATACGGACTCGAACGGATTCGGAATACACGTCGTATGTGCCAGAGGATGCATACGAAGTCCAATCGGGGTGTTGTACTCAGTTTCATTTCGTGACTTGATTTCATATGCATGGAGTTTACGATGCCGTCCGAGCCTGTTGCGGAGGAAAGCTTCGCACCGACTCAGACCGATCCGAAAACCATGTTGATGTGAGCAAGGGCATGGCAGATGTCCATTCGGTCTGTTTTGGATCCAGTTTCATTTTGAGCCCTGATTTTGCGCGCGTGCAGCTTATAGTATCGGTTGGAACCCGATGTGGTGCGAAGTTTCACACTGACTCCAATCGAATCCAAATCCTTGCCAAAATGAGCTAGGGTGCGATGTTGTCCACTCGAGGTGTTTTGCACTTAGCTGCATTTAGTGCCACGATTTCATTCTCACGGAGGCTATGGTGCCGTCGAAACCTGTAGAAGGGGAAAGTCCGACACCGGCTCGGATAGATTCGAAACGTGTACCAAAATGAGCTAAGCCGCATACGAAGTACATTTGGGTTGTTTAGCTCCCAATTTCAATTGGTGACTCGATTTTGTCTACATGGAGTTTGTAATGTCGTCGATACCTGATGTTAACGAAAGTTTCATGCGGACTCAGACGCATTCGGAGTACATGTCAGAATGAGCCAGGGCGCATATGAAGTCCAGTCAAGGTGTTGCACTCTGTTTCATTTCGTGACTCGATTTCATGCGCATGGAGTTTACGATGCCGTCGGAACCCGTTGCGGAGGAATTTTCACACCGACTTGGGCAGATCCGAAATCTACGCTGAAACGAGCTATGGTGCATGTGTAGTCCATCCGAGGTGTTTGGCACTCAGTTTAAATTTCTACCTCGATTTCGTGCTCCTAGATGTTACGGTTCCGTAGGAACACGCTGTGGATGAAAGTCTCACGTTGACTCAGACGGATTTGAAATCCGTGCTGAACTCGGCGAGGGTGCATATGATGTCCACTCGGTGTGTTGGGCACTAAGTTTTATTTCGTGCCTTGATTTCGTACGAATCGAGCTTATCGTACCTGTTGGAACAGCTGTGGGGGAAAGCTTTGCGCCGGCTCAGATGGGTCTGAAGGTTATGACGTTGTCGGAACCCATGGATGAGGAAAGTCTCACACCGACTTGGACGGATTTGAAATGTGTACCAAAATGAGCTACGCCGTATATGAAGTCCATTTGAGTTGTTTTGCTCCAATTGTCATTTGGTGACTCGATTTTGTCCGCGTGGTGTTTGCAATATCGTCGGCACCTGACGTCGAGGAAATTTTCATACGGACTCGAACGGATTCGGAATACACGTCGTATGTGCCAGAGGATGCATACGAAGTCCAATCGGGGTGTTGTACTCAGTTTCATTTCGTGACTTGATTTCATATGCATGGAGTTTACGATGCCGTCCGAGCCTGTTGCGGAGGAAAGCTTCGCACCGACTCAGACCGATCCGAAAACCATGTTGATGTGAGCAAGGGCATGGCAGATGTCCATTCGGTCTGTTTTGGATCCAGTTTCATTTTGAGCCCTGATTTTGCGCGCGTGCAGCTTATAGTATCGGTTGGAACCCGATGTGGTGCGAAGTTTCACACTGACTCCAATCGAATCCAAATCCTTGCCAAAATGAGCTAGGGTGCGATGTTGTCCACTCGAGGTGTTTTGCACTTAGCTGCATTTAGTGCCACGATTTCATTCTCACGGAGGCTATGGTGCCGTCGAAACCTGTAGAAGGGGAAAGTCCCGACACCGGCTCGGATAGATTCGAAACGTGTACCAAAATGAGCTAAGCCGCATACGAAGTACATTTGGGTTGTTTAGCTCCCAATTTCAATTGGTGACTCGATTTTGTCTACATGGAGTTTGTAATGTCGTCGATACCTGATGTTAACGAAAGTTTCATGCGGACTCAGACGCATTCGGAGTACATGTCAGAATGAGCCAGGGCGCATATGAAGTCCAGTCAAGGTGTTGCACTCTGTTTCATTTCGTGACTCGATTTCATGCGCATGGAGTTTACGATGCCGTCGGAACCCGTTGCGGAGGAATTTTCACACCGACTTGGGCAGATCCGAAATCTACGCTGAAACGAGCTATGGTGCATGTGTAGTCCATCCGAGGTGTTTGGCACTCAGTTTAAATTTCTACCTCGATTTCGTGCTCCTAGATGTTACGGTTCCGTAGGAACACGCTGTGGATGAAAGTCTCACGTTGACTCAGACGGATTTGAAATCCGTGCTGAACTCGGCGAGGGTGCATATGATGTCCACTCGGTGTGTTGGGCACTAAGTTTTATTTCGTGCCTTGATTTCGTACGAATCGAGCTTATCGTACCTGTTGGAACAGCTGTGGGGGAAAGCTTTGCGCCGGCTCAGATGGGTCTGAAGGTTATGACGTTGTCGGAACCCATGGATGAGGAAAGTCTCACACCGACTTGGACGGATTTGAAATGTGTACCAAAATGAGCTACGCCGTATATGAAGTCCATTTGAGTTGTTTTGCTCCAATTGTCATTTGGTGACTCGATTTTGTCCGCGTGGTGTTTGCAATATCGTCGGCACCTGACGTCGAGGAAATTTTCATACGGACTCGAACGGATTCGGAATACACGTCGTATGTGCCAGAGGATGCATACGAAGTCCAATCGGGGTGTTGTACTCAGTTTCATTTCGTGACTTGATTTCATATGCATGGAGTTTACGATGCCGTCCGAGCCTGTTGCGGAGGAAAGCTTCGCACCGACTCAGACCGATCCGAAAACCATGTTGATGTGAGCAAGGGCATGGCAGATGTCCATTCGGTCTGTTTTGGATCCAGTTTCATTTTGAGCCCTGATTTTGCGCGCGTGCAGCTTATAGTATCGGTTGGAACCCGATGTGGTGCGAAGTTTCACACTGACTCCAATCGAATCCAAATCCTTGCCAAAATGAGCTAGGGTGCGATGTTGTCCACTCGAGGTGTTTTGCACTTAGCTGCATTTAGTGCCACGATTTCATTCTCACGGAGGCTATGGTGCCGTCGAAACCTGTAGAAGGGGAAAGTCCCGACACCGGCTCGGATAGATTCGAAACGTGTACCAAAATGAGCTAAGCCGCATACGAAGTACATTTGGGTTGTTTAGCTCCCAATTTCAATTGGTGACTCGATTTTGTCTACATGGAGTTTGTAATGTCGTCGATACCTGATGTTAACGAAAGTTTCATGCGGACTCAGACGCATTCGGAGTACATGTCAGAATGAGCCAGGGCGCATATGAAGTCCAGTCAAGGTGTTGCACTCTGTTTCATTTCGTGACTCGATTTCATGCGCATGGAGTTTACGATGCCGTCGGAACCCGTTGCGGAGGAATTTTCACACCGACTTGGGCAGATCCGAAATCTACGCTGAAACGAGCTATGGTGCATGTGTAGTCCATCCGAGGTGTTTGGCACTCAGTTTAAATTTCTACCTCGATTTCGTGCTCCTAGATGTTACGGTTCCGTAGGAACACGCTGTGGATGAAAGTCTCACGTTGACTCAGACGGATTTGAAATCCGTGCTGAACTCGGCGAGGGTGCATATGATGTCCACTCGGTGTGTTGGGCACTAAGTTTTATTTCGTGCCTTGATTTCGTACGAATCGAGCTTATCGTACCTGTTGGAACAGCTGTGGGGGAAAGCTTTGCGCCGGCTCAGATGGGTCTGAAGGTTATGACGTTGTCGGAACCCATGGATGAGGAAAGTCTCACACCGACTTGGACGGATTTGAAATGTGTACCAAAATGAGCTACGCCGTATATGAAGTCCATTTGAGTTGTTTTGCTCCAATTGTCATTTGGTGACTCGATTTTGTCCGCGTGGTGTTTGCAATATCGTCGGCACCTGACGTCGAGGAAATTTTCATACGGACTCGAACGGATTCGGAATACACGTCGTATGTGCCAGAGGATGCATACGAAGTCCAATCGGGGTGTTGTACTCAGTTTCATTTCGTGACTTGATTTCATATGCATGGAGTTTACGATGCCGTCCGAGCCTGTTGCGGAGGAAAGCTTCGCACCGACTCAGACCGATCCGAAAACCATGTTGATGTGAGCAAGGGCATGGCAGATGTCCATTCGGTCTGTTTTGGATCCAGTTTCATTTTGAGCCCTGATTTTGCGCGCGTGCAGCTTATAGTATCGGTTGGAACCCGATGTGGTGCGAAGTTTCACACTGACTCCAATCGAATCCAAATCCTTGCCAAAATGAGCTAGGGTGCGATGTTGTCCACTCGAGGTGTTTTGCACTTAGCTGCATTTAGTGCCACGATTTCATTCTCATGGAGGCTATGGTGCCGTCGAAACCTGTAGAAGGGGAAAGTCCGACACCGGCTCGGATAGATTCGAAACGTGTACCAAAATGAGCTAAGCCGCATACGAAGTACATTTGGGTTGTTTAGCTCCCAATTTCAATTGGTGACTCGATTTTGTCTACATGGAGTTTGTAATGTCGTCGATACCTGATGTTAACGAAAGTTTCATGCGGAC